>JAVYIG010000679.1:0-488226 GCA_035222895.1 Strongylocentrotus droebachiensis
GTTCATTTTGAACCAGTCACAAGTTTCAACAAATTAGGTTTTCTTCGTAAAACATGTTTTTCTTTTTGAATATGACGTGCATGATATTAATTGAAAAAATCGCGTGGTACGCTGATGGCAGTGCTGGCCATCTATCAAGCATTTAGCCCCCATAACCCGTAAGAAAATAGAAATCTTGAGAACGCGGGCAAAACCAATCTGGATCTGTCTTCAAAAAGAGTTTAACACATAAGACGATGATTTCCAGACGATGATTTCTCTGGAAGCTTGTTGCTAGGAGCGGGGATTTAAGAAGATCGAGAGCAATTGGCGAAGATTAATTTGGAGGAGAGGGTTATGAGTGATTGCGCATCTGTGGATGTGAGGGGAGTGAGGGAGCAAGGAGGAATCGGAATAGTACTCTGGTGTAATGTGAACAAAATATGTTTAATATAATGGTGCTTCCTTAGTCGACATATACGGGAAGCTGATATGAAGCAATACGTTCAATGTTTTACTCCGAAATGAACATAAATAAACAAACGCTGTTCTCTTTATATAAGGGCTCTTTTGTATATTAAAAATACCACAATTATGATAATATTGATAAAGCAATTATGTGAGAGGGGATTGGCTCTAGCATGTTTCCCGAGCATTAGTCGAACCTCTTTTGTTTACAGAGTATTATTACGATGGATATTAGTAGGAAGCAACTGTAACCCCTCCCCCTCCAAAACAATAAATGAATAAATAGATAATAATACTGATAAATGAATGAATTATTGTAATAATAAATAAAGTATCTCAGTGTATGTTAAAATGTATGCTTTCTGGATAAGATATATCACATTCTTGAAATCAAATGACTGAAAAACAATCAAGAAATCGTTATCATAATCATATTGAGAATTATAATAGGGGTGATACCAAGCCCCATCCTTATCCCCTTTACCCCCTTCAAGCTTCAACCTCTCCCCGTATCTTCATAATCCTCTCAGCTTTCAAGGCCTCATCCAAAATGATCCTCTGTAAGCTCGCGTTAAGCCGAGAGGGGTTAGAGCAGTACATGATGAGATTATAATGAATAAATTAGCATTATTGCTATAACATTGCGTGATAGAGCATTTATCTACGCCGATGGGGCGAAGCAATGTAACCTTAAGAAGATGGAGGCTCGGATGTAACAAGATCCCGGGGACTATATGAAAGAAATTGTAGTGATTATCATCAGGCGGACATCTTTAGGGTGCTACTGGAGGAATATTGACTTTGTATAAAAACCGTAATACTTGCCTACTGCTGCTGCTCACACTGTACAGTGTCTGGAACGATTTTGTAGTAACTTTGATAATCAAGCCACGTAGTTTATCTCATCATGGTTTGAACGAGAAGGAACGAATGTTGCTTCGCAGATTATTTACTCTTCATACGTAAATTTGATCCTTGAAAGCCAGCTACATGTATTTTTGCATGCTTTAGTAGCTGTAGAGAGACTCGATACACCAGAATGATACGAACATTTTAGCCGTTTTATTGTCTTTAAAACTGTTTATTTTTCAAATGTAATTGTTCAAAGGAATTTTTGTTTAGAATTTAGTTTGGTTACCCTTTCATTTAAGTAGAAAGAAAATAATGCTCCATTTTATCTTCTTCAATAGAAAACTGTATTTGATATTTTGAAATGTCAATCATCTTTAAAACAAAGGTAATTTTTTATTTCAGGTTAATACGAGTACAACGCTTTTATTTATTTTAATCCTATAAGTGGGAATCATTACCATGATTTGAGATTGTTTTATGTCAGTCCCAATAAATTAAAAACCGTTAGTCATTATCTGAAGTGACAAAATTATAATAGCAAATGAACTGCAATTGCCGGGAAAATCAATTTAATTTCAATATCTGCTGTATTTTTTTTTTTATATTTTGAAATGTCAATGATTATTCAAGCAAAGTAAATTAATTTCAGGATAATAAGAGTATGACGCTTTTCTTTATTTTAATCCTATTCCATTTATAACTTTGATTTATAATTGGGGATCATCATTATCAATTTGAAATTGAATTGAAATAAAAGCTGTTACTCATCATCTGAAGTGATGAAATGATAGTATCAAATGGATTGCTCTTGCAGGGAAAATCGATTTAATTTCAATATCTGACGTATTTTTTCGATTAGATGGCCAGACACGTACTCGGCATCGGTTGTTCTGGATGAAACTTAATACCCTTCTATCCATATTTCCAAGAAAGTAATTACCCAAATGACTTTGTGTTTAGCGCCAGGAGAAGTTTGAAAGAGAAGCGACAGATAATGGATTGAAAATAGAGTTTGATTTGAAGACTGAGACAGTATCGTGGGTGTGTATATATACACCGTAAGTACACCAACCAAACATTACCAAGGAAAAGACTTTGCAAATAATATTTGTGATTACAACAACAACATCGACATAAATGTGACGGGAGCTTCGAATCATCGTCATGCGGGGGGGGGGGGGCAAATGCAATCAAGTTTTCCACAGTCAAATACCCCTGCCCTGATGTGTATGAATGGTGTTGACTAAATACAATGCAAAGAGAAAAATGGAATAAAAAGAAACAAATAATAATTCGATGCGTTTCAATTTTCCAAGCGTTTCTGTATTATTATTAATATTTATTTACGCTTGCATGAACATTTCTACGCATTTTATCAATTTTGATTATAGTGTGAATGTAAATGACTTGCTTTAGAGTGGTCCTGGCAAATTAAAAATTGATAAACTTATACACCACTTCATCCAAATAAAAGCCTTATAAACATAGCCAATGTTTTACATTGTGAAATTGGATTTTTAAAAGAAATTTATTTGAAAAATAATCATTTGCATATAATTTTTCATTAAATGAATTTAGGATGGCGCTTACGAGGAATGAGAAAAACAGATTTAACAAATGGGAAATCTGCATGCAGATGTAAAAATGGTACATATGGAAGTCGTGTTTCCTTTCTGCTAAAGAACCATTTTGTTATCCTTTCACCGTACCCTAAGGAGTAATTCTAGTAAATGAGTTACAAACTAAGTTCTCGATTTGGATGAAAGCGAAACATTACACCGGCAAAGGTGAGGCTCCCGGTATTATGATCAAAATATATTCTTAGCATAAACTACATAATTTGCATGTTGTGATAGGACCGTGTGGAGAAAAGCGCCAAATTATACCGTTTCATAACACATTGTAAAGATAAACAATATAAACATTTTCAGCATATCGACTGCACTGCATGAAAATGTAAATGAACTACTTTAAACAAACAGAACTTTGTTATTCCTGGCTCATTTTTCTTGATTGAGGTATCATATGAAAGAGCAGAAAATGAACTTTCTAGAAATATTAATTTTTCTTTGAAATTCAGATACCGCCCGCCAAATTAATTTTTGGTTTCCTTCCTTCAAATTGCTTTTAATCACTCATGCGTAAAATATGCATCACGTGAGTAGCATCAACTGAAAGAGGAGACTCTAAGCTTTCCAAATATGTATCATTCATTAATTATGGTTGTGATTAAGTTATGATAAAACATCGATACTTCTCGTTTCGTTTTTTTTTGGGACGCACTGTACTACTACCACTGCTACTACTACTACTATTACTACTACTGATGCAAATACTACTACTACTACTACTACTAATAATAATAATAATAATAATAATAATAATACTACTACTACTACAAATAATAATAATAATAATAAGATATTTATATACCGCAAATTGCAAATTGCCTCTAAGCAGTTTAGAAGAAAATAGCTGATAAGTAAAGGAAACAGAAATTGCATTACAAATTACATCAATTTAAATTACCATTAAAACTTTGCAAATGAAAATAATACATGTACATAATTACTTCTTCTTCTATAACTACTATACTTCTAATCTGCTAACTCATGAATGTGTCAATTGTATTGGTGATATCTTCTTCACTTTCAGCAGCACATCACTTGACTGTCGGATTTTCCTTTTTCTTCACCTCTTCAGGATATTTTCCTTGATGTATTATAAACATATTTCGTTCCTCTGCAAGATATTGCTATTTCCACCTTTTCTCCCTCTTACGCTCCCGAACTTGAAAAGGCGGCACATTTAGGCTTAATAATTTAGAGACGAGAGCGTAGAAAGAAGTGTTGATGAGTACGCGAATTGGCGGAAAGCTAGTCATGCGTGAAGCGAACTCTCTTGAACCGTAAACGTCTTGTTGAATTGGATTCACATTCATCATCTGCCGATACCGGATGAGACTAGGGTAGCTAAGATGACATGGTCATTCCATTTTCTATTTTGTTTGAGATTATCGTGTTTTTTCTCTTTGTAGATGGTGTACTAGCTGCAATTACTGCCTTAATATGGATAAAACGATCAAAAGGTGGTGCATCTACATTCGGGCAACATAATTTCATTTTATTTCATTTATTTATTTAAACACGGAGGCCTACCTCAGCCCGCGGACTGTTCTTCTGTAGGGCCGTGCATATACATAAAAACATACAATATCAAAATAACATATATACAACATAATTCAACATAATAATGGTAACATAAATATATACAAAACAAAAATAACATAAACTAAAAATACATATGAAATATTAAAAGGGGATGGGGATTACTCATTAAGGGCTCTTGGTTCCATATACTTATTTAGATAACAGTACATGTATTTTCTCCTTCTCACCCCCCCCCCCCCCCCTCTCTCTCTCTCTCTCTCTCTCTCTCTCTCTCTTTCCCTTCCTCCCTCCCTCCCTCTTTCTCTCTCTCTCTTTTTTTCTCTCTCTCTCTCCCCTCCCCTCTTCCTCCCCCGTTCTCTCTCTTTCCACATCCCCTGCATCATCCCTCTTCTTATGTACATGATTCGTTTTGATTTTCTGCCAATGCCCCATCGCTCTTTCTTCCATGTCTCTTCTTTAGCTCAAAAGTTCATTCTTCATCATTGCTGATCATAGTTTTATTATTATCTATCACATCCCCTCCCAAACCAGTCCATCTCATTCTCGACCCCTCTCCATCAAGTCTTCTCCTCGAGAGAACATTCCCATAAGCACCCAATACCCTACCCTTATCTATACGCCGTGCGCGACCAGCCAGGTTGATGTTTTTTGTCTACCTGACTGAAAAGAAAGCATTATAAAGCTTTTTGTTAAGCGACCAGGGGACCGACAGCTTTAGTCCTCTCCAAGGGACTTGCTAATGGGCTTTAGTGCCATACCAAATACGCACTTTGACTTGTTTTCGAACCCGGGACCTTTGCGCCTCCTGTAAGGGTTTATACAATCCTTGTAGACACCACAGTTCAGTCAGTTCAGAAGTTACCAGAAACTGGTAATGTGAACGTATCCGCGTAAATCCCCACACCATGCAAGCGCCATTTGTTAGTACCCTATCGATTCATATGTGTTGATCCCGATGTATGTACGGCACCCGGAGTTAAGGTGTCGCCGGCGCGATCAGTGATTTGGTATATCCAGCGCACCAAAACCTTGCCATCAATTTAGAAAGAAGTAGTGGGCTACGACTTCTGCTTGTCTTCTAGCTTGTTTTGTATGTCTCCTTAAGTCATTGATTTGTGGCTGGTATATTTTTGTATTCAGTGCATTGACTACAAGGTCATGATGACACAGTTGTCTTTTCTACATCTCTGTCTCCTGACTTTGGTGAACTGAAGCGATTCCCTATACCCCCCCCCCCTCCCCTCCCACGCACACACACAATAAAGAAACATGTTTTTCTGTTTCCATAAGACGCTTTCACGCGTTCGTTAACAAATTTTCTATTTGCCACACTCTTGATCATCCATTGGTGTTCCTTCTTGAACGAAAAGCAAAGCAAAACAAAACAAACAAACCATTCTTTTATTACGAGGATACCAAATACTTTGTATATATGTTTATACATGTTCTTACTTATTGTTTATTGCTGTTATGAATTTATGTTCAAGATTTTGTTATTAATATTATTATCATATATATATTTGTTAAAATATAATGTACCTCATTATGTTTAGCAGGGCCTCATGAAAGACCACCATTATTGGTGATAATCAGTCACCCTGTCTAAATATCACAAATAAATAAATAAATAAATAAATATTTGTTGTTGTCAAGTGGATAAGTCTCCAGACCTTGAACCACAAGGTGCGGGGTTCGAATCCTTGTCGCAACACTAATCTCATTTGACACAGGAGATAAATGGTACTTGGCAGGAATACATTCCTGGAAATGCTCTAGCGCTGTAATGGCAGCCGTGCCAAACCCAGGGTAATAATAACGGAGCACCAGGAGTGACAATGTGCCAGACATTAGCGAAGTGCGAGAGTCCGCTATAATTTATATTACAATTACGGGTTTGTTGAAACATGTTGAGTCTTCTGCCGATTTTGTTTCATATGATAACTATATTGAGTTTGTCCACAAAACTCAAACGACCATTTCGCTTTATTTCCCCTTGCTTGAATTCTGAAGCTAACAGTATAATCCGAAATTAACTCTTTTTAAGGTGTTTCGTACATGTACCTACCGTTTAATAAAATACTGTCGACGTTCAAGCGTTTCTTTGAGTTTACTTCAAGACCACTTTCCCACTCGTTCTTAGATAGCTAAGCTCGTAAAAGTCAAACATTTGGATAAGAGGGCCTAAGTACCCCAAGCTCTGAATATTAATGGATTCCATGGAAAACTCACCCCTTTCAATTTTGACCTACAAACTTGTATTTTTTTTCCTGGCGAAGTCGTAGTAGAAATTACCTCCTTCCTTATGGGATCGAGAACAAAATTTGTCCTTGATTTTTGTTAATCCAACAATAATTGTCACATTGTATGTGACGTAATACAGAAACAATCGTGTGCCATAATCACTTTAAACGACTGTCATGACTATGACTTGTTAAATGGATTGTAATAATACCTGGATTAACTGAATCTGTTTGGTTCAGTTATAAATCCTAAAAAATATAACATATACAAATATAACAACTTTATCAGAATGATATCCCACCGTTTTCTTGATTTTTAAGAACTTTAATTCACGACGTTTATAATGCACATCATTATATCCATTCAAAGTTTTGTGCACGGTATATCACAAGGCAAACAAATGTACATGTACATGAGAAAACAGTAGAAATAAAGTAAACATAACATTGAGATGAGGTGAACTTAATGATTACGTTGCCTTGTTTACCTAGCATCAACCAGTATGTTTTCATAACAAATGTAACATTTTAATTTGAGCTAAGTAATTTCAGAGGATGATCATGTTGCTGTAAACATGAACAAAATTGTGGGGCACGTCACTCAAAGTAGCATCTTCGTTCAGATGAAACGAGGCTTCTTTTATCGACGACTAAACCTTTTCTTAAGGATGTTCATCAGCGCTGCGACACCTCGACAACAAGTGAATCAACAAAGCATTCTAGCACAGGGGCTTAGCGACCTGTAGCCCTAAGCACTGACTTGATCTCAGGGGCTTGACTGTTTTTCACCTCCCACTAACCATTCCTCTTCTCTCCTCTTCTCTGACATCTTCGAGGACTTGTTATATGTCACGGTGGCGTCCTCTAAGCACGATGGATGGTTTATAGCCATTGTAGTCGTAATGTCGAATGCTTACGGTAATTACTACATTCGCCGACAACAGCGGAAGTATAAACGCCAATTCGATGTCTGCTTGACTATGGCGGTTTTTAATAAGAATGGTTATTTGATTTATGAGAAAGTTAGTTCAGTTGGGCTATCCGAAATTACTATTGTTTTCCCTCACTACAAGTTAAAATGTTTTTCCTTATTTTGCATACGCAGTTACTGTTACTGTTTATAAAAGCAAAGATGTTGTGGTGTAGCGGATAATTCATCAGACTGCAGATCACAAGGTTAATCTGCATTTGCCATTAAGAGTGAAAAATGTGACATATATTTCATATCGTAGGGCTGTATTTGAAATAAGAAATAAAAGTTCGTATAAGTGCATTAATTAATGAAAACCGAATGGGTGATAACATTATATTTTGTTCTTTTTAATTAATTTCATGTGATAAACGAGTACTGATCACCAATGTTTGAATTGTGTTGTATTTGCCTCGTTTTTCAAAAGGTACTTGTAGACCAGCAAAGCAAGAAAGGAACTGCATATTGAATTTGCAAACATGTTATCAATCAATAAATGACGTTTTTATGAGATGGATATATGAATGGGGTATTGATGAAACGATTTCTAGTTCAGTCTCTCTGCATTTATATATATCATTTAAAGGTTAACTAGCCAATTTTACACGCGACTGGGGAGTGATTAATCCAACAGGGTCGTCGGTTATTCCCTCTCTTTTTATAAACGTTATTTCCTCCACAGACGATGTCATTAAAATCCTAGAATTGTCGCCGTAATCCAGCTCCTTAATCGGTACGGACTAATCGATTCTTGTCCCAGAAAACACAGAGACAACTGTACCGAGAGATACATCACCCCCAGACGACCCGGCTATAAACCAGTCACGACCCGATGGGGCACACAGTGGGCAGCAGGCTACGCCACTTTTCCGCCATCAAAGTGCGAACAGGGGAAGGGGAGGTAATTTAGAGGGAGGAGGGGGACGCGAAAAGAAGACGCTACTTCCCGCTCCTAAATCCCTAGTCAATAACCTTGTTAATTTGCGGTGAATCCTCTAATAGTAAGACCCGTGCTCCCAAAATGATACCGGTCAACCCCCCCCCCCCCCCCCCCTCTCAATATTTCGACCCACGTTACGCCTCTGCGTACAGTCCATTCGACTAACAACAAACTGTCAAAAAACACTTGTAAAATTATGCGGCCGCCTTTAGTTAAGGCCCGGTCACACAGCCCTCCACGGGCGTATCGCGGCCGAATCACGGCCAAAAATTTCTGCCCGTGAAGCAGACGCTGTTGGACGCTTTGAGGTCGCGATAAAGACGCGATACAGCCGTACTTTACCCGTCGTTACACGCGGTAAGAAATTCACACGCGGTTGGCCGCGCGAAAAAGTTTTGGGCTGCCCAAAAATTTAGACCGCGGGTAATCGCGGGCGGTACACGTGGTACACACGCGGTAAAGACGCGGTACAGACGCGGAACGAACGTGCTAGGACGTGCTACGGCCGCGGTTAAGACGTGGTTACACGCGGTAGGACGCGAAATTTTAGCGGGTAATCGCGGGTGGAGCACGGTCATAGCACGTTTGTTCCGCGTCTGTACCGCGTCTGTACCGCTAATATGCATTAGCGTGTGTACCGCGTGTAAGCACGGAGCGGTTATGATTTCTACAGCCCGGTTCGGCTGCTTTATTATACCCGTGGTAGGCCGCGGTACCGCCGCGCTTCACCCGCGATAAGGACGCGGAACAGTCGCCGGCGTCTGTTCCGCGGGCATACCACGGGTAAACCGCGGGTAAGCCAATTTTGCACATTTTCCACCACGGGCAAAAAAAAATCGCGAAATTTTACCCGCGATACAGACGCGAAAGGCTGTGTGACCGGGCCTTAAGTAAGATGTTTCAAAGCTGCTGTATATTGAAATCTATAAATACAAATGTTTCGTATCTTGATATGTTTACACTGCTAGTGGGCATAAAAATGAAATTACCCATTGGGGCGTTGTAAAAAAGTTGCGATTGATTGCAAGTTGCAAAGTTTGCAACTGATATTTACTCAGGATTTGGTAGGATTAAATTTTTAACAATTAAATTAAGTTAACTAGATCTAGCTTTTATTCTCCCCCTCTCCCTCTTACTAATGTGGCGTTGCAAGAAAGGTGAGTTGCGATCAATTGCAAATTTGAGACTTGAGCTTGATTTGGGGGATTCGCAATTGATTGAAACTTTCATGCAACGCCCCATATGACTTATATTATTTCTCCGTTTTGGTTTTGTTTGTGTATTTCTTTATTTTAAACAAGATGAATGGTTATCGTCAGTTGAAATGTGAACTTCCGATAGCCGTATACGTACACTGTAACATATCTCGTTTACTTATTTGTTTTGTTTTGTTTTTTAAATTGACGGTTCTGCGAAGTTCCATATAATAAATACCAAACAAAAATTCATAGCAGTCCTAATATACATGATTTAAACAAAAGATTATTGAGCTAAAACTGATTTTGGGGCTGAGTTTTTATTCCATTTGTTTTTCCTTGGGGGGGGGAGCGATAGTGGTGGATTTTCTTGTATCCCTCTCTGTGGGGGTGTGTACTACTCGGTAGCTGTCTCATTATATCATGCTTTTTAACTTTTTTAATTCATCTCTCTCTTTTCTCTCTCTCTCTCTCTCTCTCTCTCTCTCTTTCTCTCCACACACATACACGCATGCACACCCACATAGATACATACACATACTCTCTCTCTCTCTCTCTCTGTTCTTGTCTCTCCATTTCTACATTCCTCTCTTAAACCCCCAATTTGTAATACTTTTCCTCTCCAGTTTTGCACACATCGTTGTGTCCTAAAATGTCCTCTCAATCTTAATTTCCGCTTTCCTCGAACTTGAACTTGAAACACTCGAATAAATGCACACTTAGATGTAAATTTGAATGAAAAGAGAAACCATGTCAAGCATCGCAACAGTATCATATATACATACAAAATTTGCAGTTGTGAATTAGGCGAATAAAATATAAGTTCGTCTGAAGATAGATGGAAGAAAAACTCGTGAACAAAATATATGCGAGAAATTTTCAAAAAGGTAAGACGTTTATGTCATGTTCTTTAAATACAAAACTGCTTTTCCGACCACAATTAAAGAAAGAGAGTGGGAAACGCTTAGGAATGATATTGAAATTAAAGTTTTCCATTTTTGTAAAGGAAATGAGGGAAACTTCAAAGGATAGAAATTAATAGAAATGCAAGATGAGCAAGTACATGTAAGAGGGACAGAGATAGAGAGAAAAGGAGAAAGATATAGGATACAAAGGTATATGGAGTGAACATGGAGAAAGAAAGACAAATAATTATGTGACTGTGCGTGTGTGTACGCGCGTGCGTATATGTGTGTGTGTGGAAGAGAGAAAGATGTACAATAATGGTCCTTTGAGAGGTATACCTGTAGAGAGGAGATATAGAGATAGACTGTCAAGAAAAGAGGAAAGGGGATAAAGAGAGACAGTGCTAAGGAAAAGGGATGACATAGAAAGAGAAAGAGAGGGGGTGGAAGGAGAAAGATAGTGAGAAAGATAGTGAGAGAGAGAGAGAGAGAGAGGGAGAGAGAAAGAGAGAGAGATAGAGAGAGAGAGAGAGATGGACTGATCTATGTATGCATTCGTCTCCGGCTGGATCGATGTAACAGGGTTGCTCAAACCTATTGCCGCCGCCGCTATCGTTCATGGGAGTCTGCCGTTATTAAAGGCAAGAAATCCATATTTCTATCATTCCCAATGCATCTTTATCATTCAAGGAAGGGGACGGGTAGGGGTTGTTTCCATTGTAACGATCAGGGGTCCGATTATTCAGTCCTCCAGACATGTCTAACGTTGATATGAGCTCTCCCCAAATACAATCAATGGCAGTAGGATGTCTTTCAGAAACCCGGGCCCCGTTTCACAAAACTTGTCATCAGTGACAGATGACAGTTTTTGTTATAAGCTAATGAAATCCTTGCTTCTGATTGGTTATCAACAGATATATCACTGATTTTTGTCATTTGTCATTGAAAAAGGCTTTGTGAAATGATTCCCTACACCTGTATCGAGGGAATTCAATAAATAAAGAAGTAAAGGAAGCTCGTGGGATAATGATTTAACTGTCTTCCTTTGTATATTATTACAAGTACTACGATGTCACTGTGATAATTATTACGATGTTCCTATGATATTACTATAATGTTACTTTGACATTACTGCGATGTCACTTCGACATTACTACGATGTTTTTACAATGCTATTATGTCTTACATTTTAAATATATATGTTGGAAATACCGTGCCTTAAACAAAAATATACATGTCTATAAAGACCCTGTCCGATGAAAATACAACGGAATGACTATAGAATACAAATATAAAGGAATAACAAGTATTTACCCTTTCATTGTTGCACAAAAGCAAATTAAAACCTCATTGTCCGCACCCCTTCAAATTACGGGTCAATTAACAAGGGCCAAATTTGCCGAAGTTACAATGACGACATAACATGTGGTTCCGACCGGTTCACCTATATAGCTGAGCCGATGAGCAAAGTCATTGTGAATATGCGTACTCCACATCAGATGATTTCATCAAGTCGATAGCAAGTTTTCAGATCGACAACTAATCTATGGCTTATAAGCTTTTTGTCGATATATAATTCATTCATTTCATTTTTCAGTTCGGATATGGTCTTTAATGTTGCTAATAATCGTCATTGCCATCAGAGACATCTTCCAATTATGACAGGTGCAGGAATGGGGTTGTGCACCACATTGTATCACACAAACTATAATTACCTGGCAGTGGTGACGTCCTTGGCTTGTGAAATGGTCAGGGGAGCCGACGGACCGGTTTTGCAAATCGACCGGTTGTGCTCCAGAACCCTCGATGTTTTCTGTCAGGGTTTCCACCAAATGTATTTTTCACTTCTTTCGGTCCCTTCCCAAGAGAATAATGAAGTTCCACTTGATCCTACAATCGTGACTAAACTCAAAGATATATATCTACGGAAGTGGCGTAATCAGCACTTGACGGAGCCGACGTAGGCCCAGAAAAAAGTATACTCTTTACTGGAATAAAATACAGGCCACAGCATAGATCTCGTAGGTTGTGGCGTGTGCCTGTAATCCAGCTAACAGTGGAAGTTACAAACTGATTCAGCATAGGACGCAGGTTCGAAACTGAGTTACGTCTTTCGGATGGTGACGTTAAAAGTCGGTCCCCAGACGTAAATAATCATATCTGATTGATACACGTCTGTAAAAACTCAAATACACACACACGGATCTCGTAGCACCAGAGAGACTTGCTTTAAAAATAACTCACAGTATTTTTTAGATGAACCTCTTTTATGTATGCATAATCAATTTTAAAGAATTTTCCAATTTTTCTTTTAAATTCTGTATTGTTTGTATAATCGTTAAAATGCCCTAATTTGTTATACTTTCATATCTTCAGTAGACGAATAACAATTGCAGATGTCAGAAACATAGTTAGGCTATTAAAGGGATAGTTGAGTTCTGTTTTCAGACCGCAAATGCCTTCAAAGTGCATGGTTATTGCTCTTATTCTTATCTATGACGTTTCTAGTGCCCTTTTAGAACCTTAAATTGCTATGAAGGTAATTTTAGACCCCAAAATGTGTGAAATTTAGCCAATACGAGCCTACCAATCAGCTCCACTTTCCAAAAAACACGGTGACCGTTAATTAATTATTTAATTAAAAATAACGATACATGGGCCGGCTGGTTGTGCGTAATATAAGCAACACGACAATGCCAACAAAAAAAACATCGGCATTGGCTGAAATACGACGTAAAAGGCGTTATTTCGTTTTTTTTTCAACGGGGTTTTTCAAATTTTTCAAAATATCTAATATTTGTGGTGATACACAAGTATTATAAATCGTTAGATTTCAGCCGTCTCTGAACCGATTTTGATCAAACAAAGATGATTTTGTCATTTAAATATTATGTTCTTTCAAATTTGACAAACAGTTTTTGATTATCTCACAAAAAAATTATTTTGTGTAGCGCCCTCTGCAACAGAACTCAACTATCCCTTTAAGCTCACTGTCAAGAAAGCTGCTCGTTTTGTAATGTTACGACGGCGAAGACAAAGGTCATATCTTTATGAATTTCGGTCAAGATACTCCAGGATTTTCTCTGACGTCCATTTTGATAGGAAACAATCAGCTAATGTGCCGTATAACAACTCGACGGGCGTCTCTATTCTTAATCTATGCGGGTCCATAACACTCTGGTTTTGCATATATTTTGATGCTATGGGAATAGTATTATGTTTTGTTGACTTGTTCGGGATTAATGACACATTTTGATCACTTTTTACAGTCATAATGGTTTCAATCGCGGAACCTATTACCTATTTCTAATGAAATCAAGTTTAATCACATGTATTGTAATACAGGAAGTATGAGAACTCATGGTTTGCCGTGTTCACCTTCCTATAATGATCTGAATGCGGTGAACTTTCATCAAAGTTCATGGATTGATACAAAATGATGACGAGTCAGGTAAGCGAAAAAGCGCAGGCGGAAAGAAGAGAAGAAAAACAAAGAGAGATATAGAACAGAGGAGGATAGAGAAAAGGTAAATATAAAAAGGAGAAGAGAGAGGGTAGAAAAGGGCTGTAGTCGTTATAAACTGACTTGATGTAACTAAATACAAAAGGAAACGTCTACGAATTGATAAAGGCTAGAAACAGGTAGAAAATGAAGAAATTGGAGTAAATAAGAGGCCTCTACACTGATAAGGAGGGGAAAGGGAAACAGTTAGGAGCGAAAAGGGTTAGGGAAAATTTAAAAGAAGGGAACAAAGACGACCAATTTAATCTTGCGCTTCATCTCACGATCATGCCCTAGTATTGAATGTCTTCATCCCTGTCTTTCTGCTCTAGACTTTTAGCTCATGACGAAACCATAGGCTTGCATGGAAGGTGTTTGAGTCACTCCTTGCATCTTCCTAGCCACCTGCCCGGCCCATAGGGATTGGGCAATAAGGCCTTCCCTCGTCAAAAAATCACTCCGACCCGCCCGAGATAACCCCCTCAGGGAGACGTGGCATGGTGATCCCTTTAGCTCCGCCCGAGTTAACCCGGTGTGCAGGGCTAACACCTTCCCACACAGTACCGTACATTGATGCAAGGAAGTTAAATATCGTTCTGTTAGATGTCCTACGTCAGAATTTGTGTGATGTCCTCATCACGTTGTGTGTGGCTTTTCTCGCCAAATATACCACTGTCGCTTCACCGTTGCTGGTTATCAAAAGACTTGACAGATCAGTCTAAAATTGGTAGTTTGAGATTCATTTTATGGTAGAGTTTATCTGGTTAATTTCGACTTCCAAAAACTGTTTCATGTTTTAATCATTTTTCTTGTTTTTAATGTCGAATGCATTGCACAGTGATCGCTTTGTTCATTATGGCAGGCACGACCGGCGGGTCTTCCAACTTTATACATTCTTTCAGTTGTTAAAACAGTGCAAAGATGAAACGGCAAATAAACCAGTTCTCATGTATACAATGGTAATCGCATACCAACCGCAGATCATGTAGACATCACCTATGGCACACACACTCGAAAACCAATTTAAGCAAGTTTTCAGTGGAGTATCAGATCAATGCATGAGTTGGCGGGCAAACCATCTGTTGTGACGAAGACCCGCCAATTGCCCCGGGGGCTCTGATCATGCTCCGCTCAATGTTGACGCCGCTTTTGGCACAACTCGCTTCTGCCTAATATTGCGAAGTCCTTGCGATACAGAGCTGAATTATGTACATGTATACATCGTACTTCCTGCATATACCATCACTGAACTTGTATCCTGAAATCATATTATGTCCAAAATGTCGATATGGAATATGCTATCATAGAAGCTAAACATTGAAATAGCCAATTCACGAAATTGTGCACAATGTTGCATCTTCTACATGTATTTACCATTTTAATATAAGCCACAAGGCTCTATAGTGTAAAGCGCTTCAGTGGTCAAACTATACGGTAAGCATAAACGATAGATAAATCGATAAATAATTAAATAAAAAAATACATAAATAAATTGACGTAATTATGAATAAATAGATAAATAATTAAATCAATAAATTGATATAATTGAGAATGAATAAATTAATAATTAGATTAATAAGCCAATGACGGTTTAACCAATAATGAAATGCAGCATTAAGTTAAAATTTATAACATAATGAGCTATGCTATTTCTTACATCAGTTCTTAAAGTAGCGTATTCAATTTTATTTCGCACCTGTTTAGTAAACAGATAAACTCATACACTCAATATTCCTGAATACACTACCTTGAATACAATTCTTAAATACAATCCCTATACGCATGCTGATATACATCTGGAAAAAGGACAACATTTTGTAAGGCGGGTGTATTTCTTTTGTGCTCTTTTTCACCCTTGCATAAATATATATGTTTATTAAGCTTAAATTATTATATATAACCATATCGCTGCAAAGACGTAGGCCCATGTCGACCATTCTTGTTTTTACTATGATAAACTGTGAAGTATAGTTCGTGGATGTGCTCCCAAGGGGTCATACTAAAGTGGATTATGTAAGAAAGATAGGTGCATATTGTAAACAGTGACCAAGAAAATACACATCGATTTTGGGAGTGAGGTTGGGAGCACCGAGCGTCGCTGTAGCTTTGGGTGGTAATATGATGTCATTAATAAACCAATGAGAGGAAGAGAGAAGGAGAGAGTTGATTGTTCTGCGATCTGAAGAGACTATAGTAGCTAGCTTGTTACGCACGCATTCTGTATCATTATCGCTGCAGCTTTTGCTCGAGCTGCACGCACGTGAACCGCACACTGCTCAAACTCCCGTTCAGTTAATCACTTTCATCTAAGCGAATATTGGCGGTGCATCAGGTCACCATCTTACCCCGAAAAGCTTCTCCACCTCCTCATCATCATCTATCGTGGAGCTACTTCATAGGAGGAGTGACATTTTCAACCTAAGATTAAGAAGGGAGAGCTGTGACTCTACCAAGCCGATGTTTTGATCTTTATTATTCGTGGAAGGAAGATAGAAAAGTCGAAAGAGGATTGATAATTCTTTAACGGGGGATCTTAAAACCAAGAGGAAACATAATGGCATCGCTTTACGGGTTGCTGTCATTGGTGCTGGCGTTTATTTTACCCATCATTTGCAAAGGTAATTTTTAGCATTTTGTACATTATACCTTATTTGATTGTATCAACTTTTCAAATTATCAATAAGATTATTGAATTCGTCAGTAGGCTTAAAACAGTCATTATAATTGATTGGTTAATCGTCATCCATCCTTCATCTAGCTGCCAGGTCTGTTCAAAAAATATTTGCATCTTTGGGTGTCCCTCTCTGTTTAGGTGAATACAAATTATCTTGCAGAATTACCTTGTACACTGAACATCATTATCAATAATAGAGCCTTTGCCCTTATTAACTTTGTGTTGTCAGGCTATTTATCAAATTTGTAGTGTAAAAAGTGACTTTCTGAAGTAAGCTACCATGCTTAATAAATCAATGTACGTTCTGAGAATTAGACGATCAGTTACAGTCTGCAAAGAATGTTCATCTCTTTGAAAGCCTCAAGTACACCGGTGAAACAAATATCCATTATCAACTTCGAATCGAAGTGTAGAATTGGTGCAGAATACTCAATTTCCGCTGTCGAACATTCAGACGGTCTCTCCATCATTCAATAAAATGAGCATCTCGGGCAATGTCTTCGTACATTCCTTCGGTTGGGCACCCGAAACTTTCCTTATTGAGACGCTGGTCTCGCAATGTTGAAATTGGAATTTGTCAAAATTTGTGTAATGAAATCTGGAATGCTCTGTTGAGTTTGGACATGATTAAAGTCATGTTGATATGAACCTCAAGGCAACCTGTACAATCGATTGAGTGGGGGCCAGGTTCTATACTTGAACATGGTGAACACCCGGGGAAAAGGTAGAGAAGATTACATTTACCTATATTTAAGGCTGAGAAGAAGAAAACTATGTTGCATTGGCCACGCAAAATGTTTCAACTCTACGTAAGCTAGCGATTTACAATATGAGTTTGAGATATCGAAAGCAACCTTAAAAATATGACCCTTTGTTCCTGCTTTGTTTTCTATTGTTTCTCACCTTTCCATATTCGCTTTTTTCATAATGAATCCATCAAGCTCGCTAACATCTGTATAGTGGAAACTGATGGATTGATTTGTCGATTGTCGACTGACTCAAAATATGTAAAGAAAGGAAGTTTATGCTTCGAAAACAAAGGAGTCAGCATTATGTGGGGCTACAGATTTAGGTCCAGTTCAATGAGTACGAAACTTGAGGATTGCTAACATATTAAAAGTGCACTTAGCGCAATCACTTACGTCTCGAACCCGGAAGCCCGAGTTCGCGAGACTGCTGCTCTATTTATATCCACGGAGCCTATATACTGCCTCCGAAAAGATCACAAATTAATTAGGATTGTATTGAATATTGTAATTATTACATTTGACTGTTGTGTTTAACGTTTGTATCCTTATATTACCCCAAAAATAAAGGATTAAAAAAATGATCTATTATCTTTTTAAGAATGTGGTATACATATTGTACTTCTATAAGTCATCCCTGCTTCGTTAATGAAAGCAAAAAGTAGACTTCTCGATTAAACAAATACAAAATAAAAGAAATGTGAACGATTTGATATAGGGTGGGGGCAATGGTTTACTTTTAAGCCCGAGTAACAACAGTGAAGACATGGAGGTCCTCCTGACGAGGGGGAAATTATTTGGTGTTGGTTATTTCGATTGGTGTTCCATCTCTTAAGTCGGTGTGCCTCCAAGCGCGTTATTTGCATTTCTCTGATTGATTGGAGTTCATCTCATCGTGAAAACACATCGCACAAAAACCATTCACGATTCAACGGACAAATGGAAACTACATTTCACATTTGCAGACAGTCGCGCCATAGCTAGAGCTAGAGCACTGATGATAAATTAGAAGTAGGGGTATATGAAAAATACAAGGGCAAAGAAATACAGGAGAGGGAGAGAGAGAGAGAGAGAGAGAGAGAGAGAGAGAGGGGGGGATGAAAGGAAAAATTGGGATCATTTTGAGCTCAGATTGATTGGAAACTTCAATATAAATTGAAATAGGGCCGACAGAAAAAGGGAGTAAACGTAGCGAAAGAAAGATATATTTATATAAAACAGAGAAATAAGAGAGATATAGAGGGGTGGGGTTGGAAGATGGCGTGAAGACGGAATTGACAGAAGTGGAATAGCTCGAACATAAAACCATCCAGCACTAGATCAGAGAGAAAGAGAGAGAAGAAAGGAATTCAGGGAGAGCAGCTTAGATATATAACAATGATTGAAGGAAAGGTAGAGATCGAGTGAAATAGAGAATTCATGACAGAGATAGAGAAAGACAGAGAGAAAAGAAGGAAAATGAAGGAGAGCAACACTAGACAAAAGAAAAATGACAAAAAAGAGAGAGAAATAAAGATATGAAAAGAGAGAAAGAGGGAGAGAAAGGGTGTATAGAGAGGGATAGCGAGAAGGAATGGGGGATGATGGTAAAAGTAAATTAGCTTGGATGAATGAAACAATAAAGGCCATGTGGATGTACTCTCCAAGACGTGCAAGGGACCTCAAAATTATCACTTCCCGACCATGTTGTTTTTACCCCGACTCAGAGACAGGGATCTTGAGCATCTCATAAACCCAGAGCGACCTTCAGAATATGTATCCCAAAGAGGTATCCTTCCTTGTATTGCAGAGATATTAAACGTTAGGGGTAATCTCGCAGGATTTTTTGAGTAGTTGATGCGTAGTCAAATTGCACTGATAGGTACATGTGCATCTATTATCATCCCAAATACTCCCTCTGCATACAATGGGTGCATAACACAGTGATACAGTAAAAAGTGGAATCTTTCATATGGGACTGTGCTTTTCTTTGTATGTTTAAATTTGTCTTATCATCGTGCTAAATGTGTACAGTACCAACAAAAGAAAATGATGTAAAATGTGGATGGGTTGTCGATTGCTTTAAAATATGGTCTGATTACGCAATGATGAGAGGTAAACTGAATGTATTATTGTTTGTACCATTATGTTCCTGTTACAAAACCATACGTGAATGTTTAAAGAAAAATCTTGACTATCCGAAGATTAAGAGTACGGTATTTCAAGAAACATTATTCATGTTATTAATATGGTCATTTACATTTCCTTATATAAGGCAAACTAAATAGCTATCAGCCATTTAATTCCCCTAATGTGATAATAATTATTCCCTTGTGAAAGCACCGTAAACTTTGATGCTTTACCCCCAAACCCCGTTACCCCGTGCAGGTGTCTCGGCACTATGTTGCAGTTGACTTAATCTGTCCAATTACAACTCTATACATTTTCTTTTGAAAGACTTAAGTCCACACATTGAAACCTCAGAAACATAATGAACAGACTATGTTTGACCATCAGGCCAAATTTCAGCCTAATCTGAAAATCTCTTCATAGTGGTTGCTATGGCCTTTTGATTCACCCTTCTATTGATTTCCCTGTGGTTTGCTTGCTCCGCATGCTTGAATAGCCCCAAACTTTAAAGCTCTCTTTCTCACAATTTAATACCAGTAACATCCCTCACAAGCTATTTTCATTCACTAAATTGAAAGGGTTAGGAAGCTTCAATTTGGACAAGTAATATACCATTTTAATGAGGAGAACTTCTTCTTTCATAATCAGATGAAATCAGGAAAATAATTTTTTGCGACTTTTTGGTGGTTTTGTGGTGCCGGGTCACATATTCCCTTGTGAAAGCACCGTAAACTTTGATGCTTTACCCCCAAACCCCGTTACTTCGCTATATGCAGACGACACAAACACAAATGTGGTATCGATATCCCAGATTTTATGTCATCTTGACACGTTTGCATGGGATCTCTTGAAAAGGCGCGAAGATCTACTGAAATCAACCCGAATAAGCCAAAGATGCGATGAGCAAGCGATTCGATATCATAGGCTTTATTCAACGGCGCCTCGGTAATGGAATGGCTATAGGGATACTATGTAGTGGTCGCGTGTCTAATGGTATGTCATCTGCGGTGGATTTCATCCTTTTTTGGTCGGGGGGGGGGGGTGTATGCTACGTTCTGCTGTTTTTAACGATCGTTTAACAAACAAATTAACGAAAAATTACAACTTGTCAACGGCCGAGGAAACTGATAGCAATAACATAATTTTCAGTCCTGTTCCAGCGCGCATGCAATAACATAATAATTTGACATAACATTAATATGTTAGAATGAAAGCTACACTTAGATAATTATACATGCTGTTTCTTTCAATTTCATTAAGTTAAATAATGAAGTCCCTCCTTTATTAATCAAAGCAGTGTAACCGAGAGTCTGAGAAGCAACAATCAGCTAATTGTGTTTTATAGTAACATCAGTAGAAAGAGTAGTACAAGTCGTAGTTAAGTGTAGATAAAAGTTTTAACTTGTAGAAATAACGATGAAAGTGCTAACAACAGTAATAGAAGTAGAAGTAGCAGTTAACGTGTTAACAAAATGTAGTAGTATAGTTGACGTAGCAACATAAATTACACATGTGCAAACGTAAAAGATTTATGGTGAAATGTCACGAAATGTAATTGCGAACATAATAGAACGCTGTCCAATGCTAATGTTAAACATTGCACGATGTCCACTAGGAATACTAAATATAGCGATCAATTCAAATAATAAGAAGATAAATAATCACCAATCTACCCGTAGGACGGTCTACAATTATTGAACCGGTGTACAAGGACATCTTTTCAAATCCCTGGAGAACTATGAATATGATGAATAATTTTGAAAATGACGTCGTAGAAAGGTGTGAAGGTTTTCAAGAATACTGTGAAGCATGCTATGATAAATGACTCAGATGATTGCTTATATTTATAAATGGTTTGCAAAAACCTTTTCGGCACACTCAAGTACATAGACTATTTTGGATCTTTTCTTTTAATACGCATCTGCTTTTCATTTTTGCCTATCAATATTTGTTTAAATGGAATTGAAATTATAGCGGACAAATATACATATATAGGAGTGATATATCCGGTCGGGAATTTACATGATTAGGAAAGTCGATTCTGTATTATTTTGTATCCTAATTCAAATTCATCGTACGAAAGAATAAAATATTGTTGAGTATGAAAGTAAATGCTTAGTAGGACGGTTGGATATATCTGCAACGGAATTTAAAGCTAGCCTTTCCTGAAAATAGGTTTGAATCCCGCGACGATGCGTTAACTCGATTGGTTGCAATGAGTGGACCACTTGACATTTGTGACGGATGATTTTGCGTCATCGGTCCTGCGGATTTGTCTAAACCCAATATTTTCGAATCTGAGGCACGAGAATGGGAAACAATTCAACTAGTAATGTTCATTTGCTTTTTCTCGGTAAAGGCATTCAATCTCCTGAGTATTGTAGTCAGGAGGCGAGTTTTCATCTCAAAATAGTCAAACATTCTGAGAGGGGCTTTTCTGAGTACCCTCGAGAAAAAGGTGAAAGGTTAAAACAGGAGACGCGAACTACCTACAATCCTTCATAATTTATACCTAAATGATGTCGAAAATAATAGATTTTTACAAGACAAATCATGAACCGTTATTGCTAGATTGAATTCATCATAGAAGCGGACAATCATCAAATGGAGATGTGCTCGTAGGTTGACGATTTTCCTTGCGCCACTTTTTATTTTCTGCATGCAGGTCAATCCTAAATTGATGTTCCAGAATGTAATCCACATATTAGTGACATTTCTATATTGATGTTATTCCCCTAACGAGTCTTAAAATGGTGTAAAAACAGAGCTCCGTTGTTCTTTACACCTAATATTGACACAAAAACAACAGAAGTACAAAATAAACTTGGAAAAATTAGGTCGGAATATATTTGTTTTGTACTTACGATTTATAACCAAGATTTCAAAACACACATTTTCAACTGCCTATATACTATAGAGAAAAACAAAAAATGTGCCCCTACCCCTGCCCCCGCCTTCTTCTTTTCTTCATTTGTTAATAGAGGCTATTTAATGATTCACACACGGAAAGTGGAAACAATATTGCTTTTGACTAATGACCTTTTAAAGGACACCACCTGGTGTGAACATTTTCTCTAATGATGTTTTGATTTCAACCCATTATTATTCTATTCTGTCTGGGTGTACATGAGGACCGCATTCTTCAAAGTCACACCTTCAGATCACACTCACACAATACAACCGTGATCGGGTGCGGTGTATACGCAGTTCAGTGTAGACAAATGCCATTCACGGACCACCAAGGTGATATTTTGAGGGGGGGGGAAATCTATATTGATCTAATCATGGTGTTAGTAATGGATGAATTGAATATTTTGTCTATTTTTTTTCTTTGGATATCTCATTATGACTGTTATAATGAATATTTATAAACTGGAACTTTCTTACATTACTTGACCATGAAATAATCGAAATAAGACAATGAAGATATTAACTAAAAAACTCTTTTTGATATATTACTAAAGACAAGGTGTTAATGAACGTTGGGTACAATCCGAACCACTCGAGCAGGGTGCAACAGATCATACGCTATTATTAATCATGACAAAACCAATAGCCATATTTCTCTAGAATAAGATTATATGCCGTATTCAACAAAGATATATTCCTCACCCTGCCGAAGTTCCCTTCATTGCTTTATATCAACATAATCACATTTATTGCCCTTTGAATGCCAGCAGAATATATGGATTATATACCTTTATGACCTGTTAATGCCCTTTAGTTTCTCCGAATAAAGCAATGAACCAGGGCAGCATTTCTAATATTACTGTGATTGTCTATTGAGGTTTCATCGAACTGATTTGTTCAGCTAGACAATGAGTTCATTCTGTATTGCGACATTTTAAATTTTGAGCTTATCAACAATGATTGACAACTGACAAGGATATACATTTAATAACTAAATTATTCGTACCCTTACCAATTTTTGTAATATTTTAAGTAGGGCCTATGTGAAAAATTGATTTGTCCCACTTTGCATTTCTTGATAATGTCACATATTAAAGCTTAGATCTACAAGTATTCATCAAAGGCCCATACTCAACCATTCCACCTTTATTTTTTCAGTTTAATTTTTCTGTATCAGTTATATTTTTATAATTAGAGTCGGAGTATTGAGTTTTCTTGAGAATTAAAAATCATGATACAATTTTGCAATTTTCTTCTGATTATCTTACCTAATTCACGATATTTGATCATATTCAATTGCCGCATTGATTAATGGATTAGTTAGAATATTGGCAACAATAGCCCCTGCGCACTGAATCATTGCACTTATACATGGTAAATAGCCTGTATCACTTTTTACTAAGTGGTACATGGTTTTGAATTTAGTAGATGTTCCTTAAATGTATAGTTTTTGTAATGGGTTCATCATTAATGATAAGGGAGCAATGGTGCAAGCAAAACTCCTTTAAAATGGCGCCTTTCTTTTGCTCCTTGCATTTTTGACAACCCACCATACCCTTATTGCATGGCCGTGATCGCATATTTCAATCATAACAGAGGGGAAGCCGCATTGCTACATTATTATGCCCCAGTCACGACGTCTAGTATTATGCTTGTGGGTCTATATTATTGACATTGGCTGGTTTTGATCGGGCTACCAAGGGTAACACAACGCGAGACTGGTGTGTTTACAGAAGACTGGTGCATGGTGGATACAGATTGAGCGTTCTTGAGCAATGGTGGAAAAGGGGATTAGCGTATATATAGGAAATGGTGAATTATTCCAATATGTGTGGGCGTTTAATGATCGGGTTTAATGGTAGCGTTTAAGCAGCGGTCAGGGATAACTTTAACATGTCAAGCCCTGTCTAGATATGTTCTGTAATAGTTAATACCTATGTTTATTTCAAAGTAAATGAGAAGATAAATGTAAAGTTGATGGCGTTCGGATGCAGCTGACATTCTGTGTCCCATGATAGACTTCTTTAGTCTCATAAACAGTCCCGTTTCATAATTTGTTGAAGTCCATAACTGTGGCCCATATCTACAGTGAGGATGGGGTAAAGATGGGAAGATAAAAAAAACTAAACCGCCAGAGATGATAGAATAAGCACTGATAACGATTTCTTTAAAAAAATCGTGATATACGTTAATAAAAGCAACACATTTTTACAGAATGTAAGTAACTACAAGGGAAATAATAAAATACATTCATTATTTACATTGTGGTTTTTAAAACAAATTCTCCCCATGCAATAAATATATATTTGATCTCATGACCATATCACCGCATGCCAATAGTAAGCTCAGAATGTAATCTTGACATTTTCCATAATTGATCCCCATTGATTAATACTTGTTTGCGTTTATTAGCTCAGTGACTCATTTATGTACGCGTCGCCGAAAAAAAATCATTCGGAAACCGATATTGGCTGTGTGTATTGCAATAATGCAAGCGTAATCGGTCAGAAAACATGGCGACGAAAGGAGTAGATACATTTTTGTTTAGGTGTATCACTAATTTAGGTATTCTGCGGAATAAATCCGTGATATCGCGCTGTTCAAATTGTAAAGGCATAAGAATCGGGGCACAAAAGGGACGAAATATGTTCAAATTAGGAACAGTATGATAGACATTTGAGATCAATTTGGAGAATGGAGTACATTATAGAGACCAATCATTAGATACAAAAGTATTGATTCGACTTGAATTCCGATTTACATCATATAATTCACGCTCAAACTGCGTTTAGATGGGGAAAACACAAGGGCGAAAATAGGTTGCTTGTTTCTTTGCCTACACGTGCTTCCTAAATACTCTCCTCAATGTACAATATTGTGATGTTTTAAAGGTTTATAACTCAAGATGACGTGCTAATTTCATTTCATCTCTTTTTCATAGTTCAAATATGTTCCATTTCGTAGTTCATGACCATACGCTGTCGTAATCACCATGGTTATTGTATTCACGATTAAAATTCATCGATTAACTGCTCCATTATCTCCAGAAAGCCATTCCAATTTTAATATTCAAAATTACCACGCGGAGGACATGTTTCATTTTATATTATCAATATGACATCGTGAAAGGTTTTATCTTATAATTTCTAGATTGATTAATGACTGCAATAGTTATCGGGGCCGCTGATAGGGTAAAAGTGCGCCTGAGTCTGGTTATGGATGTATTGTGAAAGAAGTATAGTTCAGTATGACAAAGGAGGAATAAATATATCTTTTCAATTGTGTTAGTAGTAGATAACTGCCTTGTCTTTGATAATGGTAATATTGATATACGACTCATATCTCTAGTGTAAAATAAATAATTTTCCTTTCTGGATCAGTTACAAAGGGTGAAATGTATCATGTCAGTGCTTGATAATTCATCTACCTTCTCAGATCAGTAACAAAACTTTGAATTTATAATTTTAATGTACAATAAGTCATTTTAACAAAGTTGCAATTTATCATGCCAGTTTTATATAATTATTCTTTTACCTTGTGGATCAATTTCAAAAGGTCGAAATTTATAATTTTTTACTGGAGAATGAAAAGATTATAAAAGCCGCATAGCACTCAAATGAAATATCGATTTTTGTAATGATGTGTGGCTTGCATGATAATTAATCAGAAAACTATTTCCAAAAAAGCTGTCAATTGTTGTCTATCTACGAATTCATCAATCTATCAGGTCAACTGGAATAGTGTGACAAAAAATGCTTGAAGCGTTGGCAAGGAATGTCCTCACTTCTTGTACTTTTTGAAAGGGTCACTTGCACTGGTAGCGCCTATTGGATAACAATCAACACCTGATGGGATTCTCTTTAGGGTGCCCATCCAAAATTCTACCGCTCTCTCTCTTTCTCTATATCTTTCTTTTCCTTCTCGTCCCCTCATTTCCCTCATCAGTTTTCTTTATTCCTCTCTCTCTCTCTCTCTCTCTCTCACACACACACACACTCTGTCCAGCTTTGTTTCATCCCCTCACTCTCTCTCGATCTCTCTCTCTATCTTACTCCCTATTCATCGCTCTCTCACTCTCCTATGATATATGTTTTCTTTTCCTTTTCTCTTTCTTTTAACTCTTCTTCCGTTATCTCTGTCATAAACCCTCTATTTCCGTCACCAGCTTCGTTCTCTTCTTCTCTCTCTCTCTCTCTCTCTCTCTCTCTCTCTCTCTCTCTCTCTCTCTCACCTCTCTCTCTCTCAAACATAACACGGATGCACATTGACTTTAATCCCCCCCTCCATCTCTCTCTCTCTCCCTCTCTGCCCTTTTCTGTTTGTCTCCTCATATATCCTTCTCATTTTCAACAGAGCTATTAGCAATGCTTCCTCACACTTACAAAGTACACAAGCTATATAAATATCTACCGTGAATGTCTTTATTATTTTGTCTGTATCATTATCTGTACTTTCTTCCTATAAGTATAGTTATACGTATTTTCTCTTGGTATGCTTTACCTTTACTTCACTTTATTTGTTCACTATATACTCTTTACTTTACTTCGTTTCCCGCCACCTCTTATACATCCTCGAGCTCCCTTCCCCATTCTTTTCTACGCATACCTTGTATTCACAAGGATTTTATTTTATCTCCACCACTTCCCCCTCACCTTCTTTCTAGTTTTGTTCCACCACGAATCTCTTTCCAGTCTTTACCACCGTCCTTCCCTTTCCGGCGTCCTCTCCCTTCTTAGCAAAATAGAAAATGAAATAGAGGTTGATTACGTTTTGAGTGGGAGGCGGGAACTAGTTTGTTCTTTCAGATTGGTTAATGTTATCCTTGATCACAATTGTTGTCTTTGGCAGTCCTGTGACTCTGCTAGCCATAGCTCAATTAACGGTGTGACATAACCATCTCATAAATTAAATTGCAAATGTCTTTCCCACACATTAAAAGAAACGATCGATTTCGTAATTACAATTACATTGAAATTAACAGTAATAATATAATAATACATGTATGTTTAATAGGGTAATTTTATCATGAGGACAAGGAACACACCCTTTACCATTATGGTTTGATTTTTCTTCTTCATTTGCAGAACATGGTATACAGTGTCCTTGTACCAGTAATGTATTTATTACTTGAATATCGACATGGTTTAACAACAGTTTTAAGAACAACATTGCATTAGCGCAGTCAAACAGAATGGAAGATCACAAGATAAACCCAAAGCAGGATAGACTTGATGGAGGTGCAACACGCGAATAAATGCGTCGCCTCATAAAATATGTACCAATTGATATTGCTGCATTTTGATAATCATTCCTGTTATTGTCTACTTATGTCTCCTTTTTGAAATGCTCTTAGAAAAGTTAGTGAGTCTCCCCCGTAAAATACCAATCTCATCCTTTCATTTACTTTTATCAAATTTAGATAATTTATTTCACGCACTGAAATGAAAAATCCAGTCGCTCTCTGATCACACTGTAAATAATGTGTTCGGTTATTAACATTTTCGAGAGTTATGCTAAAAACCAACGGGACCATGTGCCAATTCTTTTAAGTCGCAGAGCAAAGTGTTTCCTCTCAGAATGTAGGGCGCTCATATTCAAATGATTTCTTCTTCGATCTATTTCCATAAACTCCCAAACAGGACATGACAACCCATATGTATGCCGGGAGCTACTTCTCTCCATCTCTCTCTCTCTCTCTCTCTCTCTCCCTCTCTCTCTCTCTCTCTCTCTCTCTCTCCCTCTCTCTCTCTCCCTCCCTCTCTCTCTCTCTTTCTCTTTTTCTCCCGCTCTCTCTCTCTTTATCTCGTACGCTCTATCCCTCCCCTCTCTCTCCTCCCACTCTCTCTCTCCCCCCCCCCTTTCTCTTTCTCAGACGACAGAACTCTTTTCTAACCAGGGCATGTCTCATCTTTTAAGGGATCGAATAACATCCATGATTCATACCCCCATCACTAAGATTACTCTCAACAACATCTTCTTTCCTCTTCGATATTCAGGTCCAGGTCTCGAATCTCGAATCTCGGCATGAATATGTAAATCAACATCTCGTTGTTGTTTACTACTGCAGTGTACTACTACCCATGCATAAGATGAATTTCTTTTTCATTCACAAGAATCAGAGAGTAGTGAAAATGTTTTAAATCATAGATGTGAAGTGAAAACGACAAGCGAGTTCAGTTATAACGGTAAATGATTGCAATTTTAATACTGTTTACTTTGTTGTTGTTGTTTTCGGGAGATATGAGTGTGGGTGAAGTAATATATATATTATGCATGCCAGGGATGACAGGTGTCAAACTTCGTCAATGATAGCGCTCTAATAAGGGGCGTGAATATGAACTATATTTTTCTTTATAACTGTTTGCAATTAATATTTTTAATCCATCATCGAAAATTGCCAGACGGTCTTGATATATTGAAGCAATTAGCATTACAAAGCAACCGCATCGTTTGCAAACATACATAGTACTTCAATCATTGTCAATAATGGATTACTATACTCGCTAGCCTCGTCACCGTAACATACACGGACCAATCTCTCGTGGCGTTCACCTGCATAGGTATGAGCATTTATACGGTGATCACCTTCACTGGATAATAAAAACAGGCTAATAAAGCAGACCAGGGATGCACTGAGGGGAAAATTGTAGAAAATAGCTCACCGCGAAAGGATTAATTAGAATTTGCTAACGCCAAAAGCCCGTATTATACGCGTGCAATCTAATTACACGTGCTGTTAAGCATGGCTCTCACGCGCTGTAGACCATAGAAAACATGAGATGAAAATGAATATGATAGTTACATACCGTCCACTTGTAGCAAGGATAGATGTTGGAAGAGGAGGAGGCATTTTTTAATAAAACAGCATGATGTAAAGTTATCATATTCTGTTACGACCATGAGCTAGTTTCATGGATGACGGTTTGAAACGTTATCAAAGAGATTCATGAATAATAATAGAGAATTCCATTTTACCGATAATAAGTTTAGAGAGAGAGGGGAGTAGAGAGAGAGAAGTAGAAGGAGAGGAGGAAAGAGAAGACGAATAAGAAGAAGAAGATAATTATGATGATGATGATGATTCAGAACAAGAAGAACGAGAAGAACAAGACAAAGAAAGTGATAATGATAATGAAGAGGGAGGAAGGGGAACAGAAGGGGGAGAAGAAGAAAGCAAAGAGATAAAATCATACAAACTCACCGCTTTTCTTCTGAGATTTCTTATGGAGATGTACTAAAACGCGATTACCTTTTTTAATGCAGACAAAAGCTCGAAATCCAAGCAGACACCGAAATCAAAAGCGCAGCTGCTACGGATATTTGCTTGGCACCTCGGATTGTGAGCGTGTGACAGACTTATAATTCAGTCCAACGTTATGCTATTATGTAGCATCCACAATCCAAAATCTCAAAACACAAGGTGTTAAATGATTGATGGGTATAGAGTCGGGGGAGGGGGAGGGGGTATCGGTGCAAAATTGCGATCAACAAATCAAAAGTAATGATAATGAAATGTCTAAAATTGAATGTGCTCAAGATAAACAAAATATGTACAAATATCAGATATTGTAAAACCATCTATGTAGCTATTAATTACACTGTCGTAAATATATATTCAAATAATAAAATACAATCCGGCTATTTAAGTATATCAATACAAATTTCGTGCAAGGGTTACTTACGATTAAAAATTAATAGATTCTCCTCATATTTTAATAAATATTTGTACATGTTGCGTTTACGATATTTAATGTCACTTGACTTTTAATCAAACTGACGAGTTTCGGGTTATAATATATGTATAGCTATTCTACATTTATGTGAAGATGAATCGGAATTCGCGAAAGTGTACACTTTGTTTAGGTGTATTCAATCTTATTGTTACGAAATTGCGTGGGATGATTTTAGTTTTATAACATTCATCCTTGATAATTTAACCTTCCCCGTATTCAAAAGAATCGCACTCCTTGTGGGTTTGCATCCGGGATAGACAACGTAATAAAAGAAAGTATCGGAAACGGAACTCGAGATGGGTAAAGTTTGAGGTCACGGTGAAATAAATTTGTTGATTACCAATGACGGCTCGTCTATGTACAGCTAATTAATGTTTAAAGACGAAAGGAGTGAATTCCTATACACAGTGGTTGCTATTCCCGTTTCAATTTTCATTAATTCATAAATGACTGGAACGCTCTCTGTCATCCCTTGTTCTTAACTCTTTGTATGCCGTACAAACGATACCCCTGTGCAACGTTATAGTTATCATGGGATAGGATAGATAATACCAAAACCTTCAAGATTATGTATTAAACTGTTTCTAGTGCATGATTACACTATACTGGTGGTAGTAAACGGTTTGTAATTAGGTCATTGAGCTAATAAAGACGAGAAGTTCATAATTTTGCAAAGCAATTGTGTTGCAAAACACTCCTTCCATCTATTGGTGCATATCGTGTTGTGCAAAATTTCACAAGTGGTAAACAAGCGACCGTGTAGAGAGGCAAAGAAAGCAACTAAAGTGTTTAATCAGTCACATTTCTGCACTATACTAATAATTACATGGCTTGGAATTATCATGCCATGTATCTCTTCTTCTGTGTAATACACACCACATATTTCCGTCTATCTTTCCTTTATGAATATTCAGTTCATTAATACCTAACCTAAACTCTCGTTCCACCCTTCTCCGGACTTCCTTGCATTTCAAACAATCGCGTAACAGCATTCTGATCAAGAGCTTCTTGAGAGAGACCGTCGACGAGTGTTCGGATGTCGTCATCTGATCGGCCCTAATCATGCGAACACGGTGCCGTCCCTTTCCTGTTCGTCTCCCTTGACATCAAGAATAGCATGACTTGGTTCCTTCCCAAAGCTCCCATCACGATATCTTACTCTTCCTCATCCGACCAAAGAGTTATCACAGAGTCCTTCTGACTACGCTTCAACCTCGGAGGGAAATCCCCTGGATGATATTCATGTATTCCCAATGTCATCTTTTTGTCATGTTTGCGCTTGATGCGTTTCTTCCAGGAAAGTAAAGTCAGACTCCACTTTTTACAGTTGAAGTATCATTGCGAACACGTTTTTTGTTGTCAAGTGCTCTCGCTCTTAAACACATTGACATTAGTTTAATTATGTTTTACTACCGTATTCTTATATCGTGTATCGATTTCGAAGTGAAAATTTCCCTGCAGTCCACACCATTTTCTATTAAACTAATAAATGAAGACAAAAAGCTAATAAAGGAGAAAAAGAGAGCGGAAATAGAATTTAAAAAAGAAGTATACAAGTACCCAGACACTTATAGACACCCAGACACTCTAATGCAACTTGGCATCCTATCGCAACATTCGCAGGGTGTTATCCCTTTCAATTATTTCTAAGTGAGGAATTCCTGATTTTACAGAAATGGCTTTACTTTAAAAAGCCGAGCTTGTGGCGTCATTAACACTACATCATTCGCAATAGAACAATTTGTGTATGTCAACGTTATTAAATGTCAGCAATTGAGAAACAAAATCCCTTTGCTGTTTTCATTTCGTTGAACCTACCCTTTTTGTCCAATTGCCTGAAAGAAAAGTAAATTAAGGACCTATGTAATTATCCCCGTAAATCTTCATCAGACAAAAATCGTTCAATTAAGGTTTCAGTTAGTGCAACATACGTCAGCATTTCCATCAAGTTTGTACACACGTTCTTGTTTCATTTTCTTACATTTTCTGGAATTAGGTTTAAAACCAACTTTCTTTTAGTCGGTTTCGCACTATTTAATAAAAACCTTCCCAAAAAGAAAAAAAGAGACCGTGCAGCTAGAAAAGCTTCAGTTCCCTCGACTCTAGAGTCTAGATGGTGGTCGATAGTTAGAAACGAGCGGTTTTTCGCTCTTTAAAAGATGTAAATGTATTCGGGAAAAGTGGCCTGTATAGGTATTTCCGCGGAAGCTTGGCAGTGAAATTCAAATTAAGCTGAAAGCGGATTGAATGCAAGGTTGAATGCTGTCGACAGTCTGTCTCCTAGCTTTATAATCAATGCTCAGATTTTTTGTTTTTCTAGGAAAGTGTAGCTGGAAAAGATCTGCAACCTGTTAGATATAAGAAAAACACAGAACGTTCAATATTACGTTTGTTGTTAAAAACTTGTGGGCATTTGAATGTTTTGAATTACAATTAAATTACGGATTTAATTGAGATTACGTATGGACTTGTTAGCGTGTATGTTTTTTTCGACCATTACTGCAATTTTGGATTACATAAAATGTTTTCAAGAACTGTCAATCATCACTTGGCATCGATAAAGTTCATGAACCCATGTTTGGTTTATTACTTTCCACAATCGAACCAGGAAATAGCATTTGACAAAAAATTGTATCGCTGCCGATGCTCTCGCTTAGAAATCAATTTCCAAAAGTGGTTTTAGTGACAGACACGGCCCGATAAAGACCCTCTTGATACCGCGAGTAAATAACAATCTAATACACGATTACCCATATCAAACATTGCTATCGATTGCTCGTATTGACCGTCCCCATTCTGCGCGAGTCTGTATGCGCCGACAGCTTCCCGCCTCACAGTCATCGTAACAATGGAATGGGTTAAGCAGAAAAAACACGTTAACACTAGGCGAATAGTAATTAGTATCAATGGGAACGTATTAATGATGTAGCAACTACAGGTGAAAAATATCTTTATGTGTATGTTTATGACGTTTCACTCAAATGCTCTCAAAAAAATATCTTTATGTGTATGTTTATGACGGTTCACTCAAATGCTCTCAACGTAAATTATTTTGGTTAATTAACCTAAATCAGTTTTTTGAGGGCCACTAAAGCCAGCCTACACATGGCCCTGACACTGTACTTTCCCAAAATCTGCTCGTGATCATTACTTGTTTAAACAATGATTTATGTACAATTTAATTAAACAGTTTTATGGATTTTCTGGATAAATCCATAATATGCTCATTGCCATATTAATTGTAAATGTTCATTATTTTAAATACCAGCATAACTGAAAATAAAATACAAAATTTCGTTTGAAAAATAATTTTGTACATATTTCTTTGTTGATTATAGATTTGTGTATTTCGGAAATGGATGGATGTGACTCTGAGCATCATTTACAGCATTCAGTAAACATCTTTCTGATAAATCCCAATTACAAATGTCATTTACATCTCACTGCAGACTTTTAAAAACGAAGTATCTACTTTTACATTCATTGACGATTGAAGCAATAATTATCATCGATCGAGCGAAATTGACGGGAGATTTGTAAAAGCCATTTATATGTTTCCATCTGGATCATTAACGCATTTCATAAAGCAACTATGCAATTAGAACTAAAATGGTAGCTAATGAGTGTTCACCGGCAAAGGAATGATACGTTTAGTGACATTACGCCCACCAGATGAATTGGAAGTAAGTTTCGATTTTCTATAACAGCATTGGCAATTTGGAGACGCATTTCTAATTAAACATATTTCTGCACCATCAGACTACGTGAGCTTTTGTATGAGGTTGTCGTTGTCCCAAGCGAAAGAGTGTAAAAGATCTACATGAGATACAAAAATGTGATTTATACATTGCTACATTACAACTAAAAGCGACAATTTATTTGGTTAGGCTTTCTATCCTGTTTGAGCTTTAAGTGGACGATGATAAGTTTCTCACTATGTTCAAAACTATTTGTTAATCTAGCACTTGAGCTAACTGATCATGAAATGAAAAGTATAATGATAGAAAAAGTTTTTCTGTCAAAAAAAGGGGGTGTCAAAGTGTATGCCAAAGAGTAGGACTAACTTTAGGAGCAATTTAGATAATGATGTAGACATTTGTAAAAACACTTACTGTATGTTCAATTATAATTGCAATATGTCCAGTTTTTAAATTACTATCGGTTTCGATTTAGCATACTTAGTGTGCTAATGAGCTGGTTTTACCTTCCATTAATGTGCCCTCAATTTCCTGTGATATAGGCCCATTAAAAAAAAATTCAATTAAACAAACATGCCAAATTACGATTGACAGGATCATTCACAAATGAAGATAGACAAAATGAGATGAATCCCATTATAGGCAGACGTTTAAACTTAAACATTGGAAGGCAAAACAACGAAAGTGGTCGCGGCATCCACCGAACTTCAAAAAGCAATGTCAATTTACAAACAGATCGGTAGCGTAAACCAATATGGACATGTTTCTTATTGTTTGCAGGTAATTAGTTTCGACCGGGCTAAGCTTTGTATCACCGTTCAACTCAAGTTTCATCGAAATATGTGCGGGGTTGATGAGTGAGATGATTAACATGTATGATGGGATTGAATAGTTGCCTCATGCCAAAGTTTGTCGTACGATACGGAGAGAGAGAGAGAGAGAGAGAGAGAGAGAGAGAGGGGGGGGTAGATAGTGAGAGAAACCTGGCACATATACAAACTGGACCTTCAACCATGAAAAGGGGCAATGAAAAGAGACGAACAACATAGGGAGAAGGAAGAGAGAGAAAGGGGGGAGAGAGGGAGGGAGAGAGGGAGAGGAGAGGGAGGGAGAGAGGGAGGTAGAGAGGGAGGGAGAGAGAGGGGGAGGGAGGGAGAGGAAGAGAGAGAGAGGAGGGAGAGAGAAAGGGAGGGATGAGAGAGAGAGAGAGAGGGAGATCGTGCAGAGAATGATTCTTCAGGGTATGTATCAAATAATGCTGACAAGGAATCATATTTCTAAAGTCAGATACAGCTGTGGAAACGCCCGAGGACATTTGTATCATCTCATGGATTTATGGATGAAATCTCGTCTAGTCCAAGCTTATACAGTCTCCTTCTCCCAATCAGAGAAGGCTTTTTCGCAATATTATCCGAGACTTGACACTAGACGAGTCCAAACTGAAGATTAAAACCTTTTTTGTTTTGGCTGTCATGACATCTTCGCACAAATCATGAAAATATTGACGACTGTGCGATATCTGCCACGGGATTTTGATATTTCATGAAATTTAGAAAAGAATGAAGGAGATGAACTGCATATCATAACGAAAGGTTGGAGGAGTTTAATTCAGATTGAAGTTACTCTGTTGATGCTACATGTATGTGGTACTTTATTGATTTAAGCAAAATTATTTTGCTGTTTTGTGTATTTGTTTTAACATTAGTCTGGGAATAAACAGTCTATCTGTCATTTATATCTCTCTATCTCTCTTTTTAAATTTTTAAAGTCAACGATAGCCTAAGTCAGGGTAACAAATAAAACAATACTTGTTAAGGTATTATACATAAACATTAACCGTGGTTTAAAAAAACTGAAAGCCAAATGTTATCTCCTTTCATTATGAAAAAAACTATTTAGAGCGAAAGTTGCACTTTTACCAGTAACTACCCCCTTTAACCTCTAGAAAGGTCCGTAGGCATGAGTGTGTGCGCGAGGGTGACCACGTGTGTGCGTGTTCAAATACGTACAGCGGGATGAGTAGTCGGGGGCAGGCAGGTATACCGTGCGTGTTTGTCTGTGTACCTAAATTATGCAGGACGAGTGAGAGAGGAAAATCCCTCTCCTATTCGATGTTTTAGTCGAGGAGTAAAATGGCCAGAGGGTATTTGAAAATGGCGGCCACGGCGTGGAAAGACTTCCCATTGCTTCCAGCAAAGATAAATTGATATTGACTATATCACACATCGAGCATGAAAACGAATCCAACAGTTACATGTAGACGGGTGAGATATTAATAAGCTTCGGAAGGGTTGGAGGTGATGCCTATGTTTCCTTTGAGAACGTGTTAAGCATTGATCCTCTACTTTACAAGGGGGTTAAATACCAAAATCCCGGAAAAACGATTTCTGAAATCACACTCTGAAAAGCACGCAGTATCATGTGAATCCATTGCAGTCATCGGAAAATTGCCATGGACGTGTGACCTGTCAGAGATGGAATCATAAATATACTCTATGAAAAAAGGAGAAAAAGAATACTTATAGGAGAGGCAAAACCTGACTGCTTCAGTCTTCGAACAGGTCATATAATGTCACCCACCCTTCGACATATCCGCTCCTTTTACTAAACTTGTGTAAAATATGGTACACAACAACCTGAACAAGATCCAGCATACTCGTACCGACTTGTAGGGTTGTTTAGACTACTGGTTATGATTCTTCATTATGGGTCATAAATCAATCACCCTGCTTTAATAATTTCTCTTTTATAATCTGTGGCCCCTTTTAAACATAAATAATTATGCATCAATCTATCGTCCTCATCCTACTTCATGATCAATATTTTATGTCACTAATTATTTACAGCCCTTCAAGCTAGTTTTGGCGACCATCCGTAACCTATCGGCAACTGTCCATTTTAAGTTTAACTGTGTGATCATTCAACTCTCACGTAATTTCGCTATAAATCCCAGGTGAAAACAAAAGTGCAAATGCATTTTGTCACATTGTGCTCCATCTTTTTGCTTTCTCTTTCTCTGGTATTCTATATCTGTGTCTCTCCATTCTCTCTCTCTCTCTCTCTCTCTCCCTCTCTCTTTCTCTCTCCCCTCTCTCTTTCCCTCTTATCTTTGCCTTTCCTCATATTGTTTCCACGCGACAATGCTGCGCTGAAAAATAGTCAATCAAGTTTGCACCTGGGGTAAAACGATCGTGTGAGTTTTGGCGCGAATTGACCAATTTGTCAGGGCGCCTCACTGAGGCCGGTCAAACAGAAGGGACCCCCACGAAAGGGAAAACCGATTTATTATTCTTCCCCCTCATGTTCTTTGTATTTTATAGAATTTCCTACCAATTATTGGCATGAAACGAGATAATATGACAAATTGGACTGCTCTCTCATCAGGTCCATTGCCAAAGCTTATTTATTTAAACATTAATCATTTAAGGAAAACACTCTGTGGATTGTATGTCTAATGAAATTATTAGGTGTATGGTGATTAAGAAAATATATTAGTGCTTGGAAATATTAAATTCTTCCCCATAAATATTCGAACTTTTGTATATCAGAACAACTATGTGAGTAGCCTCATTGAAATTTGTCACAACTTTCACACAATCAGACGAAAGTACTCCTTAGTTCTTTACTCGATTATTTAAAAATATTTCCAACAGAACGCGACAATTAAGGTCACGCCCGTTTAACCATTAAAACCATAATGCTACTCACAAACATTATAGCGAATTCAGAAAAGGAGAAATAAAAATAGTTATTTTTACATCACAATAATTTCAATCACTAATATCAATGATAACATAGTCTAGAATAATTTCCACATATCATGTCCTCCACCTGATGTAACTCCGAGCACGGAGGTGGAACATGTGCCCCCCCCCCCCCTCCCAATCGAATGAAGAACCTATGAAGACAGGAAGAAAGGGGGAGACTACCTGAAAAGAAGATGATGCACCCCCCCCCCCCCCGTTCTCTCAACATTCATTTCTCACACGATGCCCTTAACCCCCCCCCCCCCCCTCGCATTTCCTTCACCGAGTAACACCAGTACCCCTCGGGAGACACCAGCGCCCTCCACCCCTAAACACCAGTCCATAATCCCAGGCCACGCCACTGTGAAGGGTAATGGAGACATCAGCTTTACCGGCGAGCTATAAGGGATCACTCAGCAAGCTTGAATTGATGTCTTGGAATCCGAGCTATTCCAAGTGTGGATGAAAAGCCGGTGTCATTATCACTGTGTTCCCTACATGCCAACCCTTGTTCGCCTAGGTCCACATCTAGCCTAACTATGATAAGATACACCATGTGGCAAAAAGATAAGATTGTGATCTTGGGCTTGACGTATCCTAAGAAATACTACAGGTAATGTGTTATGATTTCAAAGAGTGCAAGCTGCTATTCTACGTTATTACCAACCTGGGGCCCGTTTCATAATTTTTTTTATCTATAACAAATGCTAAATTTGTATGACAAATTTGCTCTCAGCCAATCAGATGCCTTGATTTCAGTAGCTTATAACAGTAGCTTGTAACTTGTTATTGATATCAAGTTTCATGAAACAGGGCCCAGTAGGTATTGTTTTTGATAATGATAATAATAATGATCACAATAATATCCAGTTCTTGTATAGCGCATGTCACATTATATAACGTCCCTATGCGCTTCCAAGGAGCTTTGGAAATCACGACCATAGCTTTAGCTCCGGCAGCCGTTATCAGCGCACAGTACATTTCAATGAATAATCCTACCAGGTACCTATTCACCTTACCTGGGTCGAGGTCGCAAATGATAATACCCAGTATTTTGTAGACGTTTGATTAAAAATACAATAAATTTAGTTTGATTGTCTTTAATTTCCTTATCTTCAGTTACCATAAAGTTCCACATCTAAATGAAAACGCCGACTAAGAAGTGAAACTTATTCACTGTCTGCTGATAATGTTAGCATTTTTAAAGATAAAAGTAGATTTACAATAACTTGAACAAATAAATATTTATATTACTGTATGATGAGTGGATATCTTTATTTTTGTAATAGGTTTTTACAGCTTCCTTATTGTGTTAATGGCTAGCTTTTATTGTTTTCGTTGAAAACTAATTTTCCATTGCAATCTTCGGTTGAGTCTACTTCATTAATGAGTCGGCACAACAAATCGAACATAATCAAATATGTTACCACCTTTTATCTTCTGTTATAAAATATATAACATTTTTTCCTAATGACGATTCATTCTTTCCTCTTCCTTTCTCGCGCTACATTTGTCTGTAATGTCTTCTGAAGCGTCTCTGAGAAATTTAGTCCTCGTCTAGCGTCTACAGCAACATTACTGGGGTGAATGATGTAATTATGTGTAATTATCTACAATGCGTTTCTTGGAGAGGTGCTGAGTCAGCGAAACACGAGGGTTATCAGTATTTCCCCCATAGATACCGTAGAGACCGATGTAGATGGAAATCTTTGCCCGCCAAGCATCCTACACACCTTTTCACGTTGAGGAAATATGCTGTACAATCGAATCAAATTATTGTCTATAGGTTACCCAAGGAAGTAGGTTAATGAAACATTAATAAAGCATCACGAATGATAATAGTGAAGAATGTGTTTACAGTAAAAGATGGAATCTCTTTGAATATGTGTGGCCCAATTATCCAGAATTTCGTGACCTTTAATATTTTACGCCTATTTATCTTGTTTTGTGTGTGTGTATGTTTCGGGGTGTGTGTTTAGTTGATGCGTGTGCGTGCGTATGTGAATAACAGTTTAGTTGACGGTCTCGACGTGTTTTTTATATTTTTACCTCTGGAAAGTGAACGATCATTTATTTAAAAAAACAGCATGCGTAATTGTAGCTATGCTTCTTCCAAGTTTCTGAAGAGTCAATAATGCAAAATCAACTTTACACCCTGCATATGTTTATACCATCATCCCTGTGGGACGGTCATAATCATCTTCTGTAAATTCGTTGGGACAGCCACGTCCCATCGTAACGTCAATATCACATGTGGTGTCAAGAGTCATTACTCGGGTCAATTAATGTGCTGATAATTGCTAGAGAAGAAATACCTGCCTGATTAAACATAGGTCGAACATCGGCAATCCTTCAAAACATGTTTACAAGTCAACACTTGATGATGATGAGGATGGTGATGGTTTTCTCTCCGTCTCCTTCTCTATCTCTCTCTCTTTCTCTTGATTACATGTGTGGGGTTCAGTGTACTTCAATCAATCAACGCATAATTACAAGTGGCTAACACTTAAGGAGATAGTCGTATCTTAAAACAAGAGGCAACGAATTTATTTATGTATACAATAATATTTAGTTCACAGAAAATATCAAAGAGATCTTAATTTGGTGAACAATACAGTCTCTTTCCTCATACATTCGAAACAAAAGAAAACCCTGACATTTTTTTGGTCTGTCTCTAAACAAATTCTTGCATCTTTTGCGTAAAATTGACATTTTTGTAATGATATTCTTTTGGTTGTTGTCATAGTCATCCTCGGTAGAGAGAGAGAGGGAAACACAGAGAGAGAGAAAAACAGACATAGGGGGAGAGAAAGAGAAATAGAAAGTAAGAGGGAGAGTAAGAGAGAGATAGAGACAGACAGAGGGGGTGAGTAGAGAGAGAGAAAATAGAGAGAGAGGGAGAGAGAGAGAGAGAGAGAGAAGGGAGGGGGTATTTTACTGTAGTTATGGTTTTGATAAACTCGTAGACCTCTAGCACTTTGAGCTGTAACGGTATCCCTGTTTTGTGAGTCATCGTCGTTTACGTTTATGTGCCTGATGCTTTAAACAGATTCTTAAAGTACAAAATGAGGCAATAGATAACGTGAGCACCAGAAGAATCGCCCACGAACTAGGGAGAGTCATAACTTCGCCGTTTGACGCAATATAGAACACGGTCACCGGTGTTGTTGACGGTGGTGTTTGTAGTATTAACCAGAACGACTACTTCATTATTCATGTGAAAGAAAAATAAGTAGGCTAGATCCTTTGTGTATCCACATGTATGTCACCTGCTTGTTTGACGATGATCTATTTGCGAATGAAGCACGCACCCAACTTTATATTTTATTAAGATGACCATTGGTATATTGCCCAATAGAACGAGAGGTCTGGGACTTACCATGATTGGTCAACACCTAGATCAGCTGCGTTGTACATGGACATATCCTTCATTATTCAAACGCCAGTTGGTCATTATACTTTCCCTTAAAGGATATTATGATAGATTTGGGGGTCAGTTTTGAAGCTCTGTACCGACAAAAAGTAAACATAATGTAGGACTATGGATGGTTATTGATGTGTGTCTGATGTAATCAGTTCTATAGAACACGATGGCAACTATGTATTTTCGAAAAATTAGTTCCCGGGTAGTTCCAGTACCCACTTGTATATCCCATAAAAAAATCATGTTCAGAGTACGTTGTAATCCATTGTAATGTGTGCAGGGTGGTGGAAAAAGCTATTGAAGTTGCCTCAGTTCATTTTCCGAAAGTAGATGCGATAGTGTTATAATAGATAATGTAAACATATATTTTACAGTATATTTTTTTAATTAGCATTATGGACTATGCCTATATTCTATGCCATACCTAAATAGAGTTAATCACACATCTTTCTTTATTGCATTTTCCATTCATAAATATTACAAATCTCAGATTATTCTATATATCATGTAACCTGTGGATTTATTTTAATAAATTTTGAATTTTGAATTGAGCTTAATAGAAGGTTACTCATGCATCTGTCCTCAAGAGTTCAAGTTATGGACTTTTCAAAGCCACCCATATGACTCATTGTGAACCACGTACTTCAACAGCAGCACACCACTGATAATCCCTCTTATGCACATACTAGAAGGATGTCTTTGGGGACTTCATCCAGGGTGATTCATGTCTGTTGCAATGGTAAGACTGATCAGGGACTTGTTACTCCCACCCGTACGTCTAATAAATCACAGGCAGTCGATAGGGAATGGGTCATAAGGAGTGTGCGTCTGGAATCACCAAAGAGGCTAGCGTTTCTTCTGAATATAGTCCCTTCTAACATGTCTAAAGTACATTATGGTAATGCTGAATTGTTTTCTCTGTGGGAAGGCCGTGCGGTTGTCTCCCTCCTTCTTTTCCGGTTACGACAAACAAAACTGTTATCCCAATGTCACAGTAGATGGGGAAAACAAAACTCGCTATGTTCGTGAGCCCGTGAGTCAACACCTGGTCAGTATGCGCTATCACGTGACTTCGCCTTTGAGTCTTTACCCCTTGGTACTTTTTCCTCGTCTAAACAGCAAGGTAATCTGGGCCCATATGCATAAAACCTTACCAACCTAGTTGTCTGTTAATTACTTAGGCTATACTACATATATAGTAATTTGACAGCTAGGCTTAATTAGCATGATGGTAACATTTTATGATTCGTGAACATTAGCATTGAAGTTCTTGTTATAGTTTCCTATTTAGAAAGAAAATGACGTGAGGTAATTTCTGAATTGCATATTATGAGGAATATTTTTCGTTAAACTTGCTGGGAATCGAAGTAACAAGAATGCCAACTCCAATTTTGCACATTAAGCATGTTAAAAGATCGCATTGTTGACAATGATGGAGTCTATTCCCTCTCGTATTACTCTGCCATCTTTCATGTACACCCGAGTCATTTGAAAGATTTCATTTATTCAAATATTTAGTGCAGATTATGTTTGATATATTCTGTGGAATATCTGTGGAATGGAACACAGCAAAGACGTGTAGTGAGTTCATATCTTATGAAGACAAACAAGCAACAACTTGAGCTCAGTTATGATTCGGATATAAACACTCTTCCCACTTCCACTTCCGTCCTTTATCATGTTTATGCTTCACTTGCATCTAGAGCTCTTGAATGAACTGACTAAAGCACTTTATCACTGAGTAGATTTTATTGTAAAAGCCTCGAGGCCACAGCCAACCACCGCCAGTCAGCTACATGACTGTGTCGAGGATTCTGCGGCTTAAAGATGAAGTTCAGGTGAAGGAATGACGCTTTGAAAGAAACTGACTTTAACAATTGGGAAAAGTTAGTTGCGTGGTACATAAGAATTGGTGTTTACTGAGGGTTCTAAGATTATCCAAATGATAAAGACATTGAATCATTCTCGCCAAAAGAACCCATACTGCACACAGAAATGGATACATAGGACTATACTTCGTGAGGCATGAATGAATGTTCCAAACTCTCCAGCCATTTCTCGTCATATTTTGAATCCAAAGGCATTTGAAGACCAATACTATTTAGCAGGATTGTGATATTCTTTGAAACTAACTTTAAAGATAAAGTGGAGTTCTGGTCATGCGATTGCATTGTTAAAGAAACGGTGTGGAATTGACCAGAAAAGGTTTATCATCTAGCACATAAGATTTTGTGTGTATTGCAAGGTTCTGGAATCATCAAAATGATAAGAAATTTGGCCAAGTCTTGGTAAAGCTACAAACACTGTACACAGAAAGATGTATATGGGACTACACGAACACGTGGCGTAAAAATCCTACCCGGATTTTTACGATGTTACATGACATATTTAGAATATGAAGGCATTTGAAGAGCCATGCTTTTCAGGGAACATGTCTTATCTGATGTTCTTCCACACTTGCATAATATGAATGATAACGCTCACAAATTATTTTTTACCTCTTCCCAGAACTCAACCTTCTCTTTAAAAGAATGCAAAAGCTCCAGGTGATTGTTTTGTCACCTTTAACAGAACTGGACCTTCGCTTTAATTATTGAGTGGTTGTGAATGTAAAAGCTCTCTATCCGACAATGTATTCCTATGAACTTGTGATTCTGTAAACATATAGTGCATGAGTGGCTTATCACCAGGCGAAGGTTGCACGAATTCGATGAAATGAGATACGTAATCACATTCTTGCAACCCTGTAGCAATTAGCCTTTAATGGTTATTAGCTGCACTATAATACTGCACGAGAAACATTTGACGGTGCAAAGTTTGCATCTGGCTTTGGCAATGAAACAAGTGCATTTTCTAATCACCATTTTTCAGAAATTACAAAGGGCCGTGGGTTAAACATAGATCAAGAAGCTGTGTATGTATTGCATTACGATATACCCTGGCAAAGACAATACAGCACTATAATACTGCACGAGAAACATTTGACGGTGCAAAGTTTGCATCTGGCTTTGGCAATGAAACAAGTGCATTTTCTAATCACCATTTTTCAGAAATTACAAAGGGCCGTGGGTTAAACATAGATCAAGAAGCTGTGTATGTATTGCATTACGATATACCCTGGCAAAGACAATACGTCAGTCTGTAAACAGTAGTATTGTCAGGGCGTACTTACTACTATATCATGTAAATTTTCTGCCGCTATATGTGGGCCATGGGATTGGGCCGGAAAGATGCTTAATCGCTTCGACAGCCGCTGAATAATCGATGTCGCTCCCTACAGAGAGGCTGCGAGACACGACCCTGCATATATTTTTCAAGACGAAGAGAGAGGAGAAGGTGGAGGGAATGTCACGAACGCATTGTCTCTGCTGAAATCCCTGTCTAGGGTGTACAATACAACGTACACGTGCTCGAGCATGTACACGATTACCAAGTTGATGGCCCCGTTGTCATTACGATGGCAGTCCCAGATGAGCACCTAAACCGAATCCTGCCCTTTCTGGTGCGTTCCCTAGCGAGCAAGGGGTACGGGATTGAGGGACCTATTGGATCGGGGAGATCAGAGGGGGCGCCAAGTTGTTTGTATTTGCTGAGGTGAATTGCTCAGTTGCTAAATGGTTTAAACAGTAACAGAAAGCTTGGTTTGTCGACAGTCATGCACATCTTTAGCTCCCTCAAATTCAAGCAAAAAGGCTTGTCTGTCGAAGTATACCTTATAGATTCTCGTAAGGTTCTGTACATCAACTGATGAAAATATGAAGGAACAGAGGCTATTAAACATATTGAAGATAATAAAGTACGAATGCAACCTGGACCTATTCATTTTAAATGGTATTCCTGATTTCGCCGATAATGTCTTTACAGCTAATCCGAAACAGAAGTATTAAGCGTGTAGATCACCATGTATTCCCCGACAATCATATTGCAACTGATTTGATTTCGTATGGGAAATGTCATTTAGGACGAAGGCAGCATTTTAGCACTACATGATGAAACTTAAGATCGAAATACCCTTTTCAATTTTGACTTATCAAGCAAATGCTATCCACACAAACTTTGCTTTAATATTCCCTAGCCTACTGAAATTCAAATGAGTTTGTTTGTCTTTAATTGGGTTTTGTGTAAACTACAGCATACATTCTGTTCATGGTGCTGATAGCAAACTGGCAAATGTAATGAAATGTTTACATTTGTAGGATTATCAAAGGGACCACCACTAAACTTCTCAACCCTCGGAAAACCTGCATCTGTAACCACCTATCATGTAACTGCAATCAACTCATAATTTCCATGTCGATACATGCATATGGATCATACAGGTTTGCTAATGTTTATGGCTGAAAGTCAGACGCCTGATTTACAAGCTAGAGAACCTCGGGTAATAAATCAAACCCGGTACCCCGGTGGATTAAGCTCCGATCTTCCCCGAATTAAAAATAGTTTCTTGCGGAACATTAATCATTCAGTGCAATTAATGAGGCCCAGCTATAGGTAGTTAATCGGGTGGAATCAATCTTTTAAGAGCAATAAAGAGGGCGGTTTTATTATCATCGATAGATTTACATCGGACGATTTGCAAGACCTCTTTCTGTATTCAAGCAATAAGCAGAGCATTAATTCTATTTAATGAACGTGTATTCAATTGTTTGTTTTCGTTTTAAGTTTTGTTGCATTTTGTATTATTGCCTCTGCATCGACCGTTAGTCTGCCCTCATTGGCAATCGTAGATCAAATTTATTGCTCTGTAAGGTTGTGTTTGTCAGAGTTTGTTCATCAGATATGCTACTATAAGCAAAAGGAAGATGAGTAATCAATATAGTAGTAGTAGCTCTATGCGAATTTATTTTCCATTTCTTTTCACATAATATAAACAATAACAAACAATAATAAACGTAATGATATAACAGAAATGAGCATTGAACTATCTTTGACATTGTTTTTAGTCATTGTAAAGCAAAATGATTTAATTACAAGAAATACTATCCCGCGAACTACAGATATCTTCATCTTTGTAAACAAAGTCTAGGATATGTGCAAACTATGCATGCTTAAATATTTTTCTTCTTCACCTTATTGTCATCAATATCCTACATCACAAGCAAAATGAACCTTACAAGATTTAAAAGTCAACTTCATTATCATTTTCATTAAAGCCTTACTTGAACCTTAACAAAACGATTACCTATTTACAATATTCATGTGAATGCCACATGCCTTGAGTACTGAAAGAAAATGAATTCATTTTCACTATTGTATTAACTCCATTGAGGAAACATAATTTCTTTGATTCTTGGGGCAACATGGAATTGTCTTTCCTATCCGAGAATGTTCGTGTTTGGGTTTTGCATTTTAAATCTATTTTTATTTGATAATCACATCAAGGCACATTTACCATGTGGTTTCTGTTCCGTTCCCCACAGGATGTTAAGAGATCATGTTGAGGTTTGTTCGATCTTTCTCTTGCACCTGTGCTAGGTGTCTATGAATCTGCAATTTTTCTTTGAAATACCTCTTGTTTTTCCTCATTTCGTTTCTTCTGCATTTTTTTTTCATGTTCTATACCTTCATGTCATTATTTTTCTTCCCTCTACACCTCTCGTTTCTCCTTAATACGTTTTTGTAGATATCAGTTAAACTAATTAAATCATGTTCTGCATAGTGAGAGCTTATTGTAATTTCCGCATATTTCAATGTGCGACGTGCTTGCCTGTTGAATTCTACATTTGGCGAGTTTCAGGAAATGTTTACTCTCGTGTTTTGCGTGTTTAATATGACTTCCTCTTCTGTATTCCTACCCCTCCGGTCTCGCATCCCTTCTTCTCTCTCTTGAGATACCCCAGCCATCTAATGTTACCCTCTTTACGAGCTACCTCGCGCATAATAGCTCTCCCCCGACTCATACCGCCAATATCTGAACACCCATTATATTCCTCTAGCCATCCCGAATGCATGCAGAGTAATTATTTAATTTCGCCATTATGATAATTTCTCGATATTCTCTGACGGCTAATCGTATCTCATTCCACTCTCAGCCGTCATTGAGCACACGCCACTATTTTGACATTTCCTAAACGGGGAAATAACCAACCCGACATTACATTGAACGTGTATACCAACCAGCCATTTCATCGGTTTCTCGTAATTGCGACAAATAGATCATTTGGAATGAACTTAATGAAACGGGGGTACTAATAATGATGACTGTGGCTTCTTTATGGGAAGTGCCCCTTTCCCTCGAACGGTACTGCTCCTTGCCTTCATGACTATCCAATTGACTTTTACTTTGCTGCTAGGACGCTAGCCGCTTAAGCCTAGGAGAAATTTCTTTATGCTAGGTACCCGTTTTTATTCACCTGGAGTGTGATTCATAAGACTTTTTATTAATAATAAATACTGAAATTCTACTGCAAATTTGCTCTTAGCCAATCAAATTTCATGATTTGAATAGCTTATAACAATTTCATGTCACTTTATTTAACACACGTCTTTAAGAAACATGGCTCAGGATCAAGATAAATAAATGTATTAACAACAAAGCCCCGAGTATTAATATCAGAAGCTAAATAAATTGTAAATTGTAAATAGTCTATATGTCTTTTGAAATGGAATAACAAAGTCCCTCTGAAGAGGTCAAGAGAAAGAAAAGAATACCAGCAGCTATGTTTCAATCGGAAGGTTCTAACCAACCACCCCTCTAGGTCCTCCGCTGATAAGTTAGATCCGGCTTCGCTTAATCACGATGTATCGATATAAAATCACGGAATTATAATCCAAATTGAAATCTCGTATACCATGGCACACATTCCCCACTCTCTTAAAGGTTAAATCCCATTACCGAGTAAAAGAAATGGAATTAATCGCGGTTACGGTAGTTACTTTGTCTAATTTGATGAACTTGATGGCTGGATCCAAACACTGGATTAGTCTGACCTTGAAAAGGTTGATTATTATGGAAAGCAATCAACGTATACATCCATGTTGAAATGGCAGTATAAAGGCAGTCATGAAAAGCTTTTAAAGAAAAGTATGAGTTCTGGTTCTAAAAGATAAACAGTGAGTGTATTTATTCGTTTAGGTCGCTATGGAACAATATATCGATGGAACAATAATTATCCTCTTAAAAGCATTTCTCTTCAAATACCCTATATTCAAGATATGAGAAAAGCGGAAAAGTTTTGACCAAAAGTATTCATAGCCACGAATTATGTCGCCCAAATTCGAAATCATCTAATGTTTATAGACAGCATGATTCCATTTTTGTTAATGTTACTTTAACAACTATAGTAGAAACACAAACATACATCAAAACATTAATCATCTGATATCGTGTGACAGACTAAATTTGTAGATATACTGTACACGTAATTGAATTAATGGAATGACATGTGTACATTATTGGCGCGTGTTGTATGAGATATAGTAAAGACAAAATAACTACCGACTTTTGGGCGACCGCATTCGTGGCTATGAATAATTTTGTAAATTCTCCAAACTCGATCCCATTCCTTACATTATACTTGAAATATTTTAATTCCTTTCAACAATTTCAGGTGTTTAAACAATTTATCCTTCCTTCGACTGTATACATAGATCTAAACACATGCGTTTCGTATCTAAATAAACGATATAGTGTAGGGATACTACAGAGATAGACGGTAGTAGAAAGAGGGCGACAAGCAGGGGCGGATCCAGCATATTTGTTTCAAGGGGGGGGGGCACAACTCCGAAAATGTCGGACAAGCACAGAAACCAATCATGTTTTCTTTTTATCTCAAGACCAGTTCAGGTCTGAAATTCGGAAAGGGAACAAGAGCACTATTGAAAAGGGGGTGAATTTTGTGCGTTCTCCTGAGGTTAGCCGTTGGGTTTAAAAATGGGAGGGGTGATTTTCGCGACTGATACCCCAATATAGACTCCTTTAACGCTCCGTTCTACCACTTTCGCTGTCTGTATAACGCCTACAAACAATAACCCCTAACGCGCATTCTACGTTCATTTCCTATGTGCTATGTCATTGATGGAAGGACATTGGACGAGGATAATTCGAACAAGGTAGGGGGAGGATGGAAAGAGGAAATGAATTGATTGAGGCAGTAGGAACGCCAAATCTACTACTACTCTCTCTCTCTCTCTCTCTCTCTTAATCTCTCTCTCTCTCTCTCTCCCTTTCTCTCTCTTTCTCCCTCTCTCTCTCTTTCCTCCCTCCTCCTCTTATTTATCATGAAAAGCTTCAGACCAAAAAGCAATGTATCCACTTGTGACCAAAATATTCTTCTTTTTTCGATGAACACGTGGATGTGACATATTGGAATCACATGCACTGTTAAATCCGCCTAAATTGAAATTATTTGTTTAAATGTGAAAAATTTAAATTGATTTTAGAGATAATCAAAAAGACACTATTCCTACCATATACACAAAAAATAACTTAGGAAAGTGGTACCTTTAAAAATCCTAGATTTACTCAAAAACAATAAAAGTGGACATATTCATATACAATAGATATATAAATAAATTCTGTCCAAAGCCTATCTGGCTCTATGCAGACGCTCTGGCCTTTTGTTATGCTTCGATTTCTGGCACATCGGGTTTAGTTCACTAACAACGGATATGAAATCAATTCGACTCCATTCTGTCAATTAATCTTCATGTTGAATACATTTTACTAAATAAACCATGTGTTAGAAAAAAAAACAGAAAGTATATAATATGAATAATTAAAACATCGTTCAGTAAATTAGTTCAAAGTGGTCGCATACTGAATCTCTAGCACTAAAGTTTGGTGTAGGTCGAAAATAAGCAAATCCACCTGTTGGACATGTTCATATCAAATTCATCAGATGTTTTCGCCTCCTCCCTCTCAAGTGTTCTTCGTGAAAAATATGGGGCCCCTCATCCCCATATCGGGTTCATGGGTGCTTGCATGACCCCATCGGCAAGTTAAGTTTACGTGGCTATGAATAATAAAACAAGACAATGTGGATAGGGGAATCGCACATTAGCAAACGTGACATCACCCCCCCCCCCCCCCCCCATGAAAGACCAGATTCTTGTCGTTTCTAATATTTTGCCTTTTAGTGCGCGCGCTCACACCAATAATTCAGCATTCTCTTCTCCCTCCCTCCCTGTTCCTTCTCTCCCTCTCTTTCTATGTATCTCTCCCTCCCTCATTATTTTCACCATTTAATGGGGCTATACCCCCGTGTCCCTCATAACCACGCACATGCTCATACTGATGTGATCAGAGTGGTCCTAGCCTTCTACAGTATCACCTACAGACAGTTCGATGTCGCTTCAATCATACTGTAAGCGTGTCCACCCATATTGATGGTAATGGACTCACAATGGCCTAATTGGCATTTCTCTGTGAATTCCAAATGAGTGCTATTCATGAAAATGACCTTAAACTAGTCGCACATCCGATTTGAAGAGACGGGGTGGAAATACACCATCCCACTCATCATGACCTTACAGAACGCATCACTTTGGTGTTTATTTTCATCCTATATATCAATTGTGTGTGGGAGGAGAAGGAGGCTGTGATAAAATAATTGACCATTTCACCTATCTATACGACATGTTTGATTGAATAATTGTTCTATTACAGTTAGGATACGGTGTCAATGAAAGCTGTATGGGAGAAAAGAGCATTTATGGAGAGAAATATGTGTCAGCCCGCACAATGGATTTTCAACAAAGTGTCATTTATATTTGAGTTGAACTATGAAAAGATCGACACTAGAACACAAAGATTGTTGGAGCCCTGTAGTTGTTTATGCTGTCGTTGTAATTAGTGATGCTGCTAATGCTATTGTTGTGACGGTAGTGGTGGTGGTGATGATGGTTACAAACAAATTTGAATATGTATTATCCACATTCGAATGTATTATAAACTATACTTCTACAAAATAATGCTTTAATGGACGAATCTTGTGACCACCTGTAACTCCGATCGTGAAGTACCTCGCTTTTCTCAACCTAAGGCCGATATCATCCCATGAGCCAACCAATACAAAAAACCCACCCGTAGCACGCACCCATGCACGGGCGCTAAACGTACCCCTCTGGTAGTCATGCTTATTACCCCCTATTCAATCCCGGGGCATGAGGGTGCATCTTAAACAGTGGTCTGGGGGTAACATGATGGTTGCAGACCTGCCTCTGATGACTGACATCTTTCAAACTAGGTCAGACAATTAGTGCGTCTCACTGCCGAGAGAAAGACATGACAAGTTGATGTTATCAGAAAGAGAGAGAGTGAGAGTCTATAGACACAGCGAGGAAAAGATGAAGAGATACAAATAGTCAAAGAGTGGGGATTGTGTATGTGGAAAGAGAGAGGCGGATAATAAGGAAAGAGATGGACAAACATATTAGATATGGTGGGAGATAGGGAGAGAGAGAGAGAGAGAGAGAGAGAGAGAGAGAGAGAGAAGGGGGAGAACCGGAGAAGAGAGAGAGAGAGAGAGAGAGAGAGGGGGGGAGGGATTAAAGCACTTACACGTTATCAGTCGTCGTTGTTTAATGCTCGCTTTGTAATTGTTTTGAAGCTTTAAATGCCGCGGCAAAGTACGAAAAAACCCATGTTGGAAATGTCATATAAATTTAGAAGTGAGGGTAATTTCATATTAAGACACTACTATAGTAACACTGTAAATGAACGACAACCTGTAACGACAACCTCATAATGAATACAAAGTAATTGAAATGATTTCAAAACGAATGTATACTTCCGGAACAGCTACACCGTCGCGAATTATAGTTTAATCAGCGTATGTGTGAATTTCTGAGCGATGCATTGTTTGTTTGATTTATTTTTTTATTCGCTTCCGTAATGAAATCTTTTGATCAAAATTGCAGTTGGAAAGGCGACGTGTCATTCTGTAACCAGTGTGATTAAACCCTCAATACTGCACACTTCAAAAACATGTTTATTTTCAATATTGAAGCTTTAGCTTTTTGTCCGGGGGAGGGGGGCGGGGGTAGGGGGAAACCAAAGCGACGTGGTTCCGATATATTAAACAGTATTTTGCCGACACTCAGTTCGACAAAAATTTGACTGTAATCCCCCATATATATAGACACGAACACACACATACTCGGTGGCTGCACTACTCACTTTTTCTCTCACTTTTACTTTAACATGCACATTAGTAATCGCTATTCTTTTGGAGCCATGTCAATTCTTTTAATTTTACCGTCAATAACCTTGTGGTCGGATTACAAACACAATCCAACAAATCGTCAGGTTCGCAGCAATCACTAGTCATCGCAATGCAAACCTTCATTCTCTAAATATATATATTTACGTAAGAGAGATCGATGGATTATTACCACAGTTCTATTTTCGAAGGGAAATATATCTCAGTTCCGTACTTCCTCCCCTTTTGATTTCTAGATGGATATACGGGCATGATGGGAGTCCCATCTACTTTCAGTCAAGGAAACCTGATAATGCCAGAATACATTGACTGTCCCCATGGAGCTTCGGGAGCATGACTCTGTATGAATGATCGGAATATATATCATAAATCATCCTCTATTCTCTGTCTCCTCTCCGATATTTGATATTCCCCGAGTATATTTGCTATTGTCGTGATTACCATACCAAAGTCAAGTGTCGGCACGCCATGCTGCGGTCAATGGTCGATTATGGTAGATGGAGGGATGACTTGTTTGTTTCAGATATTTATCAAGACTCTTTAAGGGACTTGGGGGTTTTTCCCCAAATTTGCCCATAATATATGTCATAGGTAAATCTAGATTGCATAGATTTTAAGAGTGTGGTTTTAATAATTATGATTAAAAAATGTCCGTGAATCACATTTTCGAAGCATGCACATAGTTTTAAATGTTTGTATTCAACAAACTTATGATGAAGTAACAGTATGGTGATTTTCGCCAAATATGCAGATTTTATGACGCTTCTATAACTAGTGAAAGCGAGTGATAGTTATGTACAACTTTTAAATATCAGATGTGGTTTAAGAAAACTTCCACGATGGCCGAGATGAAAAAAACAATAAATTGTATAGAGATATTCATATCATAAATCAAGCTATATATCATCATTAGTTTTATTGTCCTTTGTACATATTATAACGACATTTAAACATGCATGGAATGTATTACTAAAGATAGGAAAACAGGAAGCTGTTTTGGAGCTCTTCACGATTTAAATATTTCAGATTATGAAGTACCGAAGATTTTCATGAAAGTAATCAATCTAAATTAGAAAGCAAAACGAAATCAAATTCATTCAGTTTATACCGTTGTTTATATCAAAAGTGTGTTTGTAGTCGTTTCTACAAATGAAGACCTCGGAGCATCTAAATCGAACTCTTAAATCCAAATTCCAATTGTATTTCCTTTTACATCATCAAGTATGACCTCCAAGCTTAGAGCGTAATTCTTGATCATCCTTTAGTTATCCCAGTGACTGATCGTTTAAGATGAGTCCACATCTACTATTGATCCTTAATAAGCACATAAGCTCAAAACACCTGTTTACCCAACTTAATAGCCACATACGCTCAGATCACCTGTTTACTCAACTTATCTGAATTAATAATCGACTATCTTTTATCCTTTGAGGTCGCATTTATTTATTTATTTTTTCATTCATTTACTGTTCCTTTATATTCATTTTTATGAGATGCGAAACAGTGCATTGCAACTGATTTTGTTATTCTGAATAAATTTGTTTAAACAAAACTAAAATAATTGATTAATGAATTAATTAATAAACATTTACAAATTAATAAGCAAAGGAATTATACATGTATAAATAATGATTCGAAATTTTTGTCGTATTTATTATTTTAGTTATTTAGTTTTGTTTTATTTAAGTATAGGTCTATCCTATATATTCTTAATCTTTTTTTGTTTACATCCGCTTTATTATTACAAAAAACGCTCGTATTTAAACACCTTTTTTGCAACATGGCCATTGCTTTGTTAGATTGTGATTTCATTCAGGGTTTTTTTTTTAATGCATAGAAGGCTAACGTGCAAAAAAAATTCACACAATCTAAAACTTTTTTTAAAAAATAAATCCTTACAAAGGAACTACCTCATAACGTGTAATGATTGCGATTAAAAATTTTGTCCAAATTTTGAAATCGGTAAAATGTTGACGAAATTCATGATAAAGGAAATATATATGATAATGTATCAACTATATCCAACCGTCTTTAAGTATATTTCTACTTGGAAGCTGTTCACTGAGATTAATTCCAATAGATTCCTTTCAAATGCCTGGTATATCCATCTTAGAGCCTTGTGGATTTAAGACGAAATCTCTCAATGCGAGACAATATTGGAAGAGAGAATTGAAATAATGAGTATTTGTGCATCTGGAACCTATTCTAAAACGAGAAAAAAAGGTGTCGAGTAGAATGCTGGATTGTTGGGAGAAAAGTGTCCTCTGTATTACGGCATTGGTACTGATACACAGTAATAATATTGCGGATGTGTTAAAATATGTTCATCTTTTGGAATTCGAAGCATTAACATTGGTACAGGTATCAGTTCAAACCATAGGAAGTCAATTCAAATAATTCAACTGAAAATAACGTAAATATTTATTAGAAACATAATTCAATCAGGAGAACGGGGTTATATAGGTGAAGAAAATACAAATACACCATCAATGAGTAAAAGCCTAAACATTTCTCATTCTCTAGCCTTTACAATCCAAACATTGCATGCTACTAGTACTAGATTATGAAACAAACATGTCGTCAGCCTAGTTCCCTTCTCCCATAGCACGTGTAGAGAAAGGACGATTTTTACTATAGTAGATCAACAAATCGACGGCCCTTTTCGACTCTTGTCAACCCGCTATGGAAAGAAATATTGGTAGATATGAAATTGATTTTTTTTCTTCTTATCAACTATCATCAGAACAATCTAAAAAGGAAGTACAAGATGGAGTACCCGAACGTGAATGGGGAAAACCTATATCTCCCGAAATCGTCTAAATTGATGTAATCATCCTTTCCATTTATTTGATTTAGTTTCGGGAAACGTCATGAAATATTTTGGTTCTGTTATTAGTATAGATCCACTGCTAATGTAATGGTACATGTACTTTGAAGCGAAGTTGGGAATATCTTTATATTTATATTTCCGCTGTATATGTTGGGATGATGATGATGATGATGATTATGATGTTGGGCAGTAACATTGTAATTATTTTATTATGAGAGAAAGAAATATCATTGCATTTATTTGTTATCACTGATATGTTTGTACGTCTATCGACGGATATAATCTCCTTTAAAACTCTGTGATGAGAGTAAATAATCAAAAAGTCACTAACTCCAAATAGATTAATTAAACAAATGTATAAAATATTTTGCTATCATTTTTGGTATAATAACAACTCAATTGAAAATTATCTCTTTGTACACTGTGATGTCACATCGCTCAAGGCAATCCATCCATTCAAATATACACAATGATTCCAGTGCATATATATCTCACACTACCACTGATTCTCTCCCTGAACACACCCGGTGATGTTGGCCATTTAAGGTCGTACATTATTGAGTGCCTTCACAGGGCTTTCGAGGCAGAGATGCACCGGGACCCCATTACGCGACAGGTGGCTTTGCTAAGTGGTCGCTGATAATATACAGTGCTTCTTTCATTCCTTCCATCACCCTCAGTCACTCCGCTAAACAGACTCCGCATCTACTCCAAACCGACCGATTCTTAACCATCCGGGGTAATGTTAGATAACCGTTTTTATAAGATGATGACGTGAATATTAATAAAATGATTGGTTGAGAGCGTACACGTGACCAGGCATTTACTTTGCCTAACACGTAATTTTGATAATGACCGGTCATTAGTAAACTCATGTTATAAAACATCAATTTATCAAACAAAATAGCTTATAAAATAAGTAATACACTCATTTTGTTCGGGCATTAGTAAAATAACCCACACTCGGTGCACTCGAAACAGTCCAAACATCCTCGGATATCGCCTCGGGCGTGTTAAACTGTTCCAAATGTACACTGTATGGATAATTCTTACTAATGCCCTCACTGATGTGTATTTTTTGTATAATATTTGTTCTGCTGTCGGCCTCGTTTCAGGGTTGTACGACTCTTGCTCCTGCCACAATAATATTGCTCACCGTCAAATACCTACACTAACCGTGCTAACCGAATTCTTAACTTCAACCTTGGATCCAGTACTGTACCTTCCCCCTAACATAAAACCCAATTGCAATTCTGACCCTAAACCTACATGTATACCTTTGGAAACATTTTGCAGGAACAATATGTCGGGTCAGCCGGCTTTGTCTCGTTGGTGTGACAGGGGCATTTTGCTGTTCTTCTAAAGATAAAGCGTGCTATCAGAGGCTTCTTGTGAGGGTTTGAGCGCTATACGTCACCGGGCAATAGCCTCTACTATGAAGGGTTATCAGATCAAAGTGAAGCGACTTTAGCTCGAAGTCTTCGCATTGATATATGTCTCTCTTAATGGACTTCTCGGTTACTGTATACTTCTATTTGCTCATTTTCAATCGATCAAATTTATAGACAGTCACTTCCTATGTTAAGAGCGATTTCATGACCGCGAACATTAAATAAAATGTTAATTGCAGTCATACTAAGTCTTCTCCATCCAAATTCCATCTTTTTGCGTTTCCCATGTCCATTATAATTTCCTTCTTTTCTTTCTTCTTTTTCTCTCTTGTCATTATATTTGTTTGATCATCTTTTCATCATCATTATTGGAATGATATGAATCGTGTTTTGTATTAGCTAGAGTAGTCTATACAGTAGAAGTAATGATGATTCAATTTCTTCTTTTTTAGTTTTATCGGTCGATATGTTATCAATGATAATGATAAAAACGATATCGGTCCACCGTTAATAGGTTAAATTATTCAATTTTCAAAATACCTAATATTCTCTATGTGACGTTTCTTTCATTTGAATGTCTTATAGTCTTAATAAACTACAAATACATGTGGTTGAAATCAGAAGTCCGCATAATGTTGGATACAATCTGTATTTTCACTTCCGCAAAGACATCGGATTTTTAGGCCTTTTTCACCTGAATAATTTCCGCACGACTATCCATTCCTACAAATACTGGTAGATCTCTCCTCTTTAAATAACTGCAAGAAGTGTCATATGAGGTCAATTCTGCCAAGATTATACGAATTAAGGCTTGTTCGGATATGGCGTGCGAAACGGACGCAAAGAAGCCGTCTAGATCTTTTGTCAACGTTTAGATGAATGGCAAATGGCGGCAACAAAGGACTTGTGCGTATTCACTGAGCTCTGTTTTTATAATATACAGATAATTCGAAGTATATTATACTATATATACCTCTCTTTAGAAATCTAGCCATCTGGTTGGTCGGAATTGGAGTCTTAATTTTAGCCACGCCCCGCCTACCGGTTAATAGTCTTTTAAAAGATGCCCGCATTCCCCGGTTAACGGACAATCTATATTACGTCATCATATCAAAATAAAACGCCGACGTCTTTCTTCGTCATGTCTGAACGAGCCTTTACAGTCATCTTTCCCGTGATTGACCTAAGAGAAAGCAAACAACTCATGGACAGGTTTTTTGCACTTAAACTTTATCACCGGAAGCTTCCTTGTGATAACCTACATTGAGCCGCTTCTTCAAAGTCTCCTTCACTTGTGAATGGCATCACAATTGCGTTTGCTTTCCTCATCATGTAGGGAAGCAAACAAAGTAAGGAACAGACACTATGAACATGACGGACAAATAAAGAGGATAAAATATACAGTTCCTCATTCTACCCTCAACAATTGCTGTGGTAGACAAAGGAACATCCCTTCACTGATATTATATAAAATGTGTAGAACAGGTGAATATGCATGTGACACCTGTTCTACACATGTTTACATATTTAGCAGTGAAGGGATGTTCCTTTGTCTCCAACAGCAATTGTTGAGGGTAAAATGAGGAACTGTATATTTTGTCCTCTTTCTTTGTCCGTCGTGTTCATAGTGAGACAACGTGAAGGGGAATGTAGCAATAAATATACTTTCCAGTAATGTCTTTTGTAAATTTAATGGTGAAAATTAAGCTTATCCTCTAATTTCTTTGAATATATACATTACACCATTTGTTTTGGCTTTCTTGATACATAATTTATTTCTATCATATTTTGTGTAATGCTTTTTATAATCTCGATTTTACGGAATTTGTTATTATCGTGAACTCAATACGTTGCGCTCTGTCCTGTGTTTCATATTTATATTTAAAAAAACGATTTACAAAGGAATGGAATGCTAGATTGGTTGAAAACAAATCTTGATTACGGACAGAGAATCAAATTCATTGACATTTCCAAGACGAATCATTATTATTCCAAGGAAAAAATGCATGCTTTTCCTACTTAATTATCTTGACGCAGCGAAAGATTGCAAGAAATGATTAACATAGGATTCGTTTTTTTTTCCTACCATCGAATGTGCAATGTAACATGCAACGCATTAAAAAAGAAAAATCAGTCGAATAGCTTTGCACTTGGTGTACTATCGCTAGCCTCATTGCTATTTTGAAATCAATTACAATATCCTAATCTCGCCATAATACGTGTCTGCGTTCCGACGCATAAAATTTGCATTCGTATCGATATGCAATCATTGATTATCGATTACTCAGGTAAACGTGCGAAAAACGTGAGGAAATCGCGCCCTTTGTTTTTATTTCATCGCTTTCCCGCGCTGTGAACTCAATAACCGTTGGATGAAAACAACCCTGTGAATTACGTTTATTGGCACGCTGATACTGATATAATCAAATTGATTAAATATTGAGTCAAGAAAAAGGCAACAGCTCGGTGACCTATTCGAGACCCTTTCTATATTTACATCATTCGTTTCGTCTAACCAAATTGATTCATTCCGCTGTGTGTATGAATGCATGGCGATAAGTATTTGAAATTAATTTCGTAATTGTTTGAGTTGATTACGCCTTTAGCTAGGTGTCAGTCGGTTTTCTGAAAGGAAATGAAATATATTGGGATGTTTATGAACGGTTCGTCATCATCACGCTGTGCTACCAAAATGACGTCATGCTATGACAACCGTTATATTTTGAAGGTGAACCTATAAAAACGCACAATTTCAAGAAAAGTGAGGAGATATGAATCATGAAATACACAGTTAAATTAAGAGAGGCAAAAATTATGGAAGGACAGAGAGGGAAAAAAAAGAAAGCGTCGAAATGAGAGAATTTTGGAAAGAGAAAGTTAGATAAATGGAGGGACAGAGAAAGACACAGGCAGAGAAAGAGAGAGGGAGAGTGAGGGGGTGTAAAAACCAACATTCATCCTCTTTAATACGATTGTTAGTATCTAAGTTACAGTATTTCATGAAAAGCTGTTAGTCGTTACGTCACTTTTCTACCCCCTTTCAAGAACACTGGGAAGACTGATGACTGGCGACGGGCAACTTGGGCCGCAAAACCACAAATTGTTCTTCCACTTTTCACGTCACCATTCTACCGCTCTTGCTTGACATAATACAGTATAAAACGTGTTGATGTCGACTGGACGTAAATGGAAGTGTAGCTTTATTGTCAGCCTTTCAAGGAAGGTTGTTCAAAAGTTCAAACTCAAATTTATCGATATAAGACTGCCTAGCAATTGCTGGTTATCATATCTCATTTGCCGTGTGCTTTCCTTGGTCTCTATTTACACGTGTACGCGATGCCATCAAATTTAATCATAGTGTATTTACCAGTCTCAGATGAACAGGGGGCAGTCACGTCTTTCGTCCAAATTGCCTGCTTCGTGTTTGCGCATTTCATTAGTTAGCAAAACTTCAATCACTCTTTTCTTTGAAGCATGGTTTATGAACTTGGAATATCTCTCCATCTTTCTTTCTCCTTTTCCCTTTTCTTTCTCTTTCTCTTTTTCTTTTTCTTTTTCTCTTTCTCTTTCTCTTTCTCTTTCTCTTTCTCTTTCTCTTTCTCTTTCTCTCTTTCTCTTTCTTGTTTTCTCTCCCTCCCTGCCTCTCCCTCTCTGTCTTTTTCTGTATTTCTTGTTAATATGCTACTTCTCTCAATGTCTCAATAACCTGCTGTCTGTGTATCTCTCCCCCTCTTTTGCCGTTTATCTCCCACCTCTACTAGTTCATCAGCATAATGACACCCACGTATCCATATACAGTACATCTACATCTACTCTAGACTATGGCCTGGTTACAAATCTTGTTTTAACATAATAAGCTTTGATCATACAGGTGTGTATAAACAAAAGATAACAACTTCGAACAAATATGCTTTACAGAGAAAAGTGGGGGAGCGCTATGGAGAGATTTATAAGAAAGAGAAAGAAGAGGGAGAGAGAAAGAGAGAGAGAGAGAGAGAGAGAACATTGTGGAGGAGGAGGGGAAGAAAACACAAAAAGGTATAAAAGTGACGCATTAGAGAGAGAGAGACACACATACACAGAGAGACAGAGAGAGTGAGAGAGAGAGAGGGGGAGAGGGGGAGAAGAAGAACAAATCTTAGAAATAGCTTTAAACCGAGGTCTTCATGGTTTCATGGTTAGAGGGAAACCAAAGTGGGCCTGCTTCCGCTCTGCTCAAGAAGTTACAGTCATGTGGTGTTAAGCATATTCGCACCGTGTGAGACCTTTTGAAGCATCAATTTTAGTTGATTAGTGAAGATGGAAACAAGGAGATGAGCTGGATCGCATCATCGGATGAACGGATGAAGATCGGTCTCCTTTGATCCCATCATTACAAGAGCATGTTTGAGGCACATGCTGCATCAATTAGTTGTTCCAAAATACAAGCTAGCTGTCTGGATGCGGTAAAGCTCACTTTCTTACTAGCTTCATATCTCAAGTCTTAATCTTCTCGCGATGACTTAATACCATTAACGGGGTACATGACATTACTAATTATTTCCTTAGCATTATCCTGATGATATGATGATGAATATGGAAGGAGAACTCATTGGAATGGTATTACTCTTGTCAGCAATTACTTAAGAGTGCCTAATCAGCTTTTGCGTCTTAATGAGTAACGTCGTCATCTTGACTATACCAGATGATTTCATTAGAGATATTGATTTTAAACACTACCCTCCATTCCCCTGAACTTTCACATTTGGGAGGTGTCAGTTCCTATCTAAATTAAGTTATGATTAAAATCCTTAAACAAGTTCATTATTATATAATGCAAATGACAGAGCAACGTCGACCTGGCGCTGCTCAGTGGCTGCCGGGCCGTTTTAATAAAATTTGGAGTGAACTTTAAAAGATTATTATTAAGTCAGTCTGTCCATATATCCACATACAGACCCTCGAAAAAGATTCCTGAGCTGCTACTAAGAAAGTCCATTCATAGTGGATTCAGGATGTGAAGAACATGACACCCCCCATTAGAACACTCGCATACCTCCTTTACCATCGCTCGCTTCGTAACCACAGAAATACCTACAGCAGTTCACACATTAAAGGTGTTTGAAAGCAATTTTTGTCTGGTTTGATTTCATGAAAATTTCAACTTTTTGGAATTAATTACCTATATGACAGGTGCATGAATGTGCGTAAATTTAGCGAAAACACGACTGCCTCATTCGGTTGAGATGCAATTTGAGGTTATGCACATGAAGGAAACAAAGTTTTAGTGCAGAATTACAGCTAGAGCGGTATCATCTATTCTAGAGCCTGGCACTTTGATATTAAGAAAATTAAACAAAAAAGCCACTTCTGCACATACGGTAGTATCCTAGTTAAAGATTTGGATGGATATTTCCTTTAACAAACGCCGTTCTTCTGCAGAAGTTCAACCTTCCTAACGACTTCTAAGATGTCATCATGGTCCTTAAGATGGTCTTTAACCTGCCACGACGGGCCATGTTTACAGGACGACTGACAGTAAGATATCAACAGCTTGTCCCCCACTCCACTTTGAATGTTTGTAATTAAGAGTCATAAATTCCAAAATGATGAAATGACATTTCGTAGCCCGCTACGAAGGGATGTTGCCATTGCTGCCGATATATGGGGCATGCCCACCCATGAATAACCCGAACAACTGATGCATCACCAAGTGCGAACAAACTGTAGTATATATTACCATTGCATAATATCGTTTTAGATATGACAACAATTATGTAAGAAACATGTATTGCACCCCCCCCCCCCCCCCCCCCTCTTCCCAAAGGAGAATTTTTCCAAGTTTCGATGGACATTTTCAGAATTAAATACAAATACGTCCTATATGAAGTGAAATCGTTGAGTCATCAATCTACTTTAGTTTAGGATGGCATACATTATTGTAGACAGGACTAAAATTGTATGACCAGCACATTACTTCAGTTTTACGCCTTGTTTTTAAATGTAAGTAATGGCCCTGGTGGTATAAATGTCATTTAAAAAGCCAATTCTCACCCAGAGTCTCTACTTTGGACAAGTACATGCAGGGATCAAATAAGACCATAGACCTACGACGTATACAGATCTATGTCTGATGTGCAATTATACTTTTTTTGTAGAATAGGGGTGTTTTACAATAGACGTGTAGACCGCTTGAGAGCTTGAACCTGTCGAAAGGATGTGGAAATAGTAATTTATTCAAATATATTTTTTTAGGATAACAATCTCAGTCGCAAGCTAATCTTTTACATCTCGGTCTTGTTTTAACAAAATATGAGTATATCAACAATAGGGTTAAAAACGGGTAAATTAATACAGTTATGATACCAAACCAGAGAAATCAAGAATCCATTTGAAACAAAAGTATAGTATTGAGTGATGATAGCTTGGTATATTGAGCAATGCGAACGACCCGTTTCATACCTTATATCATCTTCGGACCTCAAGTTACGTGTATAATATATTATACTGCTACTGTATCGCATACCCTAGCACGATCGATTGAAAGAAAGTTCATCCCAGATTAGGTCGATGAAAATAGATTTTTCCTATCTCCCATCCGAATGGATATTATAACTGGAGAAGTGCTGGCGGTCAGGTCTGCAAATTCGATATTTAAGAATTATTTCAGACATCCGAGCCCATGAAATACTTTTGCCACAAAATGATATTTGTTTACGGGCATACCATGCAGCGCCTGTAGACCGTGCGAATCAGTATCCAAATCATGTTGTGAATATCACAGCCTATGATTTTTAACATTCTAATATGCAAAAATGAATGGAAATACCTTAACTCTTGATTGATATAGAAATATTATATGTGATGTATGTAAATACTACATGTTTTCATAATTATATACTGTAGATTATACATGTACAATTATTATGTTGCAGGTTTATATTTACCTAACGCTTTTATCGGTAATGTTCAGAATATTTATTTCATTTTTTTAACGGGAAATGCTACCACTTCTTTTAAAAAATGTCCCTGAATATTCTGAAAATCAAACGACTATAATAATCAATTTAAAAGTGCCGGTTATTTAGGTGGTATTTGTGCTAATCCCTATTTGTCAATATAAATCTTTGTCACTTCTTCCGGTTTATATTATTCGTATCAAGGGGAAAATAAAAAATGAAGGACGTTCTCTTCTAATGGAGGTTATCTCATTTATCCGATATCCATTATAGATTTGAATTAGCATTGTGACTGTGATCATGCAAATGGAACTTTAGAATGGAATTAATTTCCGGTTCAATTCCAAAGCTAATCCAAATAAATACGATTATATTATATTACTTTCATTGTCACCTCAACAATCGAGAATAATAGTATAGATCTTATATCGCTAAATGAATAAAAGTGAGAATTGCAACGTATTACATTAGCAGAATGGTAAATGGAAATTATGGGTAAGATCATTTAGGTAGTAGAAGTATAGTTGTGATATAGAAGTTATTATTTCTTCGATAGTAATATAACCATTAAACTAAGTTCCGTAATACACAAGGTTTTATTTTCTGATACAGGGATAATAATTAAGTAAGATTATAGCACATGTATACTATTAATGAGATGAGAATGAAACGATTGCTTATTTCTTTCGAATTCACTATTTCTTAAGACAAAATTATCTGTTTATGGAATAATTTCCGCATGAAAAAAATCGCATCCTAAAGAAAGATACTGTGCGTATCACATTGAATCCGTTCGAAAAGTACTCATCATTGCAAGGGTTAGAATACAAATTGTGATTCATACCCTCACAGTGTAATAATGTGACACTTGTTGTCATACGTTATAAAACACACGAAAACATTTTTTCTTCTTTGTTAATGATGAGTAAAGTGTAATTCGCTTTTAGGTTTAGGGTTGGAGTTGCTATTGGGTTTTAGGTTAGGGGGAAGGTATACAGTACTGGATCCAAGGTTAAAGTTTTAAGGTTGAAGTGTTTTTTTTTACTGCATCATTTTGGAACATGGCTTAATGCATTCCAACCTTGCATCGCTTTATAATGAAAGATAATACACTTACAAAATTCCCGAGAACCGCTTATTGTCAAAGCTGAAATATCCATCATTACTGCGTGAAGTTAAGCTCGAATCAGCCATTTTCATTGCCACGGCTTTGGAAGAAAGATCCAATTACGGCCCCATGGTTAAATATCATTTTTCAAATTAAGGCGTCGCACTTTTCCCGTCGATGGTTGAAACATTAAACATTGTCTCGCCTACAGTGTTTGCCTTGCTCGGCAAGGTGGACCGCCATATTTGATTTTCAGATAGTTTCCGGGTTTTTGCCCCGTCAATGAAATATAATATCGTCTGTACATAAACATGTCGCTTTGGGCACTTCCCCCATGGGAATGCTCTAAATTTGTACTCATGATGGGCGGGCGTGTCATTAAACTCATTTTGATTATTAATCATCGTGAAGTTAGATATCATACTAATGATACTATTATCATTAGACAATTTAATAAATATGTGTAGACAACAAAGACCTACAGATAGCAGGTCAGTGTGAAAATACTATTTAAAATGAATTATTAGATCAGGCTTTATATCCATGATATTCTTATTCCATTTTTAGATATCCCCTTTCAGCCAAGATATCAAAAGGCCTATGTGGAAAAGATTCATAAACATAAAGCAAAGAGACCGGAATGTACTCTTGTTGGAGAAAATGATTTGTACCTTGTCTATTCAGAGATTCTTTATCAACAGTTGTTACGTCATGCCTCGCGCATTTCAATAAGTTACATTGCATCGTGATTTCTAATTCTAATCGTCTTTATCTTAATTTTTTCTTTCTACTTTCTTCAGGTGAACCAGCGAGGACATGGTCTGAAATTTGGTCATATGACGGATTAAAAGGTGAGTTTCTTCAGTTCATCCCTCGAGAATTGTTGAAACCAATACTAGGATTGCTTTTAATTTAGAGCACCGCCTTGAGGCCAAAGGCTACTCTGCAAATTTGTACATTCTTTCGAATACAAATTTCACACAAGATCCTTTACATCATTATGTATTCATAACAAATTGTATGATTATTCCATTTACATAAAATCTTGATTACTTTTTTGTTTTAAATGTTCATTATTTGTGGGTATAATTATCTGTACAGTAAAGGATTTATGTCAGATATACATGTAGTGTGTCGCACATATTGCGTCTGAATAGTTAACGTTGATTTTTCATCTATTCTGAATTATACGAAGCGGAAGACACATCATTACTGCTGCATTGAGGGTGCAAACCGCAAATAATGCCTAGAGGTATTGAAAAATATAAAATTATTAAAAGATAAACACATTTTGAACAAAAGTACTTTTGTACGCAAAAGGTTATACACTTATTTTTGAAGATGGATGTCAAATTTCTTTATAATTGCGGCACATTTACATGCAAGTTTTTACACATTTTGTGTTTGGAGTATACAGTATAAGGTGTATTGATTTCATGGACGGCCCTCTCTTCTTTGCCAGAAAGGGTATGGTGCATAGAAACAGGTTGATCGCTCAGAGGATATTATCAATGGAAGCATACAGCACGAAAGTGTCGAAGCAAGCATGCATTTACAAATCTGAGAAAGAAATCTAGCTCCCGCTCACCCTTTTTATCCCTTTTTTCTCATTCAATTGTCTCCAATGAAAAATTCATCTAGCCCTCTCCCTTTTCTTGTTATTAGAAAAGCCCTTATTATTGCAAATGTCTCACAGCGGATTTACACCCTTATATCAGGTTTATAGCACAACGAAAATCTATCGAAATAATGTAAAATGGGGCATTATATTCGCATAGACTTGGAAATTGCTTTATTTTACCCAACTCCTTCCTCGCATATACTTCTACAATCATCCCTCGGATTGGGAAGAACGTCAAATCCTTTTTCTGCCCGGATGAATTTGATTTGAGTTCTATAGCATTAGCTGAAATCTCGCCTCCACAATCCATTCAAACAATTTTCTTCAAATGAATGCATCATTATTTTGTCTGAAATACACGTACTATATAAAGTGCAGCACGCGCTATGCAGTCACAAATGCTTACATCTATGTGCTGAATGATATTGATGCATGTAAACGCTAACCTTTAGAAATCAACCGCATTTCTTTTGGCTGTTTAAAGACTTATTACTACTCTGAAAGATGAAGTTGAGTTCTGGTCATGCGATTGCATTGTGAAAGAAACGGTGTGGAATCGACCAGAAAAGGTTGATCATCTAGCATATAAGAATGTGTGTGTATTGCAAGGTTCTGGAATCATCAAAATGATAAGAAATTTGGCCAAGTCTTGGTAAAGTTACAAACACTGTACACAGAAAGGTGTATTTGGGACTACACGAACACGTGGCGTAAAAATCCTACCCTGGATTTGTACGATGTTACATGACATATTTAGAATATGAAGGCATTTGAAGAGCCATGCTTTTCAGGGAACATGTCTTATCTGATGTTCTTCCACACTTGCATAATAAGAATAACGCTCACAAATTATTTCTCACCTCTTCCCAGAACTCAACCTTCTCTTTAACGACTTATACAAGCTCTAAGGAATGAGTATTGTATCATTTTGTCGGCTTACTATTTCTTTCTTAGTTTTCTTCTTTTTTTAAGGAAAGAAGACTGGAAAATAACAAGAATGAGAAAAAAAGGAAATAAAATAGAGGAACAGATTAATTGGCAGATTAAGAGTTGAATGAATTTAAACCAAAATCAAATTGATTTTAGAGAATGGTAATAATTTGATATCAATTTAGAGAACTAACTGTAAAAGAGGGGAACAGAATCGTAGTATAATTCCTTCCTTAATGATAATTATCAGACTGTAATATTGTTTATACTAAATTTAATTTGAAATTCCAATGTGATTTTATTAATTCACTACATGAAAATAAAGAGAAAAGAACAAGTTGCACAAATTGCAAAATACATAGTGACTAGAATGATTCAATCATAGTATTCCAACATTATCTTGTATTATGAAGAATATACCATGAACCGAAAGCTCAGAATAATATAGAAATATTGCAAAAGCATTATCATCAGAGCCAGAATAAGATGACCCAAACTACACTTTACATTCATCATTTTGTATGCTAGGTGTTGTTCTTTGTAGAAAAGAAATACAAAAAACATGAATTTGATTGATTCGCTTTTAACCATTCTCGTGAGAATGTGGCGGCTGCTTTTCTAAGGAAGTAGGTGCTATCTTTAAACATCTTCGATATATCACCGAGGTAATAGGACTTTGTAGAAAGGATAGAATGTGGTAAAGCGCCGAGGGGATCTTTGTTCAATAGGTGTAGTGATGGATGGACTACATTAAAATCAAAATGCATTAAAAGCAATTTTATTTGCAGACGATTTATCAGAAAGTGTGAAAAACCGATACCAGAAAGTGTTGAGAAGCGGGAGCCATTTCCCGCCAATTGTAGCGATAATGCACACGTCTGCGTTATTCCTTTTAACGTCTGAGTGAAATTCGAAAGAGACAGAGATGGAGATAATGTGTTTCTGTGAAATGGAATAGCACATATCAACTACAGGATTTTCACACCGCACAGAGTGAATTGTGGAAACAACGAACGTTAAATGCCTTCATTAACTCCTGAAAAACGATTGAGAGGGGCGAAAGATATAAAGAGGTATTTCCGCCGCTGACCATGTCTTGTATCTGTTTGCAATCATAGAAAATAACGTAATTTGAGAGAGCTTTATCGGTCACTTTTGTATCTTCATGAAAGAAAGATAAGAGGTGCGTCACCACTACCAACATCGGCGCGGCGGTCGCACCATGACTTTGAATCATACAGAGTACACATGACTGCGCGCATCTACATTACCAATGGATGCAATGGATATTTGTGTGTATAAATACACAAATCAGTTTTACATCATGCAAATAGCTGATAGTGTGAATGTACCATTTATGGTTGTCTCATACAGCGTTTGTGTGGCGCCTCAAAGCCATTCGCCGCCCAATCTTTGCCACATAACACCCTCCAGCAAAGCACTTTCTCTACGAACGTGAAGGAATTCACAGCTTCTTGTTTCCGTTGATTGCTACCCAGGCCGCCAAAAACAGACGTTTCCATGAATAATAGAATAATACGAGCTGTTACAGTGTCTATATTAACTTCAACATGCAAATAAGCTGTGTGTATAGTGTAGAACAGCTGAAAGAAGGCCAACGCTGTAGGCCAGAAAATCAGAAATCTGATAAAGATGTTACACAGAAAATAATGCCTTTTTGACTTCACATTTATTGTTCACAGTTGGTCAAATTTGGTCAATTTAATTTAACAGTACGATGTCTGTTCCAGGGTTTCACATATGGTTTATCCTTCTTCATCTTCTTCTTCTTCTTCTTCTCCTTCTTCTTCTCCTTCTTCTTCTTCTTCTTCTTCTTTTCCTTCTCCTTCTCCTTCTCTCTCTCTTTTCCTTCTCCTTTTCCTTCTCCTTCTCCTCCTCCTCCTTCTTCTTCTTTTCTTCTCCTTCTCCTTTTTCTTCTTCTACTTCTACTTTTTCAGCATCTTCTTCTTCGTCGACGTCTTCTTCTCCTCCTTCTCCTCCTTCTCCTCTTTCTTCTCTTTTTTCTTCTTCCTTTTCTATGTCAGTCTGCCTTTGATAGCAGATAGTTATTTTGTACATAAACGATTTACAAATCAAGGGTTTAGCAAATTAAAAAAAACTAACAGTATAAAACTCCGTTTTAAAGATTGGTTTCATGAAAAAGGTATCTAATAGGAACCAACAGGTTACAGTTATCAAATCTGATAATCATTTTACATTATCAGTAAAATGTTTTTTCTACTCGCCCGCCCTTGATAGGTGAATAAAATACACATTGGCCCACCATTAATATCATATTTATTGGTTTAAATGTAAGCTGTGTGTCAAAGAAAGAAATTTGTTCATCCTGTTCTGACAAAAAGGGGGAAAGCAACTCCGGAGTCAGTTCAACTCAGTTGGTTAGTAACAAAACATGCAGTTTTGCAAACAATCAATGCCAGACCGCCTAGTGAAAAGAAAAAATGCAGGTAGCAACTATTTTGTGTTTTCAAGGTACGTATGTTCAACAATCAAATTCCAAAAATTAACCTGATTTGCTTCGCCTCGAAGTGACTAGGGGGTCATGATTATATCCATGAACAAAAATGTGTATGTTGTGATGGTAAAAAGTGCCTTCACCTTGTGACATTCTCCAAAGCACTCCCCAGCCACAGCTGTAGCCCCGGGTCTATTTTGTAATCATGCGTTCCACCGTATAGCCCGCGTTGCTCTGCCCTTGTTTCTCAGGCTACGTTCGGCTTGCCTCGCGTAGGGGGAGAAGAGTGGCGTTCCATGCACCAATAGGGACTTTTAGATTTGCGTGGACTGAAACGTGTGACGTCCATTCAAGACAGTGCATTATTGGACGTCGATCGTAGCAATCCACGTTGTTGTTCGGCAAATCTAAAAGTCCCTAATGCCATGTCGGCGGATCGCCTCTTAGTTGCTTCTTAATTGGTTCAACATCGGCGGATTAGTGTGTTACAATCTACCATAGATTAATGTGCATGTTTCTGTCTAGAGTGCACTTACAACATATAAGCTCAAAGGAAACGTTAACATAATACGAGTGACGAAATTAAACGTATATTCAGTATTTATTAGTTGTTTTCCCCCACACGTTGTATGTTTCGCCAAAGAATAAAGGAATTAATCGGTATCTCTTTAATTGATCCAATTTGTTGAAATGTTATAATGCTCTAGGGAAATATAGTCGTTTTGTTCGGTCTAGTGATACGCCTGTATATAGGGGTTGATTGATTGATGACTATCTATAACAATTAATTTGTTAAAGGCTATGGACGGCAGAACTTTTGCATGTTGTTTCTTTTTGTTTGTTTGTTTGTTTTTTTGTTTGTGTTTTCAACGAGAGGAGAGCATGCGAGTTGATTTGACTTCAAATAAATCAAATTTTCGTAAAAATATTGCCTCTTACCATGCTTAATTCTCGGAAGAGTTCTTCACAGGAAAAGGCAGAAATGTTACATATTCAATAGTGCAACATCCTGCCAATCCTACTTTTTTGGTATAACAATTTCTGTTAACACTTCATTTGCTTTTGTTTTCGCCTCTCTGCATGGTCGCTAGTTAGGCACACGTGCAATTTTGCACAGGTGGGACAAGACAGTTTAAATTGATAAATAGTTCATGATTCGATTAGGAGAATATGCGAGTATGAAAGACTCGTTAAGAAATAAAAATCTTAAAATATACATGAAAGTAGCTGATCACGTAGAGGTGTCGTGGACGAGTGGATATGTCACCGGACTTTCGATCACACGGTCCGCGGTTCAAGTCCCCACGGCACTAATGTCCTTTGGCAAGACATTGATCTACATTTGCCACTCTCCACCCAGGTGTTAAATGGGTACCCGGTAGGATGCGAAAGCTAATGTGCTTAGATTAGCAAGTGTGCGCTTGTAAAAAACGATGCCTGGCTGGAATGCTCCCCAGGGAGTGGAGCATGTGCATATATTGTGTGCGGTAAGCCTGAATCCGATGACCGGGGTATCTGTAAAGCGCTTTGAGAGGGCCTTCGGTCCTGAAAAGCGCTATATAAGAACTAGCTATTATTATTATTATTATATCTCTTCATCTCTCCTGCTCTCCCGCTCTCTCGCTCTCACTTATCTCTCTCCTCCATCAGACCATTCTCACATGGTTTACTCAATCGCAAACCACACGAGTTTTCAACCTTTAATCAATTCAAGCGTCATGTTGAGATAAATCATTGATGGTTTTGTTTGACGCATTCAGACCTTTTTCTAGAAAAGAAAAAATGAGAAATGATTATGCCATTTTTATGTCTTACCCTGTTAATTATTAGGGACTTTTAGATTTGCGTGGACTGATACTTGTGACGTCCATTCAAGGCAGTGCATTAAAAGGACGCCGATCTTAGCACTCCACATTGTTTTCGTGCAAATCTAAAAGTCCCTAATTTAAAATATAAGACGACAGACGACTGCATTCGTTGGTATTAATGATGCAACATGACTGAATTATTACAATCAGATTTCATATATAAAATATTAACTATCATATTGATTATCTGAAATATGTAAACAGTATTCATTGTCCATACAAGATGAAGCTTTTGTTAACAAATTCGGGTAAAAAAAATAATGTAGAAAAAATAAACTCAATTGTTATGATGAGCGTTAATATGATAAGAGAAAGTGACTTCAATATTTCCCAAATAAATTTAGAAGCTTTACAAAATTATTGGGGAAATAATGATTTTCTTGTTTACTACTTTGACTTTTTACATTAAGTCCTCAAAAAACTGCTGTGATCATATAAAAGGCCTTAGGATAAAGGCTAAAACATTCATGCATTCACATTTAGAGTTTATTGGTTAAATCCACTTTGTCATGGGTGGGAAAATATTTTCGCTTGACTGCGAATATGATGCCTTGCCTTCATGTAGTTTCGGTTTTAGCGCTTTGGCGATACAATACTTCCTACTTTTTACGTTGACAATGTAATGGACCTTCTCAGGTAGAGTCGATGACCTGAGCCTCTATTTTTTTCAAAAAGTAAGACAAGAACATAAAGTAGTAGTTGGTGATTTATTTTCCCGACTCTTGAGAAAGTCGGTGTTTGCTCCTAGGTAAGAAACAAGAGGACCTACGGCTTTCGAAGCTGTGATGGACTGACTGGTATTGTTTAAAGAGGGTTAATGGATTACATATCCATTATGCATAGAAACTTCTAATTGCTTTCAAACCTGCGACTTCCCGGTTACACGTGATACAAGGCCGCTGTTTGCCATTGAATTTTTTTTGCCATGTGCAAACGAAAAAGCACTAAAAAAAAAAATACAATATCTTTTTTTACTGCAAAATGTTATCATTCATAGTATTTGAATGTTGGTAGAATTTCATCCTTTTTTGTCTGACCTAGTTCGATTAGATACTTTATGAACATATATCTATTCACACGTAATATGCTACTCCAGGAAACTCCACTTTTGCTCTTGATAAAAGAATTCAATCTTTCTTCCCCTATGTTTAAACTGTAATTTAATTTGTCCTCATTCCGTCTATATTATTTTATCCGACATTAAACTAACCCATTTGAAAAGAAAAGAAATATTAATGTACAAAAGTTTTATATATAAGTGTTCATTCACCACACCTACCAAACAACTAAAAAAAAGAAAACACAGATAATGTGAGAAATAACTCAGTATTATCAAAAGTTTACCATTGTTTGTGTGTTGTTTATGATCTCCATGCACTACCGCGCGTGTTTACAACCGCGCGTGTGTACAACCAACCATGTGACTTGCCAAATATGATTTTTTTTTTTTTTTTTTTTTTTTTTTTTGGGGGGGGGGGGTGGAGCAGTATAATATAATATATAGATTTTGCAACGACTATCTGTTGACGTTGCTTCGATTATTGATTGGTAGTTATTTATTAATATTAATAAATAAATATTATCAATTCTTTAATGACTCAATGAAAAGTATTATAACTGTATGACTTTCAAGTGTCAACAAACTTTCCTCTTCGTGTCTGACTTTGCTTTGATTTATGCTAATAAACTCAAATCCCTTTATGAAGGAAACTGGAAATGATTAGGTGAATGACATTATCAATATTGTATCATCGGCCAGCTTTGGGCTAGCCTAGTCGATGCGGTCCTGTACTTCTGTTTCAGCTAGAAATAATTAAGCTCGTATATATTTTATAGCTATTCAAAGTTGACCCATCATCCTCTGCTCCTAATAACTCGACCCTCAAAATTAATAATTGCCCGGCGAATCGGGGTAGTATCACAATCAACAATATTTTGAAAGAAAACACCGACTCGACTCACACTCCTTATAATTGAGTTTGCGTCCGGGATCTCCCGATCATATACCTCTGTCCTTTACCCCTTTGCGAGTAAGAAAATAATTCAGTGCCGCGGGGCGTAGGGAGGAAGGCGGAGAATGTTATGACCCCGTTTTCGAAGAGGCTCTATCTTTTGCATTGACACTGCGGCGGGATAACATGGGTATAGTGTTGAATGAATATCTGGGGATCTTAAAGAAACCAAACTGACAAATGCTTAGGGAATGGCGTTGTTGCTTTGATTCATTCAGGTTTCTGCTACACTGTGCTTTCTTCGGAATGCTTGGTGAAGATGAATGATATGTATCGCCTTTACATATCAGGGGAGACGAAAAACATACACGCTGTAGTGTACCACAAAAGCTCATGCTTGTTTCTAAAGTCAGTGGAAAAAAGATTTAGACATTAGTTGTAAAATATATTGTAGTTATTGAGGAAATATTCATTGATCATTCATTTTAAAAATGAAAGCATAATGAAAATCTTAAAAGCTAGGAAATCGATTACAAATCGGGATTTGGTGTGTTACTATCCACTATAGATTGGCTCGCGCACCTTTTCATGTACATACAATGACAATTTTTAAATCTAAAACAAAATGATGAAACATTCCCTCTTGGAAATTTTCTTACATGATTCTTTACCAAATAAAAAGAGTGACAGTGCCTGTAATTCAGTAAACTGCCTTATACTGCCAACCTTTTACGAATGTTTGTTGAAGCTCTCTCTACATTTGCACGAAGACTCCAAGCCTTATGGCTTTAGTGTTACCAAAGTAAATGATCTTGGGATACATTACTTTCCTCAGAAGAAAAAGGATAAGTGCCTTCCAGTGGAATAACTGAATGTTGAGCTTCTAACAATGTCATTGCCTCGACTGTCACATTTAAGCTATTTGTATATATACCCTCTCTGTCGCTTAAATGCCATGGTGTTGATCCAGCTGGGGCCGAATCCATTAAAGCCGAAGTCATACTCAGGACGATGCATTCTGCGGCGTGACAGTGAAAAGTGGTCCTGTCACGGAAACCATGGGGATTTTATTTGCTCTTGTTTTTCTTTCACTACATTTCGGGCATCATCCTCGATCTGTAGTAGTTCCGAGTAAGGTGGTAATGTTTTAAAAATGCTATATATGTAACAAACAATATTATTGAATGTCTTGAGCGTTTTCTCTTGAAGTCTGGCTTAATGTAAAGTTATGTTCATATGAACTTTAAGAAACAGCCTGCGTAAATCCACATGACAAGAACTTTGCAGTAAATGCATTTGATATCATTATTATATTATAGAATATATTATATATGTTATATCTATTTAGCGCATGACGTGGTTACGCCAATAAACAGTGTTATTTGTATGACACCTGGTAACTGGATTTCAACTCCTTAGGGAACATTCCTGCCATTTGGCACTTTGCACATACATGCAGGGCAATTCTCACATGCAGGTACCCGCTATCTCCTGGATGTAGAGTGGCAATTGTGGCAGGAAATGCTAGAGAACATTATTTTTAGAATTTCACGATTCCTATTTCAATATTATTCATTAATTTCATATGCAATCAACTTCATTGATCACCTTCCTTTTCTCTATCCGACAGGCCCGGCCTTCTGGGGGAGGATGTATTCAGCTTGGTTTCTATGCAGTAAGGGACAGAGACAGTCACCTATAGATCTACGAGCTGAGAGTCTAGTCTACGATCCAAACCTTCCACAACTTGAGATAGATTCACCCGCAGAGGTAGGCAGCTAGACCCCCCCCCCCCCTATATCTTTCTCTCTCCCGTCCCTTTCTCTTTTAATCTCTCTCCCCCCCCCCCCCCTCCTCTCCTTCCATTAATGATTATGGCACAGCCAAATATTGTAACAACTCGACTATATTTTCTTGTGCTGGTCAGTCTCGTGTCGGTGTTAATGACTCGACTTAGCCTTGAATGGCGACTTTACTCGAGTAGAATCTAGTATCAACTCGACTCGATCCCGGATTCGACCTTTAGGGACTCGATTGTTACACTGTATTGCCTAACCAATGAAGAAGATACTGATAACTAGATATAGATGTGGAGATTAAGATTGCTAGAAATTGTTTTGTTAAAGTTCTTTTCGACGTGCTTGCCATAATAATCCATTGCCAGGTAATGTTGCAGCAGCCAAAATGCCATAATAATGTTAAAACTGCCACCCAAGTTATAGTCGTTTCATTGAATAGAGATATTCATCGAAAACTTCCACAGCACCATTCTATACGCGTGATTTAGACAAGCATGACGAACGTAATACTGTCACAACACATCAAGACACGGCTTGCTTGCGCCCATGTTTACAAGTTACTGTTGCAAATAACCCTGTGTTGACCGGGACAATTTATAAAGGCACAATAATTCCTTGTCACGTTCGTCTTTCAGTATACGTATCGTTGACTTGGCTTTGTTTAATCTAGTTAGGGTGTAATGAAATTAAATCAAACTCAGAAATCGTCACTTCATCTAATGTAGTGGCGCGATGCGATGTCTCGTTGATGTAAAGACATTGCATGTTCACATTCAAAAAATCTTTATCGTCGCATTTCTATATATTAAAGATGTGTGCAATCCCTTTCTCATTTTCAAACTTCAATTAATGTGCTTAAGATCCCCACGTTTTTTATTTGTAGAATTGTGGGCCAGATAATTAAATTATTTTTCAATGGCGATAAATAAAGTATTAGGTTGAATTTCGTAAACTTTAACTTTGGCGATACTGATATTCTCAAAATAGCATTACGAGTCGGAATTATGTGATGATTAGTGTTCATGAATTAATTACACACAGATAATCATGTTATCTGCGAGAATGTTTATCTGTACACTAATATAAATAATGTAAAGAGTCGGGTGGAGTTACAACATGAGGTTGGGATTGTAAGAAAGACTTTAAGACAAGAATATCGAGAGGCGAGAGGGGAGAGACAGGGCGATGTGGGAGATGTGTGAATGGAAGAGACGAAAGAAAAAGAGGAGGAGGAAGATGAAGAAGAATAGAAACAAAGAAGGAGAAAGAAACAAAGAAAGAGAAAGAAACCAAAAAAAAAAAGAATGAGAGGGAGATAGTATGAAGGGCATACAACTGTCGCTCTAAAGAAGGATCCTCCATTTTAGTTGCTAATTATGTTCAGAACTATCCGCTGACCCTACTGCATAATGTGAACAAGGACCATGGCGGACAACTCGAGACGCCACGGACCCTTAGTCAGATACATGTACATCTCTCTCTCTCTCTCTCTCTCTCTCTCTCTCTCTCTCTCTCTCTCTCTCTCTCTCTATCTCTCTCTCTCTCTCTCTCTCTCTTTCTCTCTCTCTCTCTCTGGTCTGAGCCACTAGTTGGCCTAAAACTCCGCTGCTCCTGTGGCGATAACGACACGTAAAGCCCGTCACTCGCCGAAGGGCTCTCTGGAAGCAGCGAATAGACAAGAAGATGAAGAATGTATCCAATTACGAAATGAATGAGAGGCTTTGCACACATGGATAGAGGAATGCTGATGGATATGACCGCTATAGACATGTTGGGCTAGAGAAGCGAGACGGTGTTTAGGAATAGTCGAGATAGCTCAGTCAAATAATAAGGAGTAGGAGAGGGGGATGCAAGTTGGGGAATGCATGGTGAAATTAATGGTCCGACAGATAGAGAGAGGGAGAGAGAGAGACTCGAGAAAGATAGAGAGAGAGGGAGAATGAGACTCCAGAGAAAGAGAGAGCGAGAGAGAGATAGAAAAAGAGGTAGATAGATATATAGATAGAGAGAGAGAGATAGAAATTTGGTGATTATAATAATAAAGAGTGAGAAAGAGATTATGTAGGAAAGGCACGAATCGTGTAACAAAATCCTTTAGCATTACAATAATTTGCCACAGTAGCCACTAGGTACCCAGGATAGGAATGTGTCCTGGTAGAATGCAACAAAAAAACGTATTGCCTACATTCTTTTACGGTGACCATTATTGTAGGGCCGTAGGGATACTCCTACGGGAGTGGAGATGGTGCACATTGTGTATCGGGAAATTACTCCAATGACCGGGGGTATTACATTCGTATGCAGTAACGAAAGTAATGAATGAGAAGCTTTGTACACATGGATAGAGGAATGGTGATGGATGTGATAGTGTGCCAGGCGACCGAGACGGTGTTTGGGAATAGTCGAGATAACTCAGTCAAATAATAAGTTGAAGAGGAAGAGAACACAAGCTGGAGAATGTCTGCGGTAATAGATTATCAGAGAGGGTGAGAGAGAGAAAGTGAGAGTGATAATGAGAGAGAGAGAGAGAGAGAGAGAGGGGGGGGGGGGTGGGGAGAGAGAATTTTAGAAATCCAGTTAAGATTCAAGTGTAAGCCTTTGGAAGAAAAACTGAGAAAGAAATTGGGAATTTAGTCTTACACTCAAAGTCAGAGAAAAGTAGGGCATTTTGAATTGGGTCTTGCTGAAGGACTATGATTTGCCTGCTCGTTTTCGACAGAGGAATTGTTCATACCTAGAAGCTAAGATGGCGCTATATAAGATTGCTATCATAATTGATCACAAATCGTGAGCAGTGAATCAATTTAGATGCACGAGGAAGAATATATACCATAACGACTAGTCTCGGACTATCACTCGGACAACTAACCCCATGATATAATGTGCTAAACTTCGTATTTAGTTTACTATAATTTTCCCCGTATGAATACTCCCAGACAAACATTCGTAATACCAATCAAAACCAACCACATAGGTGGTAATAAGGAGTAGTTGTCCGGGGTGACTGCTTCGGGTATAGTTGTCCTAGCATCGGGTTAAATACTACTTGTGTTTAACTGTATACTGTTTGATTCTATGGTGTTTACATCATTCGTTGAATGTCTTTGTTTTTCCTCTGTCTATTTAAGAAGGTATATACCGTCATTTGGTTTCATTATACTTTTTAGTGCATGGCACCTGTTTTCGCATTTTCAATGTGGAAACAAAATTATTCAATTTTTAAATAAGTATACTTAATTGACAGAAAAAATAAACTACTGTCTATTTGATTCCAAGTGTCACTTAGTTGGTAACTGGCACAAAAGCCCGATATCGTGACAAAAGTTAATTTTAGGGCCCATTTCGTCGTTCTATAATATGCAACAAAAAGCATCAAATGAAATGAGTTAAGATATTTTATGACATTTCGATGTTTTGTCTTTTTTTTTTTCTTTCTAGACGAATGGGATAGTAAATAACACTGGTCGAGGTATATCGTTCTTTCCGGATGATGCAAACGTCACTTACATATCACGAGGGCCATTGAGTTACCGCTATCGTCTAGTCGAAATTCGCCTGCACTTCGGCGGGGAGAATACACACGGATCGGAACATACCGTTGGGGGTCGAGCTTTTCCGGGCGAGGTAAGTGGAGACGAGATGTCCTAATTTTTGTTCATCTAACTTTATTTGGGTTCGCCCCCCTTTGATATGATTACAGTTTGAGTAATATGAGTATGATCTAAAGAAGTATTGTGTGTGTCATGTTATTAGGCTAATGTTACAATGAGGTTGCTTGTGTATCAGGACGAATCGATATCTGGTACAGATTCGGGGTTTTGATAAAAGTCATGAAAATATGTCACATAGCCGATTGCATTTGGGATATGTATGATTATTGCTTTACACCAAATGTAACAAAAGGATTTGTGCTATGTCCTACTTTGACAAACGGAGGTTGAATCTTTTCATTAGTTGGACTAGTTTTTCTTATAACTTAAATTCCCTCTCCTCAAGATCCACTCAGACAATCGATGTTAAAGGCACACTGTCCTACTTGTAGCTACTTGCTCCCTCTATATAGAAAACTTCCCAAATCAGTGCCTGTTGGTCCCCCATGATCCTCTTTTTCTTATGTTAAATGAGAGCTGAGTTAATGAGATAGCCACCTGTCACAGTGACCTCGATGGCTTGCTGTGTGGTCTAATCCCTTCTAGCTGCAGTAGTAACGCCTACCTTTAAGAAACTTGATTCTCTTGTTAGAAATACTTTAAAGAAAGGGAGAATGAATAATTGTCTATGTTAAATGAACTTATTTTCAGTTAAGTGATTCCTAAGAACTTGTACTTTTTTGTTTACAATGGGGATCATTGAATACACTCACCGATGAGGTCACATCCTTTGTTTTATTTCAGTTATATACATTTATGAAATGATATCAAAATGCAGTTATATCTTTCAAACTCTTATTAAAGTTCTCGTTTCATTTAGTACACGAAAAACAAATAAAAGTAAAACTCGACCCAAATTATTTTCTCTCTTGAAACAACAGTTAAAGTCAGAGGTTCATATTATTCTCCAAGGGCGTCATGCATTAACGTCTAACAAACGATTAATGTCAACTTGTTTGAGGTAACACTTCCTCTCCGTGACATCACGATAGAATCTCGTGACACCGAATCTCGTGTTACAGCAATCTCGTGATATACAGGACCTCTCGTGATCTCGGACAAAGATCTAGGCCAATGCCGGATTGGATAACTTCTCGACCAATGAGCATGGACTTCACGCAAATCAAAAATAAAAATAAAGAGACTTATTAGATGGGGTTACCATTACATAACCCTAATCGAGAGTTGAGTTCGAATTGAAATGGTCATGAAATCTTTTGTACAGGATGCAGAATTACTACAGGCATCGATGAATACGAAATAAAATTAATGTTGGTATCTCAGACGGATTCGCATAAGAAATAATTTCCCCCACAATCTACAGATTCATAATTGTACTCACGATAGGGATTAATATCAAACTGTTGCTGTTTTCTAATACCATCTTACTCTTTTTGATAATTCCGGATCCGCAGTCGGATATGATGACCCAGTCTTCAACTATTTGATATATTTGCGTTTCATTCTTTTTCTTCAAATTGCCTATCATTCAACATGCCTTCTCCTTGTGTTCGTAAATAGAAGACATGTTGCTGATATGCAATCATAACAAAACTCTAGAGCGATTTTCCGTCCTACACGAAATTATTAGTTAATTGCATTTCATAGCTAGAAATTTAATCCAGACCCAGTGATTCGGGAAAGAGGGCGCGTTTATTGCGTTGAATGAATTGGAGCAAACTACAAGCAGACGATTGTGACGCCATACGATATCAACTCCTCAGATGCGATCTGATTTTGGCGGGAAAGTGATCATGATCGAATCGGGAAGAATCAGCTTGAATATGAGAAGGGAGATATCTCGCAATCAGATTCGACTCGGGCTTCAATGAAATCTCAGTAGACATTCCTCAAAATTGCTGAACATTCCTGAGTCATACCCTGCCCTTCTCCCTCCCTTTCTCCCTCTCTCTTGTTCATTATCATCTCTCATCAATTCACCCCTCCCCTCTCACTCACTCACTCTCTCTCTCTCTCTCTCTCTCTTTCTCAACCTTTCCCCCTCATTCTTTTTCTCGTTTTCTTTATTTCTCTCTCTTTCTATCTCTTCATTTTTTTTCCGCTCTTTCCTTTCTCTCGTTGTGCCATTTCTGTTTCTTGTGCTCCTTCCTTTTTGTTGTCGTATTATATGCGGTTATTCCCTTGGCTGTTTTTATTCGCGGTTATCGGTTATGGATGTGTAAAATTAAAATCCTGCGGGGAAACTGTCTTTTTCTTTCATGATGACAAAATATCAATCAAATCCATTTCTTATTATTAATCTCCATGGTTCTCCATCATTCGTACATAGATTCCTTTGATTTTGTTTCTCCATCAATTCATCTTATCTAACCTCAAACAAATCAACACTGTTTGTCATAATTCCGTCCTTATAATTATGTTACTTTTGTTTCCTTCCCTTACTACCGGCATATTTCTTCATCCAATTTCCTGCTGAACCTCTATTTCTTTCCTGTTCTTTTATAATAATATTGGTATGTTATGGTATGGTGTTTATTTTCCAAATGACATCTTAAAAACAATACATACAAAATAGAAAAGTACATATAAAATCAATAATATAGTGAATGGCTGGATACCCCACTCATCTTTGTTAACATGACGAAACTTTTTTCCTTGGGGTTCAGAAAATTATATAAAAAGTGAACAAAATGAAACAGTACAGCTTTCATATTTTTGACGTAAAATTGAAAACATCTAGAAAACCCGATTCACATACAAAACTGCCACCCCCCCCCCCCCCCCCCTTCTCCCTTCCCGGTGTACGTTCATGGTTTGCTCATAGTTTGAATTACGATATGACAGCGCCTTCCGGAACTTAATATTAGATATCCGCCCGTGCAGCTGAGATGTAAACTCGATAGGAAACAAAACGACATTTTGATTTATTATTAGGTGGCAAGCGCCTTCTCGTATTGCACCGACCAATATTGGTGTTGATTACGGTGCTTGGGAAGTGTCAGTCATTAAAGAGTTCGGTGTAAACAAATCGTGTTGGTATCTTTAGATTAAAGTGTATGATTGATGGGACGCTTGGCGGTGTTTACATTATCAACCCCCAATCTGTGAAGTAACATTGCGACATGCCTCGTCAATCAAAACATGTTCATTATCGGGACACCCCAGTAGACCAACAGCTCGTGAGACCGACATCTCCCTATACCGACAGCCAATGTGACCGACAGCACACGAGACAGACAGTCCGAGGACCGACGGTCAAAGGACCGACAGCCTATAAAACCGACATATCCCTAGACCAACAACCCAGGAGACCGATCGCCCATGAGACTGACAGCCCATAAGACCAACAACCAATTAGACTGACAGCCCAAAAGACGAACTATACCCAATAGACCGAAAGCTAACGAGACCGACAGCCAACGTGACCGACATCAGACGAGACCGACAGCCCAAGAAACCGACATATCCCTAGACCGAAAGCCCACGAGATCAAAAGTTCACGAGACTAACAGCCCAATAAACCGACACATCCTTAGACCGAAAGCACATTAGACCGAAAGTTCACGAGACTATAACAGCCCAATAAACCGACATATCCCTAGACCGAAAGCACGTGAGACCGACAGCCCATAAGGCCGACATCCAATTACAGGACGAACCGCCCAGTAGACCGATAGCTTACGAGACCAACGTCCAAAAAGACCGATAGACCACGAGACCGACTGCCTACGAGACCGACAATGTCTATGATGTCGGTACGGTGTTCATTAAAGTTCTGAGGAGGTTTGTGAGACCCAACATGAGCTGTTGATCTCGTGAACCCTCAGATATGTTGGTGTTGTATTGAATAATATTTAAAGAAATGCGATAATAATAATGATAATAATGATAATCATCGTCACTATCATTATCAAAAAAGAAGAAGAAGAAGAAGAAGAAGAAGAAGAAGAAGAAGAAGAAGAAAAAAGAACAAAAAGAAGAAAAATAAGCTTCCTTATTCCTTTAAAATATCCACTAAAATGATAAGAATATTAACACAAAACACTCCACTAAAATGATAACAATATTAACACAAAACAAACCACTTTTATCAAAATACTTTCATCCCTTTTGCGCACCCCTTATGCGGTAATAGAAAACAAATTTTGTGCTCGCTAAATTGAATGAATGATATCATTTTTTTTTTCATTTCATTTTTTCATCTAAATATTGATTTAGATGAAGCGGTTTATACCACTAATCATCTTCAAGCTGCGATTTCCCCGGGCAATGACATTTGAACAAAAATATCTCTTTGAATATAAAAGCTCAGATTTACGGATTCTATTTTGTGTTTGTTCCAGGCATATCAAAATACGTGCAACCACAGTTAAAAGCACAATTAAAGTCTTTTTTTGAAAACAATGTTTTCCAAATGAACGAATTATGACTCATGAATAAAGCCCCTGTAATGAAAGGAAATTGCTTTTAATGCTGATTAAAACATAAACACATCCGCGTATGGTAATGACTAAAAATTGTAATTTTCCCCCTTTTATTTCTTTGACAAATTACAGCAACGTAGTAATACACAGTCTGTATCAATTTAGTAAAGCTTTTTATTCATCAATTACTCAAAATGACTCATTTTGCAATTTAGACGTCTGTTTAGGCGACGCCGCCATAATTGAATTGATGAAATGATTTGGATTACTACTTTGGATTACTTGATATTTGCAGGCGTGCGGGAACTATCAGATATAATTGCGTAATCTTTTTTTTCTTCATAATGGCGTATGAAGTCAATACCGAACTTAATCCTATATTGAAAAATAACACAGTTTTGACGACCATTACACTTTTACAAAATACTTTAAACCTTCCACGGAATGCTGGATTTATTAAAAGTTGGCCATGATTGTATATTTACCGGCAGAGCTAAGCGTGTACTCAATGTTGTCTGCTTCATTCCTTGAATTATATTTCCTCATTGCTATTGCTATTTTACATGCAGGAATTAGATGTTCATGTACGACATGGATTTATCACATTGCCTTTCACAGTAGAAAAGAAGATTTGATATGACATATGGATTAGATCATTAAAATGTAAAATTATACTTTTAATCTGGTTTAATGAAATACTCATGTTATTCGAAATCTGAAAATAGATGCACTCTGAAAAGAAAGGTTCGCTATGCATTCACAGCGCAAAATACAAAGGTGTCTGTGTGAACTTTACAAATGATAAGAATAAAGAAGCTTAAAGGAATAGTTGAGTTCTGTTGCAGAGGGCGCTACACAAAGTATTTTTTTGTGAGATGATGAAAAACTGAATGTCAAATTTGAAAGAACATACAATTTAAATGACAAAAATCATCTTTGTTCGATCAAAATCGGTTCAGAGACGGCTGAAATATCGATAAATATAACGATTTATAATACTTGTGTACCACCACAAATATTAGATAATTTGAAAAAACGAAATAGCGCCTTTTACTTCGTATTTCAGCCAATGCTGATGTTGGCTTTTTTGTTGGCATTTTCGTGTTGGTTTTATTACGCACAACCAGCCGGCCCATGTATTGTTATTTTTAATTAAATCATTAATTAACGGTCACCGTATTTTTTTGAAAGTGGAGCTGACTTGGTAAGATCGTATTGGCTAAATTTCCCACATTTTGGGGTATAAAATTATACCTACATAGCAATTTTAGGTTCTAAAAGGGCACTAGAAATGTCTAAGAGCAATAACCATGCACTTTGAAGGCATTTGCGGTCTGAAAACAGACATCAACTATCCCTTTAAACCCAAATGCGAGAGACGAATCAAACTTGTATGAGAGGGGCGAGATAAATTCATGCACTCTGAAAAGGATGATGCTATTTTATAGTGATTATGATATTGAAATGTGGATCTTTCTTAATTTCTCATATTCATAGACTCAATGATAATCTGACTTTGATAAAGCAGAGAAACCTCGATCAATAAACTAATGGAAATTACCAAAGATTGCTTTAGAGTGCTATCATGGAGCTAGAATGAGGCCTTAATGGCCGTCACATTACATCTACATCACATTTCTATCAATAATTAACATGGAGGCGATGGGGTCTGAATGGGGAGGATGCGATTATACCTTATTCCAGTTATTTTTTTTATATTTCAGTAATTTTTCCATCCTCTCCCACCCTCTGTGTGTGTATCTATCCCTACACATCTACAAATGTATGTATGCATCTATCTATCTGCTTGGATGTAGCCTATCTATCTGTCTAAATATAATATATATGCATTTATATATTTTGTCTATCTATCTGTCCATCTATGTATTTATATATATATATATCTACTTATATACCAATCTATCTATCTACTATCAATGTATATATCTACATTTACTCTCTCCTTCTCCGTCTATCTCCATGATCTTTCTACCTCTTCTCTCCCCCACTCTTCTTCTCTGCCTCCCTCCCCAATCCCTCCCTCTGTCTGTCCCTGTCCATTTTTCTTTCATATATCCGTCAAATTTTTCCAACTATTCATTCTCCAATTAAATCTTCCCCTCCTCATTTTCTGTGCTGTCTTCGCAGACTAATGTTCCCAATTTTGCTTTTCTCTTTAAAAGTGTTACCTCTTCCTTTACGTCTTCATCCCGTTTTTCTTTCCATTCCTCCTGCTACTGACTTGTTTTCCCTTTCTTGCTCTGTCACCGGAAGACCTAATGTGTTTTCTTTGTCGATACATCCAAATTTAGAACGACTGATGTCGGTAATATATCTCCTGTTTTTAACAAGGTAATTGACCCTTGACTGGATTTTCTCTTCTTTTAACCGATATCCGACATCCGGATTGATCGGTCATGAATACATCATGCAGAATGGGAATCTATACATCAACCACGGGGCATTGCACAACAATGAATAACATTTCAATTTTATCTACATAATTATTTTACCATTTGTACTGTAGTAGACTGTTGTCCCACAAACTTTCACGATCAAGTTCCAAGTAATTTGTCTTCTGGCCATAATTCGCTTTCCTTAACACAACATTTTGTATTTAGCTTGCCACAAATAACAACACACAAACAAAAAAGCCAAAAGGGTTCATTACTATTCTTAAATAAACAAATGTAGGTTTGTCAAATTCTCCCTCGTTTTAAAACTCAAGTATAAATATGAATGTACACGAAATTAAAAGCTTAAATGAAACAGTTTTAATCTCAATGATTACTGCACAAATCCTGAATCTGTAACTAAAAAATTAGCCATATGAGTTCCTGCCAAATAATATCAATACTTATTTAGCCGCTGCATGAATAATTGAAATTGGCATTCATACCAAACGTAAAGAGCGCCATCCCTGTACATGTATTTATATGAAGGAGTTGGACATCCAATACAAGGTAATCAAATGACGCCATAAAAAGGAGGAAGACAACATGTATTTAAATTATTTCTTAACAATATATGTGATTTCATGCATAATTTGTCTACATGCTCCTGATATAATTTGTCCAAATTTATGAAAGTTGGTCCCTTCGTCCTTAAAGTGCTAAAGATTACTGTAAATCATTGTCCACAAATTGTAATCAACTTTCAAATGTGTGTTTCATAATATCTATGCATTTATCTCAGTCTGTGAAAAATTAACTAGGTATAATCATCCTCTTGTGGTATTTAGTATGGAGAAATAGCTTCAATCACGTATGAATGATGATTGCATTTTAATGAATATTTCCTTCCTTGAAAATGTCCCAGCAGGCATTTCCCCTCTCCCATACAACTCTCGGTTCATCTGCTGCCAAGAAGGAAGAAAAAGGATGGACGGTTTAATTTGTGTAAAAGAATCCATAACCATGTTGGTTCAATCGACTTTACATCAAACACTAGCGGCTACAGATAGTTTGTTCATCATTCTTAAGATAATGATAGAGTGAGTGGATTGTTTAAAGGTACCAACGAACCTTGTTGCGATTCAAAGGAAGAATTGCTTGCTACTATTGAGGTTTTTTCAACCACTCTAGTTTGTTGCGTCAGTCTGTTTTGTTTTCTCTTTCCTTTACTTGGATTTTAACGAGAATATTCAGAATTCCACACTAATATCAAATCGAAAGATGTTTTGTATTATGGATTCTTATATAGATCCATTCTATTTGCTCAAGAGAAATATATATTGTGTTTATCCATTTCGTAAATTGTGTAAACCATTTCCCCTTTAATTTCTAAGATTAATTTCTTTATTTGCTCTTTATAAGCGAAAAAACAAAAAATGTTGTTACCCCCCCCCCCCTCGTTATCTCAATTCAACTGCCCTGCATTTAACACTGTATTGTATATTATAGACAAATTGATGAGATTAGAAACGGTTGAGGTTGATCAAATACAGCCTCCATAACAAAGGGTTTACAGCATCAATCTCACATTGCCTAAATTTAATGTAATTTTTTTTAAACTAGGGGGTGAAATAAGATCGATTTACCTCAGCCTAATAAATACACTTAAATTTGAACTTAAACTATATCTTCGTATAAGTTTGAACTTTTTTTGATAACTGCTTGAAATAAGAAATTTATATTCACTTTGATATAAGTTAATCACAGGGCTCGAATTTACTCCATCCAAAACAAGGTGCAAATTTAAAGTTTGCTTAGTGTTCTATATCTGTTATCATGATTTCTTATTTCGGTACCTAATTATCAGCTGTGTATATTTTGTGTCACATTTTATAAGATCAAACGCCATAAGCCAAATATGTTATCATAAATATTCAAGCCATACTTATCACCATGAATCATTCATATGATCCCGAATTCCACACGTCATGCGACCGAATGTCTAAGATAATCCTGTTATAGATTCAGTAAGATATTTATTAGGATTAGTTTGTGTTTCTTTCTTTATATTATACGTGAAGATATTAGAAGGATACGATTGCGGCTGGATGAGACAAAAAGATGGAATCGAACCCAAATACTCCGAATATACAGCAGATAGTGTGCAGACGAACCACAGGACATTGCACTGTAATCGTTTAGGGATTGATATATTCGGGGTTTTCCTAGCCGAGCAATTATCATGATGAAATATCATGAAATTGATATCATGTGACTGATCTAATGCGAGATGAATACGTCTTGGCGACTGCCAGAAAATTTCGAGAGTTGAACCTTTATAAGTAATTATTAAAATGCCGAAACAATTTTGACTGCTATTAACCTCGCTTAACGTGTAAACAAAATTAAAACTGGTCATGATTTTTAGCAAAGCGTCTACCCATATTTTGCTTCAATATTTGAAGATGTCAAATGCTGCACACCAACACAAAATTACTATTTTGAAGTAAACTCAAACCTGTAACCTGATCACATCTGTAAAGATCACACAAGGGACTCAAGAAGATGCTCGTTATTTGCAAGTTTCTCTAGTATGCGTACATTATACGAAGGAAACAGAATATATTAAGACAGGTGATATCTATACAGGTGGTCACTATAGAACAGTTTTTACAGTAATATTCTTCTTTAGAAAATAAAATGACAATCTACGATATTTACCACTCAGACTTTATTCGCACAACTATTATTATTAACCTACAGTACACGAGCTTCAGTCACTGATTTTATAACCTTATATCAGCTATATATTGCTACTAAATGATATAAGAATTATGTTGCATATTTTAAAAGGTTATAAAGCAGGTTATTTTATATGACCATCGGTAATATTTTTAAAAGCTTGCGTAAATGAGTCACCATTCACTGCGGTTTTATTTTGCTATTGGAGATATGATTCCTCGGTAAAAAAATAATAATATGAGCGCATTTAACTTCCTTTCAGGATTTGCTATTATTCAGATTGCTTTAAGCATGACAAGACAATGTATAAACTTGAGCGGGCCTTTATGATGTATAGCACTTAATTTCAATCATACTTTCGTCACAATTAACTATATTTAATCTGATTTTCCCTCTTTTCTCCTTTTACTTTTTTGTTCCACAGTTGCAACTGGTCTTCTTCAACGATGACCTGTATGATAGCTATGGACAAGCTGAAAACTCACCCAACGGATTGGCAATTATGGGACTATTTATTAAGGTAAATTCGAGATTTAATATCGACATTTTATGCATTTGATAAAATATGTGGATGATAGAGGTTTGAATTGAAACGTTCATTTGCTCAAAGGGGATGTGACGAAATTGACGTTTTTTCATACTAGTTCTCTGAACACTAGTTGTCACTCTTTCTCTTTCTCTCTCTCTCTCTCTCTCACTCTCTCTCTTTCTCTTTCTCTTTCTGTCCCTCTATCTCTCTCCTGCAAAGTTTGGATCTCTTTTTGCTCTCTGACTTCTCTCTTTCCCTCCCCTTTAGACTTTAGGTACATACGTCACAATGGTGTAGCACATTTGTGAATCAATCAATGTTTATTCATATAGGTTGCGAACGGGAAATCAGAAATAAGCTATTTTTAAAGCCATTAATTAAATAAAGAGAATGTAAATGCGCGGTGTTCTAACATTGCTCAAATCATCTCCACCGCACCGTTTGTTATATGCCCTCTTAAACTGTTTTAAATTTGACTATATTAGTTCCTTCAAGCATTACATTAGGATAAATAGTGCCAAGGGCCACCTTCAAACGACTCCTTGTTCTGAATATTGAATTAGGATGGGGCAAAAGAGTTTATTATTGATCAAATTATAGTAAGAGTGCCACGCCAAAAAGAGTACAGTGTACATGTATAAAATGGCTTTAAGGCATAAATAGCAACCCATAATAACTTGCAACTATCATGACTATGAATCTGGTAGAATGTTTTTAGGGAAGGAGAACTCACGAGTGGAAACAACATTACGTCAATAACAGCCCGGGCCAATCCACCACTTCAACCCCCTCCCCCACCCCTCCCCCACCCTCTCCATCCCAATACAATTTCCTAAAATTATAGGTCAATGAGTAAGCATTTCTTTAGTGGCTTTGGTTCGATAATTCGAAGTTTTTAATCTCCGACGGTCTATTTTTTTTAGACAACGCATTTTATCTCAATAAAGATATCTCTCTGGGTCCAGCTTCTCATATACTTTACAGAATGTGTTCCTTGAAACATACCAAGCCCCGATAAAAAGTGCAATCGCCAAAGTCAGGGCCAGATATTTCCAAAGCACTTTAGAATCGCTTAATAAGAATATGCTTATTAAAATGGTATATACTTTGTACATTAGCTGAGTAATGTCACACTAAAATTACCAAACTTTTCTTGACCAACTATCTTTATTTGGGAGTAATATTATTTTAGAGTTTGTATTTTTCTTTTAGAATTTGAGTATTGTACCAGGTCATCATATTTCTCTAAAATCTGATGGTTGAAAATTGTCACAAGTCGATCGTCCGAATAGGTTTCTAGAAAAGTGCATTAATGTCTACAGTACCACAAAATACTTAACCTACATGCTTAAATATGAGGGCGGTATAAATTAATGCGGCATGCCTATTCATTCGCAAGAGTATTTGAAAGTACAATTTTTTGTAATGTAACGTCATTGAAAATGAGTAAAAGTTGAGTTGCACTCTGTCTTTCAGCTTACAGTGGTTTAGCAAACACCGAGTCGTCGGTATTAAAATCGGATTGCTCTATTTGACTAGCTCCAGAATCAACAGCTCAAAGTTCGATGTTCTAATGAGGCACTTTGTAAAATGGGTTTCTTAATTGAATTTAAAATCCCTTGTTACATCCATCAATTAGGCCCATGATACTCACCACCGTCCAAAGCTGAAGGGTAAAACACAGTGAAGAACAAAAACAAGAAAGAGATGAAAATGAAACCGTGAAAAGTGACAGCTGGACCGGGTTTCAATTTTAATCTAATACATAGAATATTGACTCAAATCAATCGCCCGGTAACTTGTTTCCTTTTTTAAAAGTGGCAGGCTAAAGCGATGTTCGATTAAAGCCATCGATTCTGACTACCTAGGGATTCAAAGCACCTAGAGTGAAGTACTTTTGCCCCTCTACTCTCCTTGCTGGCTTTTATAAAGCTCTGCACTTTCCTCCGTTTTCTGTAATGATTTTTAGATCGCCTGGCCCCGGATTTACGGACTCCCCGCAGAGGGCGTTGCAGTGCATTATCGATTTTCTAGACTCTCACGTATTGAGCCAATCACACTAATGAGCATTGTCGCTCTGTCGTCTATAAATTGTTTAATTACAGGCCTGGGTTATTATACCCTTGTTCGGACAAGCCAGTGATTAATTAATTCCTTGATGAGAGATAGAGAGAAAGGAAGCTTTAGGAAGTCGTATTGATTTGAATGGGACTTATCTTTTTCTGTTTATTGCAAGCACGTCAGCTTTAATTAGTAGAACCTTGATTTAGAGGTATGCAAACATGAGAGCCGGTCGCCGGAAAGAACATTGGTATTGATTTTCTAGAGCATCGATACACTGGAGATTAGTTCCAAACGAAGGCACGTCCATACTGCCTTGGTGCTTTAGGACTTTATCCATTTCAGCTGTGACTGTGGGACCGTGATGGCCCTTCATGTATTCTAGAATCAATTAATTCCTATCAAACTAATGTAATGTTTCATTAACTCTAATGAATCACTATATCTCTGTACAAAGCGAGCAAAACACATGCATGATGGTTTATAGATTAAAATAATGAGCATCGTTATTTAGTTGAATTGTCGAATATGTCACGACCGAGCATAGCGAGTAGAATACCAGAAAAAGTAGGTTAACCTTTATGGGAATCCTATTATATTCTGGGATGTATGGGGTAACAAAACAATCCCAACATGATGTTAATTAAGTGTGCGACCAACTTTTGGGGGAGTTATGGTTCCAATTTAGGCGACTATGTTCATTTGCAGCATTATTTGACTGTCATTGGCGAAGCATTATCTAAATCGGACATTAATTGCCCCCAATGCGGTTGAGACGCATAATTACCCAATTTTTAATTGGGCAGTTTTCTGCCCGTTGTGTCGGGCAGAACAGGTTTTAGTTTACACAGGCTATACCCATTAATGACATAAGTTATATTGTGGAAAGCAAACCACGCACCAATATAACACAAACATATATCAAATTTAACATCAAATATATATAAAGGCCTGTTTTTTTTGTTTTTTTTACCGTTGATGAAGTAATAACATTTTGATATAATTTTGATATAATATTTTTTTATTTTTTTTTTATTTTTATTTTTTTTTGGGGGGGAGGTTGTTGGCAGAGCGTTGATGGAATGCTTGCTCTTAGGGGGAAAAAATAATTATTATACTTCAATGCTTTTTCGCTCATATATATAAAGGTACTGTTACGTCATTTATTTTAGGCGAAACAATTATCTATTGCATTCCATGTACCTCATAGCCTATACCTATTTTCTATAGCATGAGTTATAATCTATTTAGAAAATTGCTTTATTAGGTTTTACATATCTAAATAATTATTCGGATGTATTATGGTACGTTTATGCATTATGTGTGTTGTTATTACAAGAAGAAAAAAAGAGTTTTTCTGCTGCATATCATTTTCCTTCTGGTTTGCTACGCTGCATTAACAGCTTATTTATATATATGAACAGATTATTGATGCACATCAATGAAGTTTAATGAATACAATACATGTACATTGTGGTTTATCCTAACCATCTTCTTTTTTGTTTCCCTTTATTTTTGCTAACAGGAAGGCAACATGACTGGACGAGAATTGGGAAAATTATCAGGAATTCATGTGCTCAGACATTTGGTTTACAAAGGTATATAACAATTGCATATAAATGTAAACACAATGATACTCCCATGTATTTGCAAAATATTATTTCAAGTCATCTACCAACTCGCAATCTCCGTTCATCTTCAAAACATACATTCACACCTTTAGTCACATCCATCAAAACATATGGGCACCGTGCTTTCCAGTATGCCATACCAAAACTATGGAACAATCTCCCAGAGTCTCTAAAACGTTGTCCTTCACTACATCAGTTTAAATCCAACTTAAAAACATATCTGTTTCGATCATGCCAGTCTTAAACTTAAATTTAAATTTATGTAGTAAACATGTGAATTTTGTAATTGATTTGATAATTTTAATTGCTAAACGGTGAAAGCTCAATATTCTTCATGTCTTTTCTCTCTTCTCTCTCTCTCTCTCTCTCGTATCTAAGCGCATAGAGACAATTTTGTAATATGCGCTATATAAGAATTGAACATTATTATTATTATTATTATATATCTTTTAAATTAATTTAACAATTCAATGTATGTCTACTAGGTTGTATTTCAAAGCCCATTACTATAGTTCATGTATAATAGAATATTATCGGATATAATTGGTTTGAAATTATTTAGGCAGATATTGGTACACTTAAGCTTAACTGACAGTGCTTTTATATTTGATTTAATTAGTAGAAAAGAGATTCAAAATAAAATTAATGTTAAATGGCATTGAGTGCATAATACCGAAATTCGTTGAGTGCCTCTTTTAGGGCAAGTGCAATTGATTTTTATACAGTGTTCAATTTGTAATGAGCGCATAATGTTTAAGTACTATCGACTTTAATAATGTTACCATCATATCATTCACTCAACATCCATGTACAATGTTGTTCAATGTGTGAGGCCGTCGACAACGGGGGGGGGGGGGGGGGTCCGAAAATCTAACATAACTAATGTTATCGAAGGTTTTAAAGTAATACTCCGTTTTAGAAAGTGGAATATGGGGCTGAAAAAACAATATCGATCGTTTTTTTTTATGTCTCTCTCTCTCTCTCTCTCTCTCCCTTTCTCTCTTTCTCTCTCTCTCTCTCTCTCTCTCCCCCTCCCTCTTTCTCTCTTCCTCTCTATATCTCCCTCTTTCCCTCTCCATCTCATTCTCTCTCTCTCTCTCCCTCCCCCTCTCTTTCTCTCTCTCTCTCTCTGTCTCTTTCCATCTCTGCCCCTTTCAGGTAGTCAAGTCAACGTTACGAGCCTCAGTATACCCCTTCTTCTACCCGAAACCAAGGAATATATGACGTATGAGGGCTCAATAACCACGCCCAGATGCACAGAGACTGTTACATGGATCATATTCAACAGACCGGTATACTTCACAAGCTATCAGGTATGTTATAGGAATACTCCCCAGGGAGTGGAGATGGTGCGCACTGGGTGCTTTATACGCGAAGCCGATGACTGGGTGTAAAAAAAGACGTTATTTCGTATTACATTTCATCAAGCGCTATATAAATTAAGATATTACTTTACAGATCAAAGCTAACTTATTTGTTCAATGTTGCTCTAAATCAATACCAAAACAACCCACAGCTTTCTCACATATAAACTAATTAAAGAGGAGAGCTTTGGAAAGGTGAAAATTAGATTCAAGCTTTCTCGTTCTTTTTAAAGTTAGTGGGGCAGCATATGAACAAAATATACGCTGAAAAGAATGGCTTTTCAAATGCTCTCACATTTGAAATATGACAAGAAATGTAGAGAAAAGTTAATAAAGAGAACTTTATATGGCCATGCTCTTGGCAATTCATCCATATCCATATATTATTCCCAAAGTCACCCCCCCCCCCCCCCATGTACGCGTAACCCAATCGCGGCTAAACGTGACGTGACGTTGTGGGTTTAGCCAATCATGCATGGCTAAACCAAACACGTCACGTTATACATTTATTGTTGAGGATAACACGATCGCAAAGACTTTCAAAAAAGAAACCCAAGTCCATGAACTATTGGAATGTGCGAATATTACATTCATGTATTCCACAATCTGATCATAATTTCTATTGGATATGCAATAGGGTATTGAAATAACCCTTGACTGATTTCTCGAAAGTCTTTGCGATTGTGTCAAATATTGATGGCCATGCTATTTGCTTGATGCAGCCTTGTATATTCTACACTTTTGTTTTATTGTCTACATTTTGATATAACAGCTAGACACATTAAGGGAACTTGTGAGTACAAGACGTGGAGAGGAGACGGAGACGATATTACGTAATTACCGCCCTCCTCAGAGAATCGGTACAAGAACAGTACGGACAAACATAGTACAGAAATACGCAGGTGGAAAGGACTGCCCGCTTCATAGGAGGGAATATTCATATAAAAGTAAGTTAGAGAATGGATGAAGTATTGCATAGCAAAATTCTCTCTCTCTCTCTCTCTCTCTCTCTCTCTCTCTCTCTCTCTCTCTCTCTCTCTCTCTCTCTCTCTACCAAGAGGAAGCATTACTTCTAATATATATAATTACAGAGCTTAGCAAGAAAGGGGCAAATGTACTTTGGGAATACAAAGTTTCATTATGATACTCCTCACTTTGAAATATAAAAAAGGTGTTATACACCTTCTCTGCCTTAACGAATTTGTAGATAGTTTTCCATGTCAAGAAGCCAGTTGGTAAATGTATTTCCATACATTATAATCTTACAAGTTGTAGTACCACTTTCATAGAAGTCTAATGGAAGAAATATAATATTATTTTGTTTTCATTAAATAGCTGACACGTTTGTAGTAATGTTATGTGTTCAAAGACATTTCATGAAATTTAACAATTTTGACATGTAAACTTTAAGAAATGTTTATCATCTTATTGTTCGTATTTTCCTTTGTTTTTAGCTCTCGTTTCGAGGAGGTGAAGACACGTGAATTGTGTACAAAATACATGTTATATCTAAAGTCCTCCATTCGGATACCTCTCAGAGCGCCCTCTCCCGTCTAGCAAGCTCCATGGTTTCTCTCAACGAAAACAAAATGGCTGAAGTACAGGAAAATCGGTTATTTCATTACGATATCACGCCCCAGTCACACCGGCGTGACCGACACCATAATGGCAGGAGACCGAACAAAACATTACATCATCTCAAATGGTGATGAAACGACCATTATGGAGTCTGCTTGAGGGTGGTTGATCATGAGGTATCACATATAATTAGATTCTGTAGATACAGCGTGGTTTACAAACGCCCTCCGCATGGAACGCTTTGGACAACAATACTTTGTGTCTGAAATAGGATTCCTAAATATCTAAACCCCCCCCCTCTTACTTTCGCCAATCAGAATGTACATTACACATATTTCTAATGAGATTTTATTAATGATAATTATGCATAACTGTTGGTCTTGCTAGGGTGCCTAATTAGTAAGTTGGTTGTTAGATTCGGTCATAATTTCATGACTTTATTGAGCATTTAGTTTAATGTACTCGTTTTTAAATAATTATAAACTATACTCAATTCTAGTATTGTCAAAGTATATGATAATTAAACTCTAACACGACTTATGCATATTTAAATCAAAGACAAACTGAGTTTGATATTGTTATACTGTGTACATCTGTGACCATGACGAAATTAAGGTAAAAAGTCGAGATCAATAGCCTATCGATTCTCCATTATCATCCAAAATAGCATTTTTTCGGGACTGACCACGCACTAGCAAATGAGGGAGCTACACTGTATAATATGACAGTTGGGATAATTACATGTCATTACACAAAATTGATATCGCTAAAGTATAAGCGAGTTCGTAATTAGGATTTGCGCATGGGCAGATAAAGGTCATATGTACCCAATGAGACGAATACTCGGATCGTGCTCATGAAAGTTATGTAATCAGTATTCATTTATGCACCAACAGTATAGCTGGAAGTATTCTTCTCAAGAGCCAAACAAAAGGTATTCATTAAGCACCTCCATCCCTTTAGCAGTGATTGTTCTAAAATGCACATGTGGGACGTATCCATCGTGTAAAAGATCTGTGGATATTTTGGGGTCATGCGTTCCAGAGCTATTTACGAACTCGCTTATTCCCTTCCACCTCACATCGCTAGTTCATTTACTCATAAATTGGATTTGTAAAATGTGAAGTTAATTTTGGAATTATGCATCTGAAAAAATATTATTCGTGCTGATGACATTTTATTTTCTTCAAAATGCCAAAACACCTGGCCATATTCAATGCATATTTGCCCTCTTTCGACATTGATCGGAAAATAGCGAGAAAATGCTATTTCGACGATGGTGGAATGATGATATTTGAACGTCCAGACTGGTTCATTCATTTCAGATGATCCGTTGTTGATAACCTGCCATAATCAAAGCTAACCGTTATATGATTTAATTAAAGGTATATGCTTTCTTTTTTAATGTAAGCTCATTATTAGTTGGTTGGTGTATAAGGGTTTATTTTGTATGATGATTTGAAATGAATCATACTCCCATTATAGTCATTTTTATTTCAGCTCAGAGTCTACGTTTATTTATTTCTATACTAATAGATAGCTGAATCGTTACATGCTATTATAGGGTGAACGAAAAATGAAATAGGAATAGCAGGGTTTTTTCTTTTTGCTGTAATAATATTTTGTTATCTGTATCTTTCTTACTAATACTAAAGGTGAGTGAGCACAGGATTTCTTGTTGAGTTTTCGGGACTACGACTACGAGGATAAGTGATCACGAACCCATGCAATTATTGTTTCTTTATATTCCTTTCTCCCTCTCTATCTCTCTCTCTCTCTCTCATTCGCTCTCTCCCCCTCTCTCTCTCTCTCTATTTATATATTTATATATATCTTTCTCTCTCTATCTCTCATTCTCTCTCTCTCTCTCTCTCTCTCTCTCTCTCTCTCTCTCTCTCTCTTTATTTCTCTCTCTTAGGAGCAACTCTCATAAATGCTTTTATACGATTTGGCACGTACCCCGTATCATTAAGACCTGGGAATACAGTTTTGCAGGTACCCCATCCATTTAAGAGTGCCAGATTCCATACTGGCCAAAATGATTAATCTATAAACCAAATTAATAGAACAGAAGTTCATAGCAAACAGTTTAATGTTATGAGAGAAACTTAGAATTAGCTTTTATACAAATCATTTTTAACAGTAGAGTTAGACCTCATTTAAATAAATTGTAAACATTAAGGGTTATTGTATTCTACACCATTCAGTTATTGTATAGATAGTATAGCCTAATCATGTATCATTTGAACTATTCTGTTTAAAATATTGTAAATAAATAATATACAAAGCTACAACATATTCATCTAAAATGTCTATTTATGGTTAATGAGCAATAACTATTATTCCGTATTTTGTCTACATATAATTTTTGGTTTCACTGCTTATATAGCTAGTTTGTTTTTATTTGTATATAGTCGTATCATTTGCTGTTTCTTTCCCCAAAGCATTCCACACATAAGACATTATGGATTGCTGTATACCAAGAATCGTTCAAGTATTCTAGCGATTTCTTTAAAGTAAATACATCGCTTTATGATGTCGTAAATCAAATCATAATGTATTTGAAAGTAAATAATGAAGTTTGCATTTGTTATAGACTATAATATTAATGCAAATATCTCACTATTACAATTATCACTGTTTTGGTTATTAATAAGAGTAATTATGTTCCATATTATTATGATGACAGAGTAATAAACTTTGATCGAGCTTACACAATTCCAGCATGCTCAAAGTGTTCTATGATCTCAACTTCCAAGAAGCACAGTTTACTACATATTATGCGCCCGGGAGAGAATTATATCTATTCTATACTCTTTGATCTAGTCCAAAATGTTTATTATCTACAAAATCATGATTAAGATATCAACTTACCGGTAAAATATTTTACCAAGTTCTTGCGCATATTCAAAATATTGTACATGACTTTATTGTCTAAATACATCACCGCATCTTTTAAATATCCTTTTCATAATCCATAGTGGTATTTGGTTTACCAATGTGATTTTGTTAATATCATTTCATTTTGAGCTAGATTATAGATCTCTTGCACTTAGGAAAATGTATATCAGATTCAAATTTTTGATTGCATTTATTGGATAGGAAATAGAAATCTGAGTAGAATATTTAAAGACCAAACCTGATTGAATTGAGTGCGATGAATGAGTCTTGTATGCTTGAAAATGGGTTGAATGTTACCCCCCTTTTGAAGCTGATTGTGTGAATTATATTGTTTTCTTGAAAAATAAATTTCGAACGTATTATATTTCACGGTTGTTTCAATGATATCGATTTCATTTGTGTCTGTTTCAACGTGTTATGTGATCTTGAATCAATTAATCGAAATTATTTTCATGCACAGACCCTTTTTCAGTTATAGGAGGAGGTGAGCGTCTTATGTTATTGATTTTTAAAATGTATAGTTTCTCTCTGTATGTTTCAAAAATCATTTGTAATGATATAATTCACATTTAGATTCATTCAGAATAATGTTATTGGTCCTTTTGGAAATTCAGTCCGACCCTACACCTCATATTCTGAAAGGGTTAACTGCAAATGTTGAAACTATTCCGAATCATACTGTCATATAAAGGGAAAGTTGAGTTCTGTTTTCAGACCGCAAATGTCTTCAAAGTGCATGGTTATTGCTCCTTTTCTTATCTATGACATTTATAGTGCCCTTATAGAACCTAAAATTGCTATGAAGGTAATTTTAGACCCCAAAATGTGTGAAATTAAGCCAATACGATCATACCATTCCAGCTCCACTTTCAAAAAAACATGGTGACTGTTAAACAATTATTTAATTTAAAAAACAATACATGAGCCGGCTAATTGTGGGAAATATAAGCAACACGAAAATGCCAACAAAAAAGCCAACATCGGCATTGGCTGAAATACGACGTAAAAGGCGTTATTTCGTTTTTTTCAACGGTTTCTTCAAATTTTCAAAATATTTTGTGGTGGTACACAAGTATTAGAAATCGTTATATTTCAGCCGTCTCTGAACCGATTTTGATCAAACAAAGATGATTTTGTCATTTGAATATTATGTTCTTTCAAATTTAACACTCAGTTTTTCATTATCTCACAAAAAATTATTTTGTGTAGCGCCCTCTGCAACAGAACTCAACTATCCCTTTAAGGTATTACTACCTTAATGAAAAAATGCCGACAAAATATAATTTAGAAGTTTTTTTTTAATTTGTCTGTGTGGATTTAGCCCCCCCCCCCCCCCCGACTTCCAAGGCGATGCAAAGTGCATTCGTAGTGTGATAACGGATTGGTTTATGGATAGAAATTATTTCCTTGTTAGATTGAATGGGAGATGAAGAAACAGTTACAGATAGAGAGGAGGGAGAGAGAAGAAGAAAAAAAGAAAAAGAAAGGAGAAGATGAAGGAGAGTTAAAAAGAAGAAGAGGGAGAAGATAGGGGGTAAGAGCTGAGAAGAGGAAAAGAAACAAACATGAAATATTAAAGAGAAGTGAGGTATAAAAAGAGGAACGGAGAAACTTGAATAAAGAGGGAAGGGAAGAAAGAGAAAATGGGATAATGTAGTGGTGAAAATGAGAGAAGAGAGAGAAAGAAATAGAGGGAAGGAGGGAGCGGAGAGAGGCACACACACACATTGAGGGAATAGATGAGAACGAAATTAAGAACTGTCAAGATGGAGCAACATTATACAGAGAGGCAGAATATACAACTAGACAAAAATGAAGATCAGCGGGAGATCGAAAGGGGGAGAAAATGGACAAGGAAGAAAGAGAGGGAGAGAGAGGGAGAGAGAGGGAGAGAGAGGTAGAGAGCGTTGTCGATGAAAACAATTATCTAGATAAATATAAAAAATGGGGGAGGGGGAAAGAACACCAACACCGAGAGTGTGTAAGTGAGAGACGTAAACAGAGATGGAGGAGGAAAGGGGGAATGGTTGATCAATTTTAGCCAACATGGCCGTGTAATTACACATGTCTTAATCACCTAGAGTATCAATGCTTACAATATTACATACGAAAACAAAGGAACATCACACTTATAATTGAAATGAAATAAACAATTTATTAGGTACCAAGAAAACAAAAGAGAAATGAATACAATGTGCAAGACAATATATATATCTTATACTACATTCTCATAAACGCGAAAATCAAATATCTAAGAGATTTAAATAACTGATGGGCTTCGTATGATCATGCATCCCACAATGGTCCTCAAACGTTTGCTCTCACCATATTGGCGCCTCAGAGTGACTGTATTGAAAATCTCTGTGCAAAAACGAATGGACGCCATTTTGAATGACACGACGATCGCATGGTATTAATGCAAACTCCCATTTTAACAAACTAAAACAAACAAATCATAATTTTTCTTGAAAATTGAAAAAAGATCCTTTATATATAATGAGCTCTGTACAAGATTAGAAAGGGTGCATTACAATTATTGTGACAAATAGTATAATACAAATATATGATATACATGTAACGTGTGCATATATTGAACATGCGCACCAAGATGTATATATATGTTTCCGCTATTTCTAAACACTAGTTCTATCAATCGAGTGAATACTTGGCATGGTTTAGATGTTTAAGTCCATAATATTGCACTTTGCCCGGCTTTGTAAGCTTTCTACATCGCAATAGAAAAGTTTGATAAAGAGGACCAGGTCTCTGACGGAAATCCCGATGGTCCAAACTCCTTTTTACATCCTAATCATTTGCCAATAGATTCTTAAAACATACGATTACACCCAAAACAAATGATTTTCTATCATTCTGCAGCTTTGTAATAATTAGACAGTTTTCTTCTAAATATACCTCATGCATTCATACATTGACTACGTGAAAATGAAAGAGGGACTAGCTCCCCATGGAAAGTTATACAAAAATCACTATTATACAGAAAAGAGGACGAAAGTTATATGGCAGGTTTACAGCAGCTTTAAGATCCATCATTACCAAATCACATGGTACAAAGTGTCATTCAAAACAAGAGACATACAACAATAAAATTAACAGTCTGATAACCCGAAAGTAGTATTTGAATTTTCCCCGATATAATTATTGTAAACACTTGTGTGGTAAACGAAACAGTTGACTGACAGAAAAATAATTTTTCGGCATTATTATAGCGGCAACACCAGGCGATTTTTCAGAAAACAAGGACCACTGTTTTTAGGACATTTGTTGGTCGATACGAGAACTAAACTACTCATCGGAACTACCATTAAACCTACAGCTAAACAGGCAGCGATAGAAAGAAAAATGGTTATAACATCATTTAGAAAAAAATAGCTAGATAATATATGGGCGCTCTCGTTCGGTGCGATTCAGGCATCCGGAAAGTTCTTGAAACCATGTCCACTTGCCACACTCATGCACATCGTCAATCTATGCTCTATGGATACGAGGGGATTAGTTCTCAAAGATTCTTGCGATCCACATGATATGTTGTATTTTGATGTTTATTCGGTCGAAACTGATATCCGTGGCTACAGCCGGGACAAGTGGAGATTAAGAGGAATACGGGACGGCCGAGGGACGGGGGATCTAGGCAACGATTTCAGGTTAGAATGTTGTTGGGTGTTGTTGATGTAGTATGTATTTCAGTAATGAGGACTGTTTGGTTGATTTTCCGTTATCTCTGCAACGTACACAGGACGGAGATTAAACCGTTTAGGATCTGTCGATGGATGGTTGATGACGCACTCTACACGTGGTGGCGGCCCCCTGGTGAACATTAATCCTTCGAAGCAACATGAAAACCTTTTCATTAACACGTTGCCCAACATACTGCAGAAATGCCGAATGAGTCCGTATTTCTTGTGTGAGTTTACTTTTAGTATAATTCTTTGCTGAGTTGTTTGTTTCATCAGTTACTGTTGAAACGCAAACGGCTTGGTGGTCCCATTACCTACAGAACAGAAAAGTCACACATAATTGAACGATCAATTCAAATTTCCCGTCCCAAAGTCCATTTTATTTTCTAGATCTTAAGTAATCATCGATTTTAAGAACGTTCAGTTGTAATGCTGCTTTCCTGTTTCATTTGTTCAAATCATTCGATGGGTCGGTGATTCGATTCTTAAATTTACTTAGTGCTTTTTAACTTGATTCTACTTTTAATTCAATTCATTTGATTTTCATTGAATTCATTTTATTCGTCTAAATTAAATAAATGTAGATTTTACATGTGATTTTATTTACAAGCAATAATAATAAATATAAAAACAACAAAAACAGTAATAATTTAAATACATGTAAACACAGACGTTAACATTGCATGTACATCAAGGTAAAAAATACACATAGCATGAGCACTAAGAAAGAGTAACAGGACACAGAGGTTGCTGGGGGAAGAAGGACAGTAGATCGAAATGGGGAGAGAAGGGAATGAGTCAGAAAAAGTGAATATCATCGCATTATAAAGGTATTGAACAAAAAGATTATGAAATTCAACAACCAAATTAGTTAACACCTTCGTGTATTGACATACAGATGTGCAACAAAAGACAATGAAGAAAAGGTAAATATTATTATAGATTTGTTGTCATGTAACAATCGACATAATCCATGGTACTCACTATGTAACCCGCAAACATGAACAACACGAGTAACAACCTTATTTCTGCTCAATATTTGATACGATATGCTTTGAAAAATCTTTTTAGCTCTAAAGTAACTGCTGTTTCTAACGATCTTAGACAGTCATGTTAAATAAAAGTTAAACACCGTAAATATCGGACTGTCGGAGTAACTGCGATTTTGTCATTGAAATATTGAAACCTCTTTTTGAGATAAGTAAAAAGTAAAACTTGTTGATGGCGTATACAAAATGGGGTTTTGTTTTTAGTGGTTGCGTGCAGAGATTCTTTCCCCTAGGTCACCGGGTGTGTTAAGGCGGACATGAGTCAGACAATTATTAAGGGGTGTCGAGAAACAGACGTTTTCCTATCTCCCCTAGGGGCAAAAAAGAACGTAAAAACGCCCTCCATACAAGTATTAACCCTTTGGTTTTCATATGTAGATATAACATGTAGAAAGTCAACTAATTTAAGATCTTCTGGTATAAAAATGTTAAGGACTTCCGTGCAATTGGAATCCTAGAACGTGGCTCGAATTTGAATCTCTCTTAATAAAAACATCTAATTTCAAAGACTTTCATTTATTCTTATTAACATTTCAAAGAGTTTTGAACAATTACATAAACAAGAGATGCTGTTTTAGTACCAATTTTGGTAATGTGTAAAATACATGAAAATGATAATGCGTGCAAAGGCGTGCGGCATGAACTAAAGATTGCTAAAATGGTTGCTATAGGAAGAATGGTGATGTAATGATGACACTAATCAAACTAATTATTAATCTAAGGCTAACAATACGCATAATGAAGACTCAAACAACAATATGACTATAAATGTGCAATTGTTTCTCTAAGGTAGAGGAAAGTGTCCCCCGTTTTCTCGCTTTGGTTTCCACAACACGCACAAGGTCAAGACGAGTTTTAAGGATGAACATATAATCTCTTCTTCCTGTTCACTAACGATTTCAATCATAACATTTTCTGTCAGATATCAATAAAATCATGTTTCATTATCTGTCAAATCCAACAGGCAGGGAAAATATTTTCACTCCTCACCATGTTGGTTGTTTTAAAAATAGAAGATAACAGCGTTCAGGCTGACGACAGTTAAAAAATGATTACTTGTTAAACTTAAGAGCATTATTAGCCAAACTGAGTTTTTTTCGTAATTCTGTATTTTTCAACAAGAGATTAAATTCATTACCCGATTAGAATGTCTTAAAATAATGTAAAGAATAAAACGATGGTGAAATAATGGCAGATATTCACGATAAAATTACTTTTGCTTGTGAATGGATTTCCGGGGATGCACTAAAAACATGAATACGGCACTACAAGGTACAGGGAATTAAAACCATGCTTCAAAAATAAGGGTTGTGTTGGTTTTGGATGATAGCATCTATTAACCTTTTCCCACGGATAGACACTAATATGTGACATGATAGGTGATAAATAAAAGCAGTGTCATCTCTGACTTATGTTTATGTAGTTTTCCATTGATTCTAGTAAGCGCGTTCTGAATCACTTTCGTCGCCCGTACGTTGAAAGATTAATCCGGTAAATGTGGCGTATAATATCACTGTATGGACAGCAACATGAGACTATAGTTGGCGATCGAAATGGATAACGCCTCCTTTTGTAGCATATTGAGCTATCTGACAACGCATGGGCAGCAAAAGTGATTCAAATGAGGCTAAAGTAGAACCATGGTGGAATCTGCATTGGAACACGCGGTAGGACAAACTGATGGTGACTAAATGGAGTGGTGGAACGAAAGGATTACAACGGTGAACTAATAAGTAACTTAATAAGGAATCTAAAAAGCAGAGCAAATGGGTATTTACCATCTCACTGACCTTCATCCGGGACCTTAGTGTCGATCTCTTCCGGTCTCGCAACACAGACCTTGAGTGTGTCAAGCTCACCCTTCATATCACCAACTTCCTTCTCCAAGTCATTGATCTTCCTATAGAGCTGGAGTCGTTCCTGGATTTTGCCCTTCTCTTGTTGCAGGTCTTGGATTCGCTTCTGGAGCTCAGCGTCGATCTCAGCTTCCGTGGGTTGTCTCTCCTCTGCCAAAGCACAAGGAAAGAAGAGAGAGTTGATTATTGGTTATGGAGTTATCATAATATCATCACTAACAAAGCTACAAATTACCTTTGATCCCAACGTCGCTTAGTACATCGCCTTGCTCATATCTTCACAAGAAGTTCAGGTGACCTTGAAGCTCCCCCTAATCCCAACTCAGACATCGCAACTGGGTATTGCTGAAATCGGCCGAAGTCGACTGTCTTTGTTTTCGAGACGCAGGTGTTTAGGGATGCTGCCTGAAGTAAGTCGCAGATACCTGAACATTTTTTAAATGGCTGACTTTGTCATATTGCTACTTGATTTATAATATAAATATGCATCGTAATGATATAGCCTTGAACCAACATGCATATTTGTATATCATATTACTAGTCACGCCACAAACTACGTTTTACTTAATTTGCATGGTCATAGAGAGGGGAAAAGCTGAGGGGGAAAATCCAAAGTGAGACGGGCCAGTGAGAAGTACAGAAGAAGATGTTTGCACTTGCAGTCATCGCTTTAACATAAACATGATTTCCCACGAATCAAAATGCATTCATAATGTTGCTCTTGACTCATTCCTTTCCAGCTTATGCCATAACCTTGGGTTAAGGCTATGCGTGTGTGCGGGAATGGGGGCTTGGTGGCTTAGAAAGAAACGTACAAGGGGTTGGTCCTCAGACCTAGTCCCAATCCTAAGATTAAACTTGAATCATGGAAGGGGGCACGAGAGAGGATTGGGGAAGATCAAGGTGACGGATACGAAACCAAGGACTGATGTAGCCAACTTTGACAGCTGTGCGCACAGGATAGTGGGTGTCTCTAATTAGTGGGGCCTTGCCGGAGCTGACAGTGTCGCCAGGGGGATTGTAAGACGGGAAGCACCTGTCATAGAGATGGGGCTAAAGTCAAACCAGCTAGGTATAGTGCTGCGCATGTTCTTCAAGGTTACCAACACACCTTGTCCTGTACCCTTCTGTCTTTTCGTCTTCTCCTTCTTCTTTCTTCTTCTACTTCCGTTCATTCAGTTCATTCTACTTGTTTGGATTAGTCTTGATTTTTATTCCGTACGAAACAGTATATATGTATTCTTTCTTATCAACTCCCAATGGGTAATCTAACTACATTGCCATTTGAAAGAACACAACAAGACAGTGACTGACAATAAATATGTTTCTGAATTTGGTGTATATTGCAAAGCCAGCTTGTTACTCCAAAAATAAGTCAATTTCTGATTATTTATTCGTACAAATTGATATTTTCATTCTGATATTTAACCGATGTCGAAGAATTGCAAATGGACACTACAATTGAAACACGTACTGTTAGATAAAAAGACAGTTCGACGCTTCGAACCAATGATAAATATAATATAATTACCTGAACTGTTTGTAGGCTCAGCCCCTATGCTGGCCCCCTTGACACTGTTTCCTTCTCTCCTCTGCCATGGCAGCCACTTCTTCTTCCTTGTTGACGTCGAGCTCGTCTTTCCCTCTGGTTTTGATTCACCATCCTTTCCTTCTTCACCAGCGCCCTCTCCGCTTGCCTGTCCCTCCTCGATCTTGCTCTCAGGTTCGGTCTTGGGCCTGTGGCAGGGAAGACAAACAACCATGATGACACTACTTAACTGTTCAAAGCCAGTGCATAAACCAAATAACACAGAATCTTTCCTCACACTCTTCTTCCGGAGAACAAGCGAGCAATAGGGTCTTCGACAAATTATGTCGAAGATCTCATGACGCAAAATCTGCATGCGTCTCAGGATGTTAAGCAGAGTAGGCGTGGAGACTGATTACGCTCGGGCGTGGCCCTTGTAATCTACGTGTTTCCGTTTTAGTTCTAATTTAGGTCGCGCTGTAAATACCCCTTCCTCGCGAATTTTAACCGTTTTCACGTCTGAGTCGTTCGATTGAGGAGAATAACTTGGTATGCCGTGTATAGAAATGTCCAAAACGTTTTAGACGAGAAAGTATTGGAGAATTTGACCATAATTACCAAAATTACAAAAAAAAAATTGTCGCTACCAATTGTTCGTGGCCGGTAGGGTTAATCATAAATTGCTAACGAAAAGGAAAATTCCATAATAAATGAATAGCTCGGGACTTGTGAAATCCAAAGTATTCATTAACCGCAAAAATATGTTAATACATGACTACATAAAAAATATATAAAACGCCATTTCCCTTCTTACTTTCTGACCAAATTCCCAACTTTCATCATAAAATTTATTTTTAAAGAAAATTGTGTGCAGTCTGTATTTAGTAAACTGACAGTAATTCCTTGGATGTTTAAGTTAATTTACTGAGGTATGGTTAGAAAACGACGAAGGGATTATTCCTATTATACTATACTTAAAATTAGACTTACAAAAATGCAGATATAGCCAAGATCCTTCAAAGGTAGAAAAACAAAGACGGCAAATTTAGGCATTTTGGGTGATCTTTAAATGGATGCCTTTGAACCTATCATCAGGTGACTTTTTCATTAAATTTATCTCTTTTTGAAGAGGAATAGGAAATGGGGGAACGACTCATGGTCATTGCCTTCGTCATTGACGTGACATGAACCTCTACCGGAAGAGACAGAGAGTCGAGACTTTAACAAGATTTGACTGGCTATCAGTCGACTCGACTCAATAGGAAGGAAACGTGCATTATCGCATCAGAGTCTACGCCAACATACGGGGGGATATGCCTAATCATTGATTTGGGAGAAGGAACGTTGAGGAAATTTATCGAGTCACTTACACATGCAAAATATGTGATGATATCCCAAATACCAGACAAAATGCAAAGCTGAAATTCACTAGCGGCATTTATGTACGTGGGTAGTCTTTAAGGTTCAGAATAATTTGATTGAACAAAAGAAAGAAGTGAACGGATATACTTTCTTCCACATTTTAAACTCCGTCCAATTTGCATGGATAACTGCCAAGATCAACTTGTGCATAACAAATTTAAACAAATTATTGTTCTCTCATTCATGTAAAGGATTTTAGTAAACAACAATTTCTAGTTTAGATCCGAATTTCAGATCTGATGGATGATAACAATAAAATGAAACGTAGCAATCCACTTCACTGTGTTAGCTAAATCAAGTTACAGTGAAAGAAACGCTAGTGTTACAAGCATCTGGAAAATAATATCAAAAATGTGATAATGATAAAAAAAAATGATGGTGGTATAATGATAAGTTTTTCTTATTAACTTACGGGGCTTCTGGGGCGGCCTCTAACTTAGTTTCTGTCTTTACTTCCTCGGTTGCAGCTTCTTCCTTAGTCATCTTGAAATCGGGTGTGGGGTGGACTTCACAAGTTCTAAGAAAAGAAAACAATATATATATTATGAAAGTAAAATAAGGAAGCAGAATAAAGAACAAGCGTCCTCAAGTGCAAACAATTCGAGATAAATACGACATTATACATTTGGATATTGTGTTTAATGTTAACGAAACATGATTCGGCAAAGCAGGTTGTGATCACTAATGCATTGTTAACTATAATAACTTGAGATTCTAAAACCACACCTTAATTCTCAATCTATAAAGCCGACAAAGAAAAGAATGTTGAAATATTCGAGAACAAATTCGTAGATCAAAGTATTAATTTCTTGGGGGAAATACCAAGACAACCTTTCGAATCATTAAAGAGATAGAAATCGTTTAGCGCAGTATCGAAAGACAACAACCTTCGGGTGTCTTATCTATGATAAAGATCGACGATAGCCGGTCTGTATGTTTGTCCAATAATGTCCACGAAGGCATCATATAATTTAGAATACAAAAAGCACCCTCAAAAACTTAAATGAAAGAACTTCCTCGATTAAATAAGAGTCGATTAAAATGAAAACAAAGTAAAGCATGAGAGCGAACGTGTTCAAGAAATCCTGAAAGTAAAAAAATTGAAAACCAGTGCGTCACCCAGAGTAAGAACAACCAAACCAAATCGAAGATATACCTAAACAAGGAGAGATCGTATAGCCGTACTATTCCTTTTGATGGACGCGCCTATGAATGATCTAGGAGTGGAAAAGATTTGGATCTAATGCAACCTGTGCGCGGTCCTGACTTGACGGTACCTCCTACCCAGCTCCTGCGATCTAGAAGAACAGGAAGTATGCACCCGATGACTAAGCGGATGAAAACTGATGGTTCCCCTATAGGTGACACCCTTCCCTTCAGTCCTAAATGCCTGGGGATCCAGGAGTAGCAACCCCTTTGTCTTCCCTCATCTTCAAAGGAAGGGGCAAACAACACACTTCCGGTGCTCGGTTCCTTTGAGGGTCATGAATACCGATGAGATGTATAATACCATGGGTTGGTTAAGGGGTAAGGCGAGTGTGTAAGATGTGTTTCAGGTTTCATGAAATTCGCCTTGGCTTGCAAAGCCCATTAAAGGTCATGTACATGTTTTGAAGATATATCTTCATATTTTCTCCTAGTTTAAGGGAAATATCGGAGCAAATTCATGAAATTTTATCTTATACAACTTCTCGTAAACAATGTACACGTAGCAAAGGACACTATACATAAACTCAACAAGTTTCTTCAAGGCGCCGTTTTGGTATTAAATGTGTTACTGAACTGTGTTCCAAGCAGTTTTAAATCATTTAGGATAGGTGTTTATCACAAACAAATGTTTGCAAGTATTCTACCATGAGATATGTACATATATCATTGCATCAAATACAATATTGGCATCAAACCCTTGTCCTTCACTAACATGACAACAAACACAACGATTAAAAAGCTTGTCTTCAAGGATGTATCCGCTTTTTACACGGACATTTAAAAATTGTAAATAAACTGAAAGAATGTGATATTTGAATTTATGGAGAGAAACTACTTTGTAAAAAAATTACATTTGTACAATTAGTAAACATTTTTACAATATAAAAATTGATATTCTCCAGATCTTCTAGTAAAGCCTGGTTTAGATTTTTTTTTAAAGGTTTAATACTATACTTTACTCTTATTATCCATATTAATAACAGTATGGACCGCTAATACTTTGTACAAAGTATCACTAAAACTACTGAACATAATTTAAAAATTGAAAAAAGGATTTACTCTGACTCATAATCGTGGGAAAGATTATTATTTATTTTTGCTGTCTGCTTCAAAAACGTCCATTGTCTGCGTATCCAGAAATAGAAATCTCTTAAGAAATATACCTTTACCATTAGAACAGAGTTTGAGTGTATGTACTTGCTTTTCTTGTGCTAAGCGGCACCTCTAATTTGTGCATTCATAATTGACAATGATACACCGGATGTTCAAGGCTGCTTGAGCGGAAATGCGAATGATACTCCATAATCGTTTGGATTTTGAAGCCTTGCTCTATTGGTGGACGGTCTGCCTTTCTGCTCATTCGCCGTTACAAGCAGAACTTAGCCCTTGCCATTTACCCCTCACCGGCAGCAAACCTTGACATCTAAACGGAGTAAATCAACGTTTCCGTAATTGAAATCAAGGAACTTCGATATTAGCACTCGACATTCATGAAGTCCATTCTTGGCACAGGTTCAATCGCAAATCAAAAACAAGTGACCCGACTGAATTGTGTCTTCAGATGCGTCATGCAAGGTGCATTGTTGTGTCCTTATTTCAGTCTTCCGCCTTCCCTGCATGTGTGAATTAATACAAAAGCTTTCTTTCCCTATAATGAGGAGCTATGCACTGTTCTATTTAAAAATATGACACTACTTCGAGAGCTCACGAAAACAAGTTTCGTTTGACTGGCGCGATATAAACATGGAAAATAATTAATTGATGCACAGTTCGTTCCATACGGAATTTCAACAATAACAAAAATTAACATTTGCTGGCTTTTGCATTCTAACCCCCTTTTACACATCAAATTTTAAAAAATTGTTCTGGCAACATTCACTTTAAAATATTGCATTACTTTCTTTAAAATTTAGACATTAAAACATACACAGATGGAAATAACGGTTTTTTAGAAAGCAGTTGCATGCTTACTTTGTATTATAATTATTGAGTGCATTTACATTTTTATATTGGGGTCTGTTTAAAAGATGGCCGTTCAACTAGATTTAAAGGTGACATGTTACAAAACAATGTATTCTTTCATCTATACGGGAACAACAAAAGTGTAATATATAAATGATCGACTTCTGTTGTTTGTTTCAAGTGCGTACATGTAGAAGAAAGACAAGTCATGACTACATGGCTACGTGCAGAACCTGCATCGATGTTGGCAGGGCGTCCCCAATAGTTCAGAAGACAGGAAGAAATATAGGAAGAAACTGTGATTGTTCCTGAACGGGAAGGGGTCTTTGAAAGGGTAGGGGCCCTACACCAGGAGTGAGTCTAGCTGTCTGCTGCAATCTAACACACAGTATAAACTTGATGTACAGGGTTCCTTTAGTAATGCTGAGAGTCACGGATGTCAAGAGTTTCCGACTCGAAGGTCAAGATAGTTATTTAATTTGCATCGAGGTCGTTTTATTGGCAAGCTGATGTTTAATATACGAGAAGTAAATAATGGCCTTTCACTTGTTTACTTTAAGATCAGTCATTTAACTTCGTTTGTTTGTAAACAGATAGTTCTATTGGGATTAGTTTTGACAACACAATGAAATGTTATCAATATCTTGAAGGAGTTGTCCTGGTAACAACTTTGCATTGGGAATAAATATAAGTTTTAGGATCCCACTCGCTTACTTCCTTTAGTAACGCACTTGCTTGAAAAGGTCAAGAGAATGAAAATCATTATCAATAAAAATACAATTTGATGAGACATGATATTTTGATTGTGACCATGGTGACAGGTTTATTAGGTAATATTGGCCACTCCGCGCTGCTTTTATTCAATAATCAGATTTTATACAATCATCTTATTCCAAACAACTAAAAATCATTAAATTTGGTGTTGTTTTCTCAAAGAAAAACGAGTAAATAAATTCAATGATATTCTACATGTACCGTTAAATCTATATTTTACTGATTCAAAAAGAACTTGCCATAATCCTTTAATGGTATTTTTTAATTAGGATGACCTTAATATGAAATAATCTTTTAACTAAATAATCTCTAATCGTCTTCATCGTAATATCAAACTGAAGATGGCAATTAAAATCCTTCTGGTGGCTGTGTCAGAGGCCGAAGGGCGTTTGACACACAAACATTTTAGGTGAACTAAAGTATGTCACAAGTTCCTGTACTAACTCACTTTTGGCGGGCTTTCAGTTTTATATTACGCAATCAATCCACTCGTTTTGTTTTCAAAGAATACAACAACAATCTTTTGCACCCCATCCCCTCCCAATTCCACTCGCCATTAATCGGCTACTCGAACGAGAAACGAGTAATATCGTGGCTTTATGCCAAGAGGAACTCATAACCATATTTGGAAATCGGAGGGATATAAACTCGATCCTTTCATTGACACGTCACAGCCATGCTTCAAGTTTGTCTTTTTTTTCATGCATGCATATTTAATCTCATATTAGTCACTTAACGCACAAGCTTAGTGTAGACTGATGAATATACATGACGTGTCAACATAAAGCAAATATTCGTCTCATCACTGCTTACAAGCGGTCTCAAAACGTTTAAAATGTGGGGTGGTGTAGAGTTTATAAATTTAAAGAATATGCTTGAGAAACACGTCCATATCCACGACAATATGAAATATCATTCTACATTTGGGGCCTGTCACCACGAAATGAGTCCAGTTGGTCAAAAATGTATTCCTGTTTTTAAGTATTATATGAATCTACATTAAGTAAGCTTTAAATTAAGGGGTCACACATTAAAATTGATAAATTATATCCAGAAATATGAACAAAAACCTAATTGGACTCTATAAACAATGGGATTACCCAGTTTTGAGAAATGCATCATTTTCGTGATAATTTCAGATTACATAGCCTATATTATTTGCCAAAAAATGTTAGAAGGAGATATTTTCGTGACCTAAGCTCTGGGGACATATACTACAAGACATTAATAAGTCGATTTTTGGAAAAATCTTAAATGTGGTAGGTGGGTCAATTTTCAGTACATACACACTATACATCGCTATTACTACGATTGAGCCTAATGCGACACTGGACTCATTTCGTGGTGACTGGCCCCATATATCTACAAGGAGTGAAAACAACCAGCCATCATAATCCCCAAAATAAAACAATCAACTTGTGAGGTTTTTGTTTTGATTGTTTCAAGCGCATATACGAAAAGTGAAATTTTCCATCACAATATTTCGCCAAAGGCTTAAGTTTCTCCGCAAAAAATATAAAGTAAGAAATTACAATCTACAAAACATTTGAATGCCTAATGAGGGAGCAACATTACATTCTTAAAACAGATTAGTCGATCCATTAAACCCATTAGAAATCAATCTTCAAATTACCTAAAGATCTGAATATATATATTTTTTTTTTAATTTCCTTAAACCCCCTTTGGAAATCTATTTCACTGATTCTTCGCTATTGAAACAAAACTGTTCCAAGCCTTGGTTTTGGTTTCAACAATACCCCCAAGGTGTATAAAATCAGGAAATGCTACACCCCCCCCCCCTCACATTCTCTCTCTCTCTCTTTCTTGCGTTCTGATTATTTCCGAGAAGGTTTTAGATGTGTCCGACCTTAGGCGCCGCGGTATTTCCAAAACAGTTTTCTACAAAAGTCATTTCTAATCTAGGATTAACTTATTACAATTATTATTCGGACAGACATGTTTATTCATTGTTTCCATGATTATGAACGGAAACGACGGCCTAACGTACACATAATACTTCCTATAAAGCATACTTTATCAAGGTTAACAACAAGTTTTGTATGGCGTAAGTGCCCCTCCCCCTCTTCCACTCTTTATCTCGCTCTCTCTCTATCATTCTTGATCTCCATTGTCACTTCTACGCACTTTCAACTTGTTTATCAGACCAAATGCGATGCAGCTTGTTCAAAAATAATATGACGAAATATCTTTCAGGAATATCCGACATTGGGGTTGCCCTATCAATAAGGGACCAAATTTGAACCATTGTTTCTTTTGAGTGTACAGTGTGCCGAAAACCGAACATATACAGTTTTGATATGATATTAAGAAGAAATTTTCCAAACTGTCGAACTAAATAAAAGAAGTACTTACATGATAAATCGAGGTATGGTTGGTACCTTGTGCGGTCCCAATGGGCAGGTTCGCAGATAAATGATTTTAAATTCAAGGTAGGTTCCCTTCACAACATGGAGGTTCAGAAAGACTAGAACGTAAGCACCTCAATTCTCTAAATGGAGAACCTTAGAGCGTGATACAGCAATTTATAGACAGCATCGGTTAGGAAGTATTCATTAGAAGCAGTTTGGCACCTCTTCCTCTATCCTGCAAGTAATACAATGTATCCCATAGGTCTAACACGTTAACATAGCTTTGCTGTTCAAACGACTGGGGGAAAGGGTGAAGCGCAACATTTTCATGGTCAAGGGCGTCACTTATTTATTTCTGTCGATAGATTCATAAATGAACCTGTTTTTTTCTCAAGTTGATGAGATGTGGGCTCTTCAATTTTGTTCTCCATTTAAATCAATTTCAAAAGTTGACATCCTTTCTTCAAAGGAGATTTGGGCACATAATATGTCGACAAATTTGGTCCAACACAACCCCCGCCCTTGGAAAATTCCTAGTGATGCCCCTGTTTATAGTCTTTGTTTTTTTCAATTGCACGTACCTTGTTGAATTGCTCTCAAAAGCTTGATACAGCTTGCCTTAGTCTATATCAGATGACTCAGATGTTCCCTGTTTTAGCTTTTAATGATAACAAACTGATTTGAATTGGAAATACAGTGTCTTGAAACAATATTACCACTCTATGTGACTTTATAACCTCATCATAATATATAGGACCGTATCATTTAATATATTGAATATATTTTATCAGACATGATAGGCTTTAGAGGTCTGTGGTACAAAGACTAAACAAATCATGTTTACAATAACGAATTGACAGATTGAAACAAATGTTATCCATATGTTCACTCACAGGTGAAGGGGTAGCATATGGTTAGCATATTGATAGAGGGACATCTAACACACACCAAAAGAGAGGAATTTTCCGTTGTTTAACATGACAAAAACGAACTTTTTAATATGTATACATTTAACTTTTTTTTAATGCTTGGCAGTGTTCAGAATAAACCCAACGAGGTTGAATCAAAGGGAATCATTGCATGAGTGTGATTCATTTGAACCCATTCGGCATGTCAGAAATTGATTAACATTTCTACTCATCATCTATAGTAAAGGTTATTAAAACTATTATTACAATCATTACAACGTATTCTGTAAATAATACTACAACACCACATTTCTACTTTACTAAAAAAATGTTATTATCATGTTGTACAAAATTGTTTTTACCATGACCATTTTGCTATGAACAAACTGTATTTCTCTTTTTTTAAAAGCCAAACGTAATCGCTGTTTCATTTTTTAAATGTGTATATAAAGTCTTAAGTGATAAGCACATAATCCTGATGAAATGTTCATAATGTTTATTTATTAAGGCGACGTCCTTTTGGAACAGGTTCCATTAGAACGCCGTAATGTTTAGTGTATAGAGAACACTGCGTTGACGAGTGTGGGCGGATAATGTGCGTGTATATAAGAGTGCGTGGGTAGGTGTTCAAGACGTCTGTAGAGGAAGCTTCGTGCCGACTCACCTTCCTGCGTTGCGCTGGGAGGAAGTCGCAACTTCTTTCTCTCCCTTGCTTCAAGTTGTTTTCAAAGGACTCACTTGGGAGAACACTTTGTTTTCGAAAGTAAACTTCACATGAAGTACAGATTCGACCCCCTTTCTTCAGAACATAGTAGTCATCCGACTCTCTCTTATCGACACATACAATCAACTTTGCGCGATGCATGATGTGCCTTATAAAATCATCCAGATATGCTCAATGCTCATTTTCGCCAGCATTTAAAAAAAACTGAATAACAAAATAGATTAAAGTTGTTCCTCGTTTAATGAGGAGGCTTTTTACGTAAACATATTAATCATGTGACTATTTTGATTTTCATTGAATAGGATTATTCACAAGTAAATGCCAAATGAAAAAGAAATATTATTTTAGAAGGGGGCTAGTAAACTGTCACATTGAAATGTTTTTATCATACCAAATGTATCACAATATCATTTAAAACTTGTCAAATGAAAGAGTGTTTCATCGAAAGGTTATGAACAGCGAACAATGTTGAGAAAGACAATTTAGGTACATTCATGTTAATATCAAGAATGATACTATGTATAAAAAAAAATATGCTGAAAGAATTAAAGTGGATAACTATAATGAATGCGTTGACTTGGCAAACTATACATGTATATCCACTTGAAGTAAAAAAAGTTATTTAATACGTTTAATTAGTTTAAACCATCAGTTCAGAAAGAGGAAATGGCTAGCTAGAGATCTTCTCCATCTCAACTAAAGTATATGTCGGTTAGGTTTGGAAATTGTACGGATTTTCCTCTTTTTTTTTCTGCTCCGAATCATATTTTGATGTCTCTGCTTGGACTCGATCCAGACCTGTCATTCAACGTTCATCTTCGTTTGTTTTGGGACATGTGCTTTGCGGTATAGTGACATTTTCAGGGTTAGAAACATAAACTCAAATGGGTGTCAAAAATGAGGGAAGAGAAGGAGGATGTGGAGAGGGACATAGTCGAGAGGGAAATAGTATAAACGAGAAGAGAGAGGGAGAGAGAGAGAGAGAGAGAGAGAGAGAGAAAGGGAGAGGGGGATTGCTAATCGTTCTGATAGCTCTGCCTCTGTCATGTCTGTTTTGCTTGCTCCTAACTAGGAACATAGTGTTGTATAATACTGTTTATTTTGTTGACAGAAAAATGCAAATTTGAGTATACACAGATTAATTTGTGAATTGCATTTATAAATATTTTCAATTTTCTCTTCCGTGTCCTACTTCTGTTAAAGTGATAGACCTATATGCGAATTAAGACAAACATCTTTTGCCAACATTTCCCATAATTAATTTTGTATCAATTTGTTTGGGCCCATACTGTCGAATTGCATTTGAAAATGTATTCTGAAGGCATATTTCTTGGCGCCGACTGGCATACTTCATATGAAAAGCCTTTTATCAATTGACTGATAAATTGCATTAAAAACATTAGGAGACTAATCATATTTTCGGATTCAAAGTAATACAATTATTTACAATGCTTACATGGCATATAATTACACAAAATGCAACCGTAAAAAAGTGTAACATCAATATTTATCAATACTAACTGTTATTACTCTTGTTTTACTTATTTACTTGTTTGTCTGTTTGTTTAATGTATGTGTACATAGGATTGGATCCAACAGGACCCGAGTTATAGTTATAAGGGACTAGCATCACATGTTCTTTCTTGTCGGTTTCCTCATTCATAAATAAATATATATAATTGTATTTTATGTTTATCTTTCGTTATGTTGTTTGTCTGTTCTTTACTTATCTGTAAATATCTATGTTATAATTATGTATGTTTTATATGGCGAATGGAATAAAATGAAATGAATACAGATTCGTGTTTGTATTTTGGTAAAACACTCTTCATCGATATATAAAAGAAAAGAGAGAGATAGAGAGAGTGGAAGGGGGTGAAATCTCATCATCATAGACTGAGCAGAGTCTTTCTTTATATACCTAAGTTGAAGTCCATACCATTCTTTCACATAACCTTCATACTCCAAATTATATCCCTAATGTGCCTCATATGGGAAAGGCCTATAGCATAACATTGACACTACGTAGCATATTAGATTCGAAAAGGAAACTATAATTGGCATTTCGTGCCTCAACTGCCTGTTATAAGAAATTCAATCAAAAAACTGGCTATCACCACACACGAAACACACCACAAGGCATTTGGTCTAAGTCTTCAACCGTTCGGTATTCTAATGGGTATAAAAACAGGTGGAAACGTCGTCACGTTTCCTGAAAGACGGGTTGGGGATTAATGGACTAGTAATATTCTCGAACCCTCTAAAGAAATTTGTAGGCAAAAATATTATAATTTACACACCTAAACACCTACCCAGCAAGAATTGGATGTGGGTGTGTACCTCCATGTAAAGCCTGCATATTGTTATGTTTACCAATGTTATATTAAAATATCCTTATATCCGAAGTTTGTTCAGTTATAATATGATCTAATGGGCCCGATCACTTCAAAGATTTTGCAATCTTCAAGAACATAGCAAAAGTGTAGACTAGTAAAACAAAATATTTTAAACAAAATGGATAAAGATGTTATATGAAATATGATATGAATGTGTTTTTCCGTAGAAGACCTTGCATGCTGCCTATAATTGGGAAATTGTATTTATTTCAAAAATAGATCGATACAGGATATTTGAATTTTTCTAGTTATTTATCTAACCTTTGTAATAAACATGCACCATCGGTTTAGCTGTTAGGACAGAAAAGGCTGAAGAAAGCTGCTTAAAAATCCACGGATATCTCGAGGGATCCCGAAATATATTCGTGTACAACTTACAACGTATTTAAAAGTTATGAAATCAAATCGTCGTCAGGCTCTTGTTGATAAGTATTAAACATACAGAAACTTACATAAACATACATAAAATACAAAATGTGTGCATTACTATAAACAAACTTACAATTAATGCAATGAAAAATAAGTTCATGTTGATAACTATAGTGGAAGGAAAAAAAATAGGTATTAATGGTAAATTGAAAATCGCTGGACAGGAAATTAAAAAGGTTGATGTTGCCACTTTTGCTGTGGTTAACAATAACAATCATCTGTTTTGGAATAGGTTCAAGATTCAAGATTTATTCATTCCATTCAATAAAAAACACATATGTACATACAAAATATTACAGATGAAGAAAAGAAATACGAGTTATACAAACATAAGAGAGTCACTGATCAATACATACAAAGGAAAAGAAATCAAATGGAATTTGGGTCACTACAAACGAGGCTAGGTTTGAATTAAAATATCTGGTTGTACATTTTTATTTTATCACATAAAATTTTCCTTTTAAATCCATTAAAATTTCCAGTTTGAAATATTTCCTGAGGAAGTGCATTCCAGACAAGAGGTCAGTATGTTTAAAAGAAAATGACACAAAGTTTTTTGTACATTTGAATGTATGAAATTTCTCTATATGACGAGTCTTATAGTTATAGATTTCATTGTTAAAAGTAAATAACACTTGTAGATTTCCAGGCAGTGATGTGTCTAAAGAGCATTAATCCTATCAAATATTTTTTGAGCTGATATATATCAAGTACTTTCAATTTGAGAAAATAAAGGTTTAAAATGTGCATGAATATCAGATAAAGTACAGCATCTAACTACCCTCGATTGTCATTTTAGAAGTTTATCTTAATTTGATGGATATTTAATTCCCCAAAACAATATTTCCATAACTAAGATGAGGCAAGACTAATGTGTTATATGGTAGAAGAAAATGTTATTTAGGTAAGATATAACGTAGTTTGCTAATTCCATTCAATTCAATTCAATTAAATTTATTTCGCCAATCAAAAAAACAAACATTATAGGGTAAAACAAAAGCTGTATACAAAGTTTTACACACATTTCACACAAATTTCAATTCACATGATTCACAATATTCAATGATTCACAATTCTAATGATACCAACACCTTTTGAAGTCTTATTAGTTTTTCACGAATTTGGCTATTCCAAGATAAGTTTACATCAATTACTACACCTAAACAATTAGTAGAAATGACTCGTTTTATATCAAGTTTGTTGGTTTGAACTAACAGATCATGTGCATTGTTTTTTGTTATTTTTTAAATTATAGAAGTACATTCTAATAGATAGCTTATTTGAAATAAACCATTAAGATACATTTTGTGGTTCATTATTAAGCATAATTTGTAACTGTGTAATATTATTATAATGATGGTATCATCAGCAAAAAGTACACGTTTAAGACGAGATGAGCAATAGGAAAGATCATCAATATAGAGTATAAAAAAGCAACGGACCCAGGATTGAACCCTGTGGTACACCATACACAATATGTAAAGAATGTGAAGTAATATTGTTGAAATATACCACTTGACTTCTATTTGTTAAAGGTAAAGACCAGTATTGGAAACGCCCCAATTTCAAAAAATGAAATGGAAGCTCTTATTACCAATCATGTGAAAGAATATGTTTTGACTAATACATGATGATAAAAAAAAAATTGCGGGGAAATCGCCTACTAATTCATATATTTGGTAAATTTGTTTCTCTCATGGTTGTGTGAGAGATATAGGGTAGTCCCATATACATCTTTCTGTGTATAGTGCTTGTAACTTTACGAAGAATGGGCCAAATTTCTTATCATTTTGATGATTCCAGAACATTGCAGATGCTAGATGCTAGATGATCAACCTTTTCTGATCGATTCCACAACGTTTCTTTCACAATGCAATCGCATGACCATTACTGGTCTTTACCTTTAAATAATTCTCAAACCAAGTTAAAACAAGCCCACGAAATCCACAATTTCTTAACTCATAAAGCATTATATTGTGATGAATTGTGTGGAAGGCTTTGCTTAAATCTTAAAATACTCATATAATGTGAATTTGTTTGCAATACATGAAATCAAATACTTATAAATTAATGCCATTTCAGTCGATCTATATTTCCTAAATCCATATTGGCATGAATTCAAAATTACATTATAATAATAATAATAATAATAGCTAGTTCTTATATAGCGCTTTTCAGGACCGAAGGCCCTCTCAAAGCGCTTTACAGATATATATATTATTACCCGGTCATAGGATTCAGGCTTACCAGCACACAATGTATGCACATTCTCCACTAAGAAAATCATGAACACGTGTAAATACAATTTGTTCTAATACCTTTGAGAAAAAAAGTAACATTGAAATGGGTCTGTAATTCAATATATGGCGGTTATGCTCCTTATTGTACACTAGGATTACCTTTGCAATTTTTAAATTCGTAGGAACTACTCCAGTTGATAGTGAAAGATTGAAGATATGAAATAAGGGTTTGGTTAGGTAAAATATAACTTTCTTTGCAACAATGGAACTTATGTATCAATACTTGTGCTTTTACTCTTCTTTATTTCACCGACAATATTGATTATTTCGTTGTCAGTAACAGGTTTAAAATATAATGACATTTCGCAGGGGAGTAGTAAAAAGGATTGATAAGATATGTCACTATCAACTGGAATATTATTTGACATAAATGGACCAATGTTGATAAAAAAAGATTATTAAAAATATCTTCACTATTATATATGTCACGACCATCTACATTGAAGCTAGCAGGTGTTTTATTTACAGATTTACCTAACATATCTAATAACATCGCAAGTTTTTATCATATTACCTCATATTCATCTAGTTAATAACAATTTGCCTCATATTTCAATCGAATATTGCGACATTATAGAGCATAGCTATTCCAAAAGTCAAAAAGAAGGTGGACAATTACGTCTTCCCAAATTTAAAACGACACGAGGTCAATTTTCATTGTCTTAGGGGGGGGGAAATAAATTTTGTAATAGATTACTTATTAATGTCAGATTAACAAGCTCTAGTAATAGGTTACGGAATTCTGTTACAAGATATTTGTTAAAGAAATCATCGATGGAAAATCCATGCAAATAGTCTGTATATTATGTACAAAATTATACCTCATATCATCAGTTTTATTACATTGATCGATTGTAATACTAGTGTCATTATTCAGGTTTTGTTTGTTTTCTGAACTTTACTTGGAGCAAAATACTTTGTTAAGCTGTATGGCTTTAGGCTCTACTAGCACATGTGCTATTCTCTGGCCCCTTTTACCAACCTATAGTTTCTCTTCTAGTATATGTTAATACCATTGTATGAAATGTACTGCTATATTGATGTTGGTAAATAAATCACATTTTTAATATCCATTTCAGTTCCAAGCATTTTTATTCTGTTCTTGCCAAAATTATTGTCAACTGAAAAAGAGGACTACCTGTTAGGTGCTACTCTATAAGGCTATTGTCTGGTGGTGCCAAACCACATTAAAGCCAATTTATTTTCTTCCTGTTGTCTCCCTCCAAAATTGTAATTTGAATGCACATTTTAATAGTTTGGAACTAAATTATTTCTCTTTTTTATTAACTCTTCCCCGCTTTTCTCCCTCTCTCTCTCTCTATCTTTCTATCTCTCTCTCTCTCTCTCTCTCTTCTATCATTATGGTCTCTAGACTGTTTTGATATGTTTTCAAACTTTGCAAGATATAATTGCGACTTTGAAAACTTATTATGTTCATTTCAGAGTGGAAAAAATAGAATAATGAACGGCACTTTGACAGTCGTATTATAATTGGTATGAGGAAAATCATTTGAGAAGGTTCTGGACCGAACCAGAGTTGTTAGACTCCCTATAAAAATGTATGCCCATCCCGACATTTTTGCACTCCATACAACAAGCAATGTTTCTTGATGGAACAGACGAGCCCCCTGAAAGTCCCGAAGCGTTGCCCCGTGTCAAGCGGTGCAGGAAACGGGAGAAGACGCGCTGATGAGGCTATCCGCGCTGTATAATGCTAGCCTTCCGCAAGTTGACCGAATTCAGCAAGATGAATTATCTCATTTCCGCCTAGGGGGGGCCATCTCAAGGCTAACGAATGCCAATGACACTACAAATATATAAGAAAAAGGAGGGGTGGGTGAAACCCCCTATAGCGTGTATGCCTCTTGGGGGATTCTACACACATTTCCCAGCCCCCTAAATGTTTTGAAACAAAAGTCTTTCTTAATCTAAACAGAAATTTCGAATGAACGAAATTAGTACATTTATGAGCAATAAATTGGACAATTATCCCATCCCCGCCCTTTTTCATTGTCGCACCGACGATGGTTACGCATCTGCCCTAATTTCTGATTTACCTCAGAAGATATATACCCTTTTATGGTCGAGGGCCCCCAATGATTTCCGACTGGTGAGCTTCAAACCTTGGAACCTGTCACAAGTCAGGATATTGGAATGTATTGCGCAAAATATTTTCCAAAACAAATTACGCAAGGTTTGTTTGATCATTGAGTTAATGCATTGCGTAAGACTTGCCTCATATTGCATCGGTTTTATTCAGAGCATTTCAAAGAATTCTGACTGATAAGACAAAGTTACAAACAAGTATTTTGTTGTGTAGTATTTTGTGGTATAGCAACGGATATTATTTATCAAAATGGCTTGATGGAGATCTTCCTTGTCTTTCTCGTTGTTAAATAGTAATCCGCCCACACATCCCCAAAGCAATTAACATTGACAGTTTATAATTGAAAGCCATTCATAAAATGTGTTGGTCAGATTTTGTGGTTTGATATCAAGTAGTAAAATCAAGTAGTAAAGAGAAGGCTCCACGTGCCATCGTACAATTCTGGGTTTTTTAAGGAATTCTGTCCACGTGAAGTCATTCATAGAATATTTACGCGGTATGAATTTCCATTTTTGTTAAACATGGTTGATTCACAATATTAGAAAACTTTGTCAAAAAAGTGTCGGAACTTTGCCTGCTTTGTGTTTCTCAATTTCTTAGTGTATTAGTAGGTACAGTAGTGGGTGAAATAGAGACAATCTGTTATTTCTTTAGACACAAACTTTTACACAAAAATATATATTCTATTTTGTGTTGGATATGTCGATCATCCAGACCATTACTTTTTAGTAATTGTGTTGTCCATTTAAAAGGGATAGTTGAGTTCTGTTTTCAGACCGCAAATGCCTTCAAAGTGCATGGTTATTGTTCTTATTCTTATCTATGACATTTCAAGTGCCCTTTAAGAACCTAAAATTGCTATCATGAAGGTAATTTTAGACTCCAAAATGTGTGAAATTTGGCCAACTATACGATCATACCTATTCAGCTCCACTTTCAAACAAATACGGTGACCGTTAATAAATTATTTAATTAAAAATAACAATACATGGGCCGGCTGGTTGTGCGTAATATAACCAACACGAAAATGCCGTCAAAAAGCCAACATCGGCGTTGGCTAAAATACGACGTAAAGGCGCTATTTCGTTTTTTCAACGGCTTTTTCAAATTATCTAATATTTTGTGGTGGTACACATGCATTAGAAATCGTTATATTTATGGATATTTCAGCCGTCTCTGAACCGATTTTGATCAAACAAAGATGATTAGTCATTTAAATTGTATGTTCTTTCAAATTTGACACTCAGTTTTTCACTATCTCACAAACAAATTATTTTGTATGTAGCGCCCTCTGCAACAGAACTCAACTATTCCTTCAACACTTTAAAATGCATTTACTCGTTTCATTTCAAGTATTGTATATTTTGATAGCATTTCAATGAAGAAAAAATATACTGAGAAAACGTTGATGATGAATATATAGCACATACCTCTCTTTAGAAATCTAGCCATCTGATTGGTCAAAATTGGAGTCGTGATTTTAGCCATGCTCGCCGACCGATCGATAGTTTTATAAAAGTTGCCCGCATGCCCGCCTACCGGTCAATAGTTTCTTTTTTAAAGATGCCCGTTGCCCCGGGTAACGGGGCGCATTAGTACAATTTTCTAAGATCTCCATTGGTTTACGTGTAAAAAGTTTCTTTGTGCGAGCGCGGATACTATACAGTGCTTTTTGTCTGCGATTCCCGAATGATCGCTTCATTCAGGCAACTTTCCAGCGAAGATTAATGGACAGTGTCTCGGATTTTCTGTGATGTTTTAACCTATCTTTACTCAATAAAAGGATAAGGTAATAATTCTTTGTAGATTTGTTTGTGAATTCGGTATATAAAAGAAATATGGACTGCTTTAATATTCGAAGCATAGCTGTTTCTATAGGATCAAGGGGGCGTTACATCCTGCTATACCCCGAGGCGCACCGGGGCGGGCGACGCCCTATCTATTTCATCCAACTCTTTGTACTGACCAGCTTTATTACCAAAATATTCAAATAATTACCAAATAATTACTAAACCATTTATGAAATCAAAAATCTTTTTAATCACGCTATTATCAAATACTTGAAACAAAATTATATTTTACTTTGAAACTTGAGGAACGAAAGGCTCTTTAAAAAACGGGTATAAACTGTTAGTTCCCCCCCCCCCCCGTAATGTTCATTGATACAAGATGCAGTGTATAGTATTTGGGTTACTGCAGATTATGGGGTTTGTAAATACATCAAACAAAAACAAATAAAACGATACCTGGATTGGAAAGTTGAAATCTAAAGCTTTGACCTAGGAGCGGTTTAGTGAAGAATATGACAATATAATGATCACTACGATACATAGAGGGCCTCAAACACTGTCGGCAATAGTGAGTTGACAGAGATATCATGAACCGTTGACCATTTAAACTGATACTGTAGCCCCGACCTAGTTTCTTTCTGTTGGACGTAGCGGTCAGGGTCAAATTTAATAATAACCCCTATTCCCTCCAATAGGCGACCTACATTTACCCCCTCCCTCCCCCTTTTTACCCTCCCATTCCCCCATCTCTCTCATTGTCTTTCTTCCATTTGCATTTGTCATGGGAGCCTTTCCCTCTCTGTTGTGCCATTGTTTCCCGACATTTTCACCTGTTACTTGGAAGGCCTATAATGCTTTTTATTTTGATATCTCTCTATCTATCTGATTATATTTTATCTACACAAAATGTGTACGCCTCACCCCCCCCCAATCCAATACACACACTCTCTCTCTCTCTCCCCCCCCCCCTTTTTCTCTATCTGTATCTGTATCTCTTCACAAACGCACACTCTCACATCTCCATCCCGCCCCCTCCCACCCCCCCCCCCCCCACACACACACACTCTCCCTCTCTCCCTCTCACTTATTCTCTTTCATCTTTACTTGTTCCCCTCTCTGGTAGTAATCTCCCTCATTTCAATTCTTTTTTTTTTCTCTCTCTCTCTCTGTCTCCTTCCCTGTTTATGTATCGATCTATCTATCTTTATTTGTGTCTTTCCCCCTCCCCATCCCCTATTTCTTTCCTGTCTCTAGCCCTTTGCACTTCAACTTCGCCTCCACCAGGAAGTTTCAAAGGGGATTAAAACTTGAGTGACCCAAGCATTAGGATTACTAGGTATGAATCATTTCGACACGAGGGAAACGTACGTGTACAAACTAGCTAAACCAGAGCAGGAGATGAACTTAAAATGCGATGATTAAGATATCACAGCTTCATTCACCCTGCTTTAAGCGCTTATAAGGATCAACCACGCATATATTAAATCACCTAATACGAAAACCTCGTTTAGCATACATTCCAATGTTATAGACAATATGAATTCAATGAAGGCTGCATAAGTATGCATAACATCCCATCTTAAGAGAGAAGAATTGCGTTTCATTTATTCAAAATTCTGTCAACAAAATAATAATGGTTCAAACAATTTTCTAAGCATCACTGACTTGTGTTTTTTTGGCGAGTCTTAAATGTAGGCTGAAGTTCGAGCGAATTTGATCACATTCTTTTCGTCATAATGTAAAGCAAATTAATGTGCTTAAAATGAAAGAAATAGACGTTGACAGGATGACTTGTGACAGTCAACAAAATTGAGGTGGCGTCCAAACATTATGGCGCCTTTTATCATCAAACAAATTATTTCGTATGACGTGTCACCTCTATGTTATTTTATCTTCTAATGTTGTTTTGGAAACATTCCCAATATGATTGTGAAAGATGTAGATCAAAGTGATTGTTTTCAATCAGAAACATGGATGTGAATGTTGTAATATTAGAACTTCGTGAATGTTCTCTTGATATTAAAGGGATGTGGTCAGCAGTTTCCCTGTGCAGCATGTCACAATTCGTTGCCACCAGACTTAGTAGAATAATAGTTGTACAGGCGTCACAGCGAATTGGATGCTCTACCAAGAAATACCTTGTAGTCTCTCGGAGGGTTTTCGAGTGAGGGAGTGTTCATGATGATAACTTTTCCTCATGGGGATATTAGTTAAAAGTACAAAGCAATACATAAGATATGTAGATCGTAAAAGAGAAGACCACTCCCGGTAATTGATAACATCTATTTTAAGGTTAAATACCAGGATAGTGTCGAATACCCCCATTCGAACCCGTGTTTGTGTGTCTTTAAAGTAGTCACCCGAAGAAAATTCACGACAACTGATAATTATGGACAAACTATATATGGATGGAAAGATTTTTTCTTGACAAACGCGAATAATTTGCTGAAAAATCATCAAGATATCATGAAAAGGCTAAAAATGCAATTGTTTGGCTAGCTGTGTCTCGCATGTGACGTCACGAATCTTGACGCTCTACGGACGACCACTGAAGGCAGCAAATCTGGATCTCAAAATTAACATTTTTGAAAGATGATAACTACGGGCCCAAAACATATTTTGAAGAGAAAAGTTGTTATATTTGACCAGTAAGGCTAATTTCCCTCCGCAATGATATGAATTTTGCATCAATTCTAAACACTTTTGATTCTTCGGGTGGCTACTTTAAGCACTGTGACACAGGGTGCAATAAACTTTCCGAGGTGCCACGAAGCATGTGGCATCACTCGTCTCGTTTAAACATGAGAACATGAACTTCTCTCAGGAGAACAGGGTTGGCAGGTTGGACTAAGATCCGGGAGCAGTACCCCCTATCCCAACCATTTGGACCCTTGTCAAGGGCAAGGCTCACTGCGTACCAGTCGACCACCCCCCCCCCCCCCCCTTCATCCCTGCTTTCATGAAGCAAATAATAATACAAGTTCGCGCTTATTTACTTCATCCATTATAATATAGGATTTCCCGGCCAAATTCGCGAGTTTGTCATTCAAATTCATTTGTCTTGCGTTCAAATTCGACGGTTTTAGTGCTGTCGGGTATATCTCGGGTTTATATTCCTTTTTCTAGATTTCAAATCTATGAAGTTTTCGTTAGAATCTATATATGTTTCATTCCAATTAATGAACAAATTGCTTCTTTCGCTATTTGGTCATTCAATTTAGCGCAACACGATTTTCTGACATCGCGACGGTGTACTTTTAGCATTCTAATTCATTTGTAGCATTCAAATTAGCACTTTGTGCACTAAAATTAATGGTCAATATACATTTCTCGTTGTTTAAACACTTTTTATAGCTCATTCTTTTTCTTTCAAGATCGTTTTTTTCATGTGTATTTCATCCTATTTTATTTTATTTGCATTTATACTCTTTATATACTTTTAGATTTATCAGATATTCATCAGCCTTTAAGTTTGATTGTTAAAAAAAAAGACTTACTGTACATTTACGGACTTGATGGTCTCAATATTTGTGTAAATTTTCATGTAAGGAAGTTGTTTGTCTTGTGTTTCGTCATAAATTTATCACAATTTCATTATGGAGGAAGGGTACAATATTGTGACTGGGGTAGGTGTTTAAGTGTCCCCACTTTTCCGGGGTATATGAACATGTCCGTTCAGAGATGCAATATCCCTTGTTTCGCCCCTTCTTTACCTAATGTCTGACTACAGACATAATGCTTTGTCCTCAAAATTAATAAATTGAATAACAGAAAAGACCCCAATAGCAAATCATGCATTTAATTGCATTTTTTAAAGCTGTAAACATGTGTTGCATTTCTTCCCCCTAACATTCCTAACTTGAATAAACATAATTCGAATACGAATGACAGGTGTTAATTTGAATGATAAAAATGTCGCCTCGACAAGTGACGATTAATTTGAATGCTAGTTGAGCAGTTTCTAAATTGAACGACAGATCTATGAAATCCTTCGACCAAAATCCTAAATTAAATACAAAATCGGGAAAATTGAATGATAATTGGCATGGCAAAGGTGATCTGCGCTAACTTAAATGCAAAGTAAATGAATTCGAATGACAAACTCGCGAATTTGGCCGGGAAATCCTATATGAAATAACTACGTTTGCTCTGTAGGTCTGTGTTTACATGCTTGGTATATTATATTCAAATATCAGCTTTATGATGACGGAGTATATTTTTGTCCATACATGGCTTGTATATAAACATATTTGCCAAAAAATATATTTAGGGTGCGTGTATGATTGGACATTTTATTGAGGGTTAAATAGAAATTTCTTACCTTTTAGCACAGGGCAAATGGGAGGGGACCTCGCAGGTTACGTCTCAGAATTGCGAATCTCTGTTTGATTGATTACAACTTCAAAAATTCACAATTTTTTACAAATTTTAGTCGGAATTTGTTCAAACTTTCACTGGCCTTTTCCTCTAATTTTTCTGCTCCTATTTTAATACGTCACAAGTAGTCTTCCACGGGGCCCTCGATATGAATCCCACTTCTTGTCATGCTCTTTTTATAATACTTAACCATATGAATATTTCGGTTCTAGGATACATACCCTCTCGACATCCACCCCCGGATAACCACCCCCAGTCAACTACCCCCTAGGACAACTACCCCTAGGACAACTACCCCTTAGGGCAACCACCCTCTACGACGACTACCCCCGGACAACTACCCCCCCGGACAACTACCCCCAGACAACTACCCCCTAGGACAACCAGGACAACCATCCTCTAGGACACCTACCCTAGGACAACTATCCTAGGGGGTAGTTGTCCGGGAGGTAGTTGTCCACGTGACAGTTGTCCAGGGGGTAGTTCTCCTAGGGGGTAGTTGTCCGGGGTAGTTGTCTGGGAGTTGTTGTCCTAGGAGGTCGTTGTCCTTTGGGGTAGTTGCCTGGGGTGATTGTCCGGGGTTAGTTGTCCCGGGGGTAGTCGTCCGGATACGGAATATTTCCTGTTTTTGTTGGGGCTATTCTCATGTTGGCTGATGGTAAAAATATTGTTTAGTTCTTTATGTATGTGTGTGTGTGTGTCTCTGTGTGTGATTGGTCCACTTTTGAATAAAGTCCAGCCTCTTAAGCAACCGATCGTGGTTTCACGCCTGTGAGACATTACATTCCCACATGCAGATCTTTGTGTTAATTCAGTATTACATAAAAGACAAATATCATGACAATAACCTCACCGTCGTCAATTTTACATCGTTGAACAGTTAAGTGAACAGCGCCATCCCATGACATGAGCAATCGATTAGAATGCTTGATGGCTAACGGTATACCTTGTGCGATTCATATATAGTTGTAGACTTAACAAAGCGCGCGAGAGAGAGAGAGAGAGAGAGAGAGAGAGAGAGTGAAAGAGAGAGACAAAAAGAGAGAGAGATAGAGGTGGGATAGGGGGATAGGGAAAGAGAGAAATGGGAGAGAGAGAAAGAGAGGGAAATAGGAGAGGGAGGGGGAAAGGGAGAGAGAGAGATGGGAGAGAGGGAGATCTGTTTTTCGTACTCGTTCTCTTCTTATTGGGCGTTGCAAGAAAGTTGCATATAATTGAAATCCCCAAAATCAAGCGTAATTCTTGCGATTGATTTCAAATTTGCAACTGATCGCAACTCAACTTTCTTGCAACGCCCCATTAGGCCTTTAAAAAAAAAATGTTTTATTGCCTTGTGCGACCAACCCAAAAATCTTAAAATCTACGGTCGGCTTTTTTTTTTATTTAAATTTATTTATTTTTACCGTTTTTTAGAAAGAAAAAATATTAAAGCATTCAAAACTGAGAAACATCAGCTCAAAGAGGGTGAACCAAAAGCAAAAGAAAAAAGATTTTCGACCGACCGACCCATGTTTTGGCACCTAAAGGGCAATACAATTTTTTTTTGTTAGGCCTTAGTGAGAGAGAGAGTGAGAGAGAGAGACAGACAGAGAGAGAGAGAGAAAGAGAGAGAGGGAGAGAGAGAGAGAGAGGGGGGGGCACACCAGCTGGATCTTTTTGAATTAATTTAATTATTAAAACTTTAATCCTAACAAAATCCTAGGGAATTTTGGAGACTAGTGGGGCGTTGCAAGAAAGTTGAGTAGCAATCTATTGCAAATATGCATATTTCGCAACATGCAATCAATCGCAACTTTCTTGCAACGCCCCATTAGACTTTTTGTTTTTCACTTTCCCCAACATGACATTGTCTCTTTTGTTTATTTTCTTTTATAACAAGATCGCAAAAACTTTCCAAGAAATCAACGATTAAAATTTCAATATCCTAAGTATTCGTCATTCTTGAATTTTTGCGAAGATTACGCCTAATGAGGAGAAGACTATAAATTGCAGGTCCGACAAGCATTTGGGCAACTTGAGCGGATATACACCCCCCCCCCCTCTCCCCCCTCCAATTTGTAGTAAAAAGAGGTTGTGATTAAAGGAAATATAAAGTGTTGGTATGGGGTCATGAATTTGGTTCATGAACATATTGGAAGCATATGCGACCTTACAATATTCAGTGATCGTTGTCGCGGTTGAAATCGAGTCTAAAGTTATGAAATTGTAAAAAATAAACTCTTTATGTTGTATAGCTACCTCTCAAGGTCAAGATATTAATTAAGCTATAAAACAATGTTTCTTGACTAAAATCGACCGATTTGCTATTCCCGTTTGGAAATTATATATCACAACTACATATTCTAAGATTCATGGTCACAGTTACCATCGTACGGCCGTAGGCACTATTTGAAATTTATCAAAATTTACCGGGAGCACCGGTAAAGTTTTATATTAAATATTTCTCGAAAGCAGGAGCGTTTTAGGGGCTGAATTTCCTAGTGCTTATAATACATCCACAGGGGTATCCAAATATATCAAAATTGTAAAGACTCACTATCCATCCAATTTCAAACATTTTCCTTAACTTTGTATTACCTTTAAGCAAATCATGATCCAAATCGGACATTTAATTTACCTGCGGTTGAAAGGACACATATTTATCATCTTCATGTTGGGTAATTTTTACCAAATGTTTAAGTGTTCTCTCGCTTTATTATTTGCCACTAATTCTTTGTTTTTACTGATCGTACATGTGTCCTTTTCCTCATACATATACTTCAATATCATAATAATCAATAATGTGAAATTTATAACAGTAATTAAGGCTCCGGGGACAATGATAATTTTCTTTTCAATATATTTTATTTTTTATTCAAATCACGCATCACTGTCAATTAGTAGCTGTACATAGTATTTCTATCTCTACATCACTTTACAAAATGAAAATGAAACAAATACAAGTTTATTTACACAATACTGACAACATTGATATCAACTATACATTTTCAAAAGATTTAAGTTTACTTAAAATATAATCGGTAATAGTTCAGTACACTGTCAAATGACCCCTGAATTGAAACAAACTGACAATCATTCATTCGTGAGAGTTGTATACACCACAGGCGCATACATGCATGTAATGATCACGTAGCTTATGAATACATGTCCAGCAGAATTCTTTTTTTTTCTTCATATGATCAGATTGTTATTACAATTTGTTCTATCTCATTGAACTGCTACAATGACCATTTTCAGAGATAGATCCAGGATTATCAGAAGGGGCCGGGGCAATCATTGTACAACCCCAATATAACTTATAATTTTTAAAAAGTTGCACAAGAGCTCCGAGACTCGCTCAGATTGAAAGGATGGTGACAAACAAATTTCTTTCAAAATAATTATTTCATAAACCTGATAAACGTAAACAGCGGCCACTTCACCCCCTCCCATTATAATATTTTTATAATATTTAGCTTTGATAAAGCGCTTAATACCAATATCTCTAAGCGCTTTACAAATATACTATTACCCTGGTCATTGGATTCAGTGCTTGCCAGCACACACTGTGTGCACAATCTCCACTCCCTGGGGAGCATTCCAGCCAGGCGTTACTTGACGCTCAAAAACTGTTTGACCAAAAATGATGGACGCATTCTACCGGGTACCCATTTAACACCTGGGTGGAGATTGGCAAGTGCATGTTAATATCTCGCCAAAGGATATTAGTGCCGTGTCGGGATTCGAACCCTCGACCTTCGCATTTCCAGTCAAGCGCCTTAACCCACTCGATCACGACACTACCTCTGGATTGATATAATGTGGAATTATCAATAGATTCTAAGATCTTTATTTCACATATATTTTATAACAGGAAGAATGATTGATTTGTTCAGAGACAGAAGGTCCTTATGGTACTTAAAGCCCTTATGGCTTCAAAAAGATGGATTGGCGGTGGTATGATGCAACACAAAAATTATAATCAAACTTATTAAAAATTTCCTGAGAATATTATATATAAACAATCTATAATTTGTCTCGATGTACTGATAATCATACATTAATGAAAGATGAATATCATCATAATCATCATTGGTTGCATTGTCCAGAATGTATGAAATTCGAGACCTGTCGTGATTCAGAAAATGAATTGAGATTGAGATTGTGGACCTCATTCATGTCACATTTATTTTGGAGAACAAAAATTAGTCGAAAAGGCTGGTAAGCTGTAAATCTCAAGCTCATTTCAAGTTCACCTTGAAAGGGCGCAATTGTGGTTGAATACTATACCTCCTCTTTTACCCTCACTTCTTGTTTCAATTGTTACATCTTTCGTTATTAGCAATGCACACAAATGCTACACTCAAAATGTGTTTATATAATACAAGGGCGCCATCAATAGGACTTAAGCGAATAATTTTGACTTTTTGTCCGCGCATCTCATTTGAGAGCTTATTACTTAGGCCCAAAATCTTTGTCGCAAACTTGGGCTGCACTCTTCTCAAAACATTCGAAAAAGCTGGGTATGCTAAAGTCCTTAATTTGTTAGTAATGTATATTATACAGTGACTATGTTCATCTTCAATATATACAAATCAGAAAATGTTACAGGCGACATGTATTTAACTTTACAAACTATTTGCTTTTACATTTTTACAAAGGATTTATTATCATTCATATTCACTCTGTCCGACATCATTCTGTTTTCAATTTTAATTGCTGGCCTTTTTTTTATACTCCTGTGTCCTAAAAATAATGTGGCATTATGCAGTCACTTCTCTGCGTTACTCTCTCTCTCTCTCTCTCTCTCTCTCTCTGTATATCTATATAAATATCTCTTTCTACACCTCCCTTTGGTCAAAGAGAATATATTCCAAATATATTTGCATTTACCATGATCTCCCAATTTGCAAATAATTTGTTTTCCACAAGATCTACATGTATATCATTCAGTTACGAATCTAAAAGTAGATTCGAATGAAGGAGACCCGAGTTCAATTGTCACGAAAAATATTGATTTATGATACGTAACACACACTTTCAGAATAATTTCAATCTATGTACATTTTAAGACACAATTATGCAGCATGAACGTCATTTAATGTAGTCCTCGGTTGGTTTACGTAGATCGATGTGATAGTGACGTTCTATGTAGTCATATGTTCGTAAGTCCTCACTGCGAAAGAGCCGGGCAAGGATATCAACTTGATTGTTCTCCCAGAAGAAAGTATACGTCACAGAGACGCATTCCTCTCGTAATTTCTTCGACAAAATTATAAAATCCTCCGATTCATTGAGAATTACCGATGGATGGCATTGCTTATAACATCAAAGTCTGATTTTTACAAGGACTGGTCAACAGTAGGTTCTCCTCGATGAGTAGGGCGCCATCTTGTGGCTATTCTCGGGTAAGTCAGTCTACATCGGCATAAGAGGTGTATGCTCGCCTGCGTAAATTGTGAACAGCCATTTTCGAAGAATTCGGTTAAGTTCCGATGATCTGTAGAAAATAGAGAAAACACAAAAAATAACATTAAAACATCACAATACATATTGCTTGTTTTATCTTCAAAACTAATTCGGAATTTTTTTCTTTTAGATTATGTTGTCATTAATCTAAAAATTGTTTTTTTCAATTGTACATTTGGTCATAAAAGTGCGCAAATATCCTCATTCTAGCTATACTGATTCCTATTTGATATTTGCTGTACAAGTTTTTGCGATGCCACAATACAAATGTCGCAAAACCCATCAGATTTAATAGTATTACCACCATTTTCTCTTATAATTGAATTGATAGAATGATTTGATTTCTTCATACCTTTCTCTGTCGGTCTTGATCTCACAACCCGAAACATGGCTATGCTCTACGTCCGGAATCTGCGGCAGTGAAGAAACGTTTTTAAAATATCATTAAATAATTTGCTTACGCCCAACTAGAGTTTCATGTACAGTAACTTCTTTTGTGAAACTAAATATCCAGTTGGGATAACGACCTCCCAATTTACTATTACTGGGGGGTGTTTTTACAAAGATCTTAAGTTGAACTTATCTCTCAGTCGGACTTAACAGTTATGGAAAGCCGTTTTGCATCTTTGAAAATATTTTGTAAAAGTTGTTTTAAAAGGCATAAATGTTGATTTAATTAATTCATACTTTCTATTATCAAGGAGATGTCATGTTCTTGATGTGGAATTTATAACAAGTCTAAAATACTTAAATTTTTGCTGTTGAATATATTTCATTTTAAGGCTACAAATGGCTCTCCATAAATTTTAGGTCCAACTTAGAATTAAGTTCTACAATGCAAACTGCCCCACGGATAACTTCCCCTGTATAGAATACTCGATGAAAAGGCGATTATCCTCTTGTTTGTACTACATCAGACTATAAAATGGGGTAGTCCTAGAAGCTTGGTGTCTTGGTGGGGGGAGGGGAGGTAGGGGGTAAAATCCGTTGAATTTGCCTCCCCTTCCATTGGATATATCAGTTGATTTGGGCTAAGGAGTAAAATAATAGATTAACCTGTTTTGTTTAACTGGCCAATATCCAAACTTTAGGAATACAATGGTGATTGTTTCTTTTATACATACATCATGTTAACTTAATGGAGCACATATCGTCCGCTTGTTCTACGATTATTGTAATTTAATATTCACACCAATGTCCAAATCAAAAACCTTGTTTAAAGGTAAAGACCAGTTTCCTTTTCAACTCACCCATTTTTTAAGTTCACTGACATCTGGAACATCCTTTGGTGACCCTTGACCCGAGGTTACGACGAGGGCGGGGATGAGGAGCTGATAAAAGAAAACGAGAGATGCAAAAATAAATTTTAGTTAGTATGATGTTACTGTACTTTAATATCATTCGGAATACGATTAAAATATTAAAGATGAATATTTTTTGAAAAGCATAATTCTATTTATTTTAATGAAATGAAAAAAATCACCAAAGGTATGTTTGTCAAGTGATGACAAGATTTTCGTGGTTGTAAATACAATCAGTTACATGTACATTACCATATACAACACAATTCTATATGGAAGAAAATAATATCTCTTCGATTTCTTTTTTTTTCCTTCAAAATTTGAAGGTATGAAAATTGAATTAAAAGCCACAATTGACACGAGAAACATTTTTCAGAGTAGTCTTACTTTAATATTATAACATGAATCTAATAATATTAATAATATCTGTAAAGTTCTTAGAGACGGTATATCGTATTGAGCGCTATAAAAATCCAGATGTATCCTTAAATTTGTTGCCCGATGATCTTGTACCTGGTGCAAGTAAGAAGAAGGTAAGTAAGAGTGCATGCCAGCAGACCACCCAGGCGGCTCGTGAAACATAAATTACCAATTTCCAAAAGGAAATTATTAGATGAAATCTCTTCAGTCTCTGGAGTATCATTACACTTAATATTAAAGATAATCCTGCTTGTTCAGGCTTTCTAGTTTATTTCATTATTTGTGTGCACGCAAGTACTTTTTTTCTTAATCCTAGGATTATTTGACCAGAAATATTACTTTAAAGGTAAAGACCAGTTTTGGAAACGCCCCCCTCTCAGAAAATTAAATGGAAGCTCTTGTTACCAATCATGTGAATCAATATGTTTGGGCTAATACTTGATGATACAAATTTTGCCGGGAAACCGCCTACTAATCGATATACAGTATTTAGTAAATTATCATATCTATCCGGCCTGGGTAGATATAGGGTAGTCCTATATACATCTTTCTGAGTACAGTGCTTGTAACTTTACCAAGACTGGGCCAAATCTTATCATTTTGATGATTCCAGAACATTGCAGTACACACCAATACTTATATGCTAGATGATCAACCTTTTCTGATCGATTCCACAACGTTTCTTTCACAATGCAATCGCATGACCAGAACTGGTATATACCTTTAACATAATTGTACAGTTTATTGAATTAGTTACTAGTTCTTAAGTTAAATTACATGTATATCAATTAATCGCTGTAGACCGAATGGTTTGATCTTATTTGTATAATTGAGTCAGCAAAATAGAATAATAAAAATGAAGAACTAAACAACTAAATAAGTGAAAAATAAACAGATGAATAAAATTGAATACATAAATTAATCGGCACTAAAGTCCTTTGGCAAGACATTGATCTACATTTGCCACACTCCACCCAGGTGAAGTCAATGGGAACCCGGTACGAATTTATTTCTTGAAACGCAGACTGCGTGCCAGCTGCTCTGCTAAAGCCAGGGTAATTATGCTGCATTATAGTAGAGCGCTTAGAGCCTTCTGATAAAGTAAGTGTTAATTACTGTTAATTATTATCATTATAAAGGAATAAATGAATACAAATAAATAAATGAATACAAATATAAATCATATAATTCAAACAAAGTACGAAGATATACTATGATCAATGATTACAATGTGACATGCAAGCAATTCGTAAAATATCTCAAAGTTACGTTTTTTGTTACAAGACCTAAACAGACAACAACAAAAAAAGCTCAAATAATTTTGATTTCTTTCAAGGCCCAGGGCATCAATAATTATTGTGCTAACCTAGGAGGAAAACTAATGCACTACCCCTGGATGAGTTTGTGGTTGTTGCTAGGCAAACAGTCAAATAAATTATTTGTTTCGCTTGACGACTGCGGTCGCGCTGGTAACCAATTGTATTTGTTTTGTGAAGGAAGATGGGAGGGGTAACATCCTGCCCCCCTCCCCAGTCTAAACCACAATGATGCCTGGTATTGTTCAGATACTCGCTGTGCTTGGTTAATTCTGCGGTTTTGAAGGAGGGGGTGATGTCCCGCCCCTCCCCCACCCGTGTCTCTCTATCTCCATGCATACCCTGAGTATCTTTCATTATACAAGTGAGTTATGATTTCTCAGGACGGGATTATAAATCGGATATTAATCTCACTTTAGATCTTACCATTCTCCCGCTAAGTCGCCGGTTCCATTCCCAATTGGCCGCGTTGTTCCTAAACCAGTTAGCTCCCCTGATGGTCACAAAAAAGGGAAATTGCATCGATTAACAAGTGATTCGAAACTAAAGGTGATAATACTTTCATCTTTTTATCATGACCTTTTGAAAACAGTTTTGATTGGATCGATAAGATTTCGTTTTAGTCAGGTAAATGAAATCAAGATTTCTGTACACATCACTGGATGTGGTTAGAGCGAATTGAGAACTGTGTTCAGCTCATTTGACTTCAATCTTATGTTCAGAATTTGGTACAATTATAGATTTTCGTTCGACATGGATACCACAACAATTGGAGTGAGACATCATTAAAAAGAAACTAGCTAATCAAAGGCAAAAAGGGTGGTTATATTATGAAACAATCATGGGCATAACCCTCACACAGATAGACACTTTTCTATTTAGTTTCAATGTTGTTTTTTGCGATTTTATCCAGTAAAAGCCACACGTTGTTAGAGAGAAAGGTAAATTCGCATTTTAATCTGGCTAATTTGTAACAGTGAGGAGAAACATGCCGATCGTTGCTTTGTCGGGCAAGCACCCAACATAAGTATACATGTTAATACCCTTTCTAACCAACTTGTCAAAATTGTCCAGATATAGGTCGGAGTTTAAACATTTAAAAAATCATGCGATACTGCCATCACTCAGTATATTCCGTTGTGGTCACAAAATCGAACTGTACATCAACCATTTTGTCCTGCTTCCTATCGTTTTAAGCTTTAAAGCCCACTGCATTACTTGTAGCTACTAACTCCCTCTACATAGAAAACACTGCCTAAGCGGTGCCCGTTGGTCCCCCGTGATCCTATTTTTCTTATGTTAATTGAGAGCTGAGTTGATGAAATAACCACCTGTCAGTGACCACGCTGGGTGGTCTAATCCCTATTGGCCAAACTAGTACAGATGGGATTTAAGAGGCATCGTGTAATGGGACAAGCGGAGGTATTGTGGTTTTGACTCCCGCGGTTCGTGGTTCGAGTCCCACCGAGGCTTTAATGTCAATTGCCAAGACATTAATCTACATTTGCCACACTCGACCCAGGTGAGGTAATGGGTAACTCGCAGGAATCAATTGAATGCCTGAGCGCCGTAATGGCAGCCATGCTAAAGCCGGGTTAATTATTGTGGAGCGCCAGGAATGTCAAGTCTGACAGACATGGGCGCTAGAGAAGAACCCACTATCAGTAGAAAGAAGTGTGTGATTGAACATACCGTGGTTTTGATTTTGATTTGGTGCTTCGATGATGACCACCGAGTTGTTTCTTCTCATGTTTATCTGCTTCGATACACAAGCAGTTCATAGATGCCTTCGTCGACAACTCAAAGTCTTCTAGGAATAAATTCAACCAAGAATATGACGTGTAATTATTGATGGAGGCACGTATTTCCATTAAAACTAGATTGTTCACGGTGTAATTTGTATTACTTTTTAATTCCCTATTCAACAATGGAAGAACTAGTACTAAGAAAGAGATTTTGTGAAATCGTTCAGCTTCTTTGATTCATACTTATACTTTCATTACTAGCTTGGAGTTTCATACATTTCAAATCGTGGCTGGCACAATTCAATTTTGGTTTCTGTTATGTTTTATAGAATCTAAAGCCAATAATACATTACGTATGCTGTAAGAATATGTTTAATGTCTTCTATCCATTTTGCTCGTTATCACTTATAACTCGCAACCAGATACTTTGGTCGGATATTCTCATATGCGTTTCTGTTTGTTTTAAAGATAATAATTTTAAAAGGTCTACATACCTTTGACGTCAATGCCTTGAAGACAACGATCATCTTTGGTGGGATTCTAAAAAGAAAAGAAATGCAAAGGAAAAACGACAATAAAATAACATGTCGCCGTGCTGTAAGATGCAATTCCGAATATTCTCGTCATATCGCCTAGTGTGACTTAGGCTTTAAAGATCCTATCCGATTAAAATGCAACTTTTTGTCAATGGAAAGATGATTAATTGAATGTAGAATACATATATAACGATTTTTTTTTTCCTTTCAGTATTGCACAAAAGCAAATTAAAACTTCATTTCCCACACCCGTCCAAATAACGGGTCAACAGGGGTCAAATTTTCCGCAGTTACAATGATGACATAACATGGGACCCGAACGGTTCACCTATATAGCTGAAGCGATGAGCCTAGCTTAAAGTCATTAGGAATATGCGTACTCCACATAAGATGACGTCACCACGTCGATAGCCAGTTTTTAGGTCGACATTTTCAGATTTTCAAAGATTTAGATTTCGAGTAGAACAAGTGGGAAACGCGGCTTACCGTATCACTCGAATGACACGTTGCTATTCTGTAGAATTGCTCCATCTCTGTGTCGGGGTTGTTGTTGTTGTTTCTAACCTGTTTGATATAAACAAATTTATGACAAAATATGTTAGACCAGAATTTTATAGAATATGATTTCACATCCCCTTAAAGTGTAACATTTCATTACAAATTTTCCAAAGGTTATGACATGATAAGAAATGGTATTTATCCAACAAGCACTTCCATTATTTTCTCATTATAGTTAAATACAAAAAGCGATCCAAATACCAATTATCAATACAAGCTGAAATTTTATTTGAATAAAAAGATAATGGAGATAAGAATAAATAAACCAGACCGTAACATGAAAACAAATATTAAATGAGAATGTCACGCACCCCTGTTTCTCCCCTCCCCTCCCCCTCTCTCTCTCTCTCTCTTCCTTTCTCTCAATCTCTACGTCTCTCTATCTCTCTCACTCTCTGTCTTTGTATATATAAGGAATTTTTATTTCAATTGCTTAAAGCTAAAGACCAGTTCTGGTCATGCGATTGCATTGTGAAAGAAACGTTGTGGAATCGATATGAAATTTGGCCCAGTCTTCGTAAAGTTACAAGCACTGTACACAGAAAGATGAATATGGGACTACGCACACGTGCGCGACACGTGCGTTTATCTCTCACAGTCCAATAGATAAACTAATTCACCAAATATATCAATTAGTAGGCGGTTTCTCGGCAAAAATGTTATCATCATGTAATAGTCAAAACATATTTTTCACATGATTGGTAATAAGAGCTTCCATTTCATTTTTTGAAATTGGGGCGTTTCCAATACTGGTCTTTACCTTTAAATTATATAATTAATCATTTAGGTGAGTTTGATGCTTACTGAATGGCGGAATTTGATGTAGTCGCGAAGAGACCCAATTCTCTTTATCTGGTCACCATACAATGTATCGGGAATGACGACAGAGGGCAATGTGTTGATTCCAGCAACAGCTCTATCATATAGAAAGGAGTTAAACAAATTATAAAGCATGAAAAATTATAATTTATGATATTATGGGTTTATACAGCGCTTAATATGTCAGCGATGTCTCTAAGAGCTTAACAGATATATCACTACCCCCGTCATCAGATTCAGGCTGAGCTACACACAATGTATATACCTTCTCCACTCCCTTTGGAGCATTTCAGCCTGGCGCCACTTTATAGCCTACTCATTTTACGACAGAAATTATGTAAGCATTTAAAGGCCGTAGGACGACCTCGCATTTCAGATTGGTTTTTATCCTAATCGGAATATACCAATTTGATCTTCATAGATGTTTTTTAACCAAATGTTCTATTTTGCAAAACATGCTCATTAATTAGTAATTATTAAACGAAAAACCTCAATTATAATGGGGGTACTTATTTTAACGTAAAATCCACAAGACATTCAGAGAAGAAAAAACAAGATCATCATTTCGTCAAAATCTCAGAATTAAACTCCTAAGCAGAGATGAATTATAAGGATCAAATAATATGATATTAAGACAAAATAAATGTTTATATGACTTTGCATACAGTTTTAGAAACTCGGAGAACCAATCCCGACTAGCACTCGTGCTAACTTTTGGTTCTCCCTTTAACAACATTTTAAGTTTTTTAAGTTTAAAAATAACCTTTATTTGAATCACTTATACGTTATTGGAACTCTGTGAATTTCAATTCCAGCCACAAATCTCTATGTATTATCAAGTTAAAGCTAATTCATAGGTTTTGATATGACATGTTATATGATTAACTTAATTTGTATGGTTCAAATATGGATATTTTCTTTTTCTTTGTAACCCATGTACATGGATATGTATACGACATGTTATTTTTGTTACCCACATGAATACCTTTTGTAACATTGTGTTATGTTGTTGTTAATAAATTCAAATTCAAAGATAAAAAAAAAAAACGATAATTACGAGTTGAGTCCTTCGTTACGATGATGACTAAGAAAAAGAAAAGTAGCTTGTCGTAAGTAATCACTTAAATTGAAAGAGACTCCAATATTTTGTGTGCGTAATATTTTCATTGTCACACAACAATTAAATAAGCTTTAGAAGGTAACAGGACGTAAAGGATTAAACATAATCACAAACTTGTTAAAAAAAAAAATACAAGGAAATTGGAAAGAGGTTCTTTGAATTTATCAAGAGGCTTGCATGATATGCATACTCACCGAACTCTGTCTGTGGTATGGTTAGCGAAAGTCCAAGCAAAGGCTGACCCCATACCTTGACCGATAAGAGTGACCTGGGCGATTCCCTAGAGGGTAAGAAGATAGGATTAAAAGGAGATTAATCAGACGAACTTAATCTTCTTTCTCTCTTGTTCATACTATGGGCTTATATTTCGCCCCCGAAATGACAAGAATATATGAAGAGAGAAGGGATTGTGTGTCTGCGATTGTGATCCTCTTATAATGTCTCATAATAATTATGTTGAACTCATTTCCGCCCCCCCCCAAACTGACCAAATGGAGAAAGAATAGATTTTCCGTCTGCGATTTTTATCATTGAATGTCTGAGAAGAGAAAATGATAGCTTTGATAATACTTTTGTCTGTCTCGCATTATAACATAAGACGGACACTATTTGTCCCCAAATTGACCAAATGAAGAAAAAAGGGAATATCATCTGTCTTTGATTTTGATCATTGAATGTCTGAGAGAAGATGAGAAAATGATAGCTTTGATAATACTTTTGTCTGTCTGGCATGATAACATGAGAGGGACACTGACAAAAAAGATTGAATTAGGGATTGTAATATGGCAGTACTCATAAAGTTGTCTCAAATCTAAGGATATGGTAATTAATTCAGCGATAATTTTGGTCTTGCATGAAGTAATACAGTACAAACGTAAACAAAATCAAAAACAGACTAAGAATGTTTCACAAATTCATAAACATAACAAAACGGATGGAAAAAAACAAATTAAACACCACCAAATATTGTCTTATAAAATATGATTCATTGAAAATCGGCTAACATGTCATTAAAGGAATTAAAAAAAGAAAAATCAATTCAAATCAATTTTTGCAACAAATAAGGTTTTACCATAATGTATCAAATTAATCACTCTGCATTCCCAAGTGTATTTTTGAGTTAACAATTAAAAGTTCATCATCACTAATTTTTTGTTTACTTACAAGTTTTCGACTATCCTTTTTTTTTAATTACCAATTGTATATCTTACTGAATCTTAACTCTAAAGGTCCAAATTAAATGGGATTGTTCTAAGCGAAGCAAACTATATTTCACGTATTTTGACGCTACATATATGAATGTACAGGTTGAATCCATTTAGTTTTTAACCAGTTTATATCGAGCAACTAATTTTTAAAAACAGAATTTAGCCTTTAAAAAATACTCACTGACAGATGTATACATCATCCATCAATTATATTTATTTTAATTTTATTTATGATATAAATGGTTGAAAGGTAAAATTTTAAGTGTAACCTTAGAAAACACTTTCTTTCAAAAAAAAATTGGTAAGGATTATTATCAATTATTCCTAGCAGTGACCACAGCCAGACAATACATGGTATGCAAAGTTACAAATATGAAGAGAAAAAAATACTTTCATGGGGCTCACGTAAAGGTCGAGTGAATTTTGTTTAAAGGTAATGTTTATGAAATATATCATATTTCTTACCAGCGCATCTAAGAACTCAGTCATATCCTGTAATAGAAGAAAAAAAAAGAATGACATGAATGTATATGACCATGGATGACCTAACGCACCAAATAATGTCATAAATATTCATGCTCTTTATCTCAATAAAGTTTAATGTTTAGTTAATATGGACATGCAGGGACATTCTCCTTTTTTCCTTTTTTTGTTGCTTTCTCTCCCTCTCTCTCATGTTGTTAACCAACTACCCGTATAGGATACAAATTTCCAAGGTCTTTTGAAAGGTCTACTGGTTACAGTTAAGATTGATGGAAGGCCTACATGTACATGATCTTTACTACTAAACAAAGAAAGACACAAATATGCGCTCATTTAGCAGCGGTAAGCTCTGATTTGGTTACAATCCTAATATTATTATTATTATCATTATTATTTATTTGACCGATCGGAAATCATACAATGAGTATAAAGACATAGACATTTCATAATACATGCAAACGGTTTTAGGAAAGTGGAGAGAGAGAAGTATATAATATGCTTGCCAGGGGTGAAAAAAGCAATGGAAATTGATATTATTCGAAAGCATGTCACCCCCATTCATTTGATGGATGTATATGTATAGTTGTATGGTTGTTAAATTTCCTGTGTTCTGATTGGATAAAACTATACATCCATTCAATGGATGAATAGTTGTATAGTTGCATGGTTGTATGACTGTACACTTTCCAGCGTTCTGATTGGATAAAACTATATATGAATAGTTGTATAGTTTTACGAGTAATGGCCTGTACGGCCCGTCATATACATGTTCTTGTCAAAATGTCAAATAAAATTATTTTAGACTATAAGAATTGTTGTGACACCAATATCCGTGGCTAGTTTCGATCTGTTCTAAGGCAGTGTCGACGGACAAAAATATGGCCACACTTTCTTTTCAGACCTCGTTGCAAAAAGATTTAGCAAAACATTATCCAATTTCACGTTTCCATTAAAACAGTTCTACATTTAACAATAGGTTTTAACAAGAAATTAAAAGTGTAATTATTTTTAGCTGTCTTAAACAATTCTTTCTCAGATGCCATTTCTAAATAACCATTAGTCATTCATTTTAATGATATTGTATGTTTAATTAGGACAACTTGAATTTGACCTTATTTCAATAAATGAGCAAAACACTTACCCGACATAAGATCTTCAACGTGTACTGCTCTGTATCTGAATTAAAAAAAAAGAGATATCGAATTGATATTATTTATCTCAAATTTCATCATTGCATAATCAAATCATAAACTTGTGATTCATGAAAACAGACATAAGATAAAACGCTTCCATTTATCTATCCATATATCTATTAATTTATCTGTTTATTCATTTATTGTTCACTCACTCACTCATTAATTCATTTATAATTCGTTAACTCTATCTAATCTTTTATCTATCTATCTGTATGTCTATTTATCTGTTTTGTTAGTTTTTTGTTCCACTCAAAATACTCACCTGTTGGTTTGCTGCTCTCTCCAAAGCCTTTCAAATCAAGAGCAATGGCTCGAAACCCTGCTATGGCGAGTTCTGGCATCTGGTAAGGGCGAGATTAGATAACAAGGAGAATAGAATAACATTTTCTGTAAATATATCAATCAAATATATGACATACAACATTTTACATTTCCTTTTTTTCCCCTCTCTATCGTAATTTCTTAAAGCCTTTATCCATCTTTACGTAGAAATTATATACAAGGCAGTGTAAGCACAGGCAATCGAATATATTAATATAAACTCAAAAAGTTGTGCATATTGTTGTGTCAAGAACCTTTATTGCAGACAATTAAGTGTTTTACTTAAATCATTTGCGGCATGAAACTTTCGTAAAAATCAATCGAAACTACTCTTAAATTTCGATGTCAGGTTCTGTTTTTGATAAACAGCAATTTCTATAGAGGGGAATAAGGGTTGCCCCCCCCCCCCCCACAACAACAAAACAAAACATTATTGTAGAACCGCAACTGCCGAACCTTCTTCCCACGAGCCCATCAACACACGTGGTGACTGCGGCTATCATCTCAACCTATCTCTGTTCTATATCTCAAACGCTAGAAGTCTTGCTGTTAAGTTCTTCAATATGACGTATAGAGAAAGAAAAGCTCCCCAATTTCCGGTAATTGTTTCTTCCAAGTTCAAGTTGCAAGGGGGTCCCATCGTCTCAGATGTCTAACTAAGATCTGGGATCAAGCTCTCCTGATATGGCTTAGGGTGTATGCCCAGGGCCGTCCATGATTATAGTCGGAAATTCCAGGGATTTTTCATCTGAGGGCTCTTGTTTTTCCAACTAGGTTTTGGGAAATTTGTTTCTAAGACAGTCTGAGAAATATATAAAGAAAAGGGATCGTCTGCACTTTCTAAACGGACTCGGGCCGTCAAACTAAATCGAAATATTCTTGTCACGCCCTGTATGCCTTACAATTTCATTTGAAGATGTTGACCAATTACAAAGATATTTGTGGACGTATTTGAGTGAATCTTTAACAAAGTGGTTAATATGTTAACATCTCCTTTTTTCACAGCAAACTGCGATTAATTAATTTTGCACCGCATTTTTGTTAAAATGAGTTTTTTACAGAAATATAATATGTTGCCTAAAAATCTCGAATATCTAACTTTAATCGACCGTAAGCATAGTGCTGACAAAACTTATTGCTGCGATGACAAAAGAAATATCATCGGTGGGGTGACAAAACCTCGTATCTCAAAAATCATGAATTTTCAGGAGAGCGAAAAAACTTTCCTGTCTCAACAAATTAAGTGCTGTGACACCGTCCTTTCTTTTTAAAACTGGAATATTTATACAATTTGTAATGTCATTGTTGAAATACAGTAAAATAATATATTTTATATTTGAAAGTGAGTTAAATTGAGATACGAGTTCTGACTTTCAACTCTGAATGAGTTACGAGGATTTGGTTGAATAAGTTAAGAGGATTTGAATACACTAGCTTCGGTACTGTTAGGCCGTGAGTGAGTGACAAGAAGAAGGAACTACATATCTTATGTTACGAGGTTTTGTCAGTGCAGCTTGAATTGGAAACCAAACAAATTGAATTCCAAAGGGGGAACTCTTTCATTTTATTTGTTTTCATATATAGTTACCAGGCTTCTCCATGCTTCCCAGTCTTCCTCAAAGTCATGGCAGAGGACTACAGGAGGTCCGCTGCCGAGCTCAGTGAAATGAAACCGAACTTTACTCTGAAAACATGGAAAAATAAATTGAGAGGATATTATCTAAATGATCAAAGTGAAATTCATAACATTTATAATTAGAATACAAGTAGGCATGGAAAATAGGAATAAGATCTTTATGTTATTGTTGTAACTTTGAACATGATATGGATTAGGGGAGAAAACGTTTCGTTTCCAACTCTTTCCTTCACAATGACCACGTGACAGTGAGTGTATCAACCAATCACGTGTCTTCCTCTCCTCACCCGATTCCTTCTTCGTTTCTCCGATAATGTCCTTTGAGAGAACTATAGGGAACATTGGCATCCTGTATCCGTAAATTATACATTCGATGATAAATTTCCTTCCTTTGACATTTGATAGCTCCTCCTCCCCCTTCTCCTTCTCTCTCTCTTGTGAAATAATTTGGGTCGACTTTGGAATTAATCGCAAAGTGTAATTTGAGCCAAATCCTGCCGATTATGCTAGGGTTCTAATATCATCTAATTACTAGGATGTTAAAAGATGCCCTAACAGCTGGTGTTTGCGTCACGCCTTCTCTTGGCGCACGACCAATGCTGCGACGAATAATCAATATGTCAAAGTGCAGTATCGCCACATGCCACATGGTGAAGAACGGGATATCTGGTCCAGGCAAGCTTTAGTTACGCGAGGTCATATTAATTTTACTTCGAGTTTCCCTCATTTTACTCTTTATAATACAATAGGAAATGAAATTACTTTCCTAGATCTTTAATGGGATTAAAGGAGTAAGATAATGAGTTGTTGAGAGAACGATGGGAGAAGGAAATTGGAATACATGTTCCTCAACATGGCCGAGACGACCCAAGCTACATTTTAGGACAGGTGTTTGGATGATACTGACAAAGACGCATTCCATCAACGCATAATGTAGCGCGCTGTTGTTCATTTTATATTCGTGACAGTTAATAATAAAAGTACCACCGTTTATATGAAAAGGGTCGCAATTTTAACAAACTCAGGATAAAAGGGGTTATATGATGATGGTAAGAATAATGACAGGAAAACAGAATACAGTGTCATCATATTCAGCTAAGACAAACCAAGGATCTCATCTCCCTTATCAAACCTCTAAAGCTGTATTTATAAGCAAAGGGGAAGATGGCAAATTTACAGCAGGATTTTTAGTTCAAATTGGATTAATTTGTTTCTTTTTTTTTCATTAACGGTTTGAGTCGTGAGGTCGATTAAACATAATTTTTTTCCGTTTTCAGTTCACCTAGCAGACAGCACTACTTCTGCTGCAAAAAAAAAGAAAGTGCCTCGAGATTCTTAAAATCCTGAATGGTCTCTGCTCTGCATCAACAGTTGCCCTTCCTGTTAAACTGGACACTTATTCATCACCCGTTCCCATTTTCATCATTTGATTACTTCCGTCCAACAATACTTTCCTTCTGATTTAATCACTGAATTCCGTTTCGGGAAATATGAAAGTCGTTTTGAATGTCGATTCTGATGTGTTCTTACATCTCAAATATAATTAAAGAGACCGTTGGGATTTAAATTGTAAAAAGGGATCTTGCAATCGAGCTCTGATAATGAAGTAGGTTTTTTTTTATAATGAAATTAACACTGATAAAACAAATATTATCTGTCAGAAAAAATTAAGTCTTGGAAATGAGAAAGTGTATAATTAGGCAAAAGACGTGAGCTCCCACCCCCCCCCCCTCCTCCTCCTTTCCTCCCCTTCCGAAACTGTGCACCTATTTCCCTCGATTTTTCATGAAAACGTTTGCGATCGTGTCATATTAGCTGCCGAGAATGTAGAAATGGGTTTTATGATTGTGACAACCATGTATCAGCGGAATAGCAACTATGCATGTTGTACAATAATCCTTAAAGTTTGTATTCGGTCCCAAACTAAGGTGACAAATGCACCAATAAAAAATATGAAATGGGAAAATATTCGAGGCAGCTAATAACAGACTACCTAGATGTGTTGATAAATACGAGTTTGGATAAAGATAGAACAAAATCAAATACATATTTCCGTAAAAACCTCGATTTGCATCTCTACTTAATGCGTCAGAAATTCAATGCAAACGCAATTCACCCTTAAACTCCAATGTTTAATCATCATACATATAATTTATTAAGGAATAACCACAGTGAATAATAGTTGTGTCCCCATTTGGGAATTGCAGGGAACCTAAGTTAACTGGGCTAAAAGTTCACGTCCATCGCTTAGAAGGAAACAGTTCCCTGGCGAGAAAACTTCATAAAACAGGATAGATCTTTATCTATAGATGGAAACGAATATATAATTCTTATTTCGTTATGAAGCATTATCACCCACGAGAGAGTGATAAAAACAATATCAAACAAAGAATATGTATCTAGATAGCGAGATGTGGAACGCGATATATCTTGATTTAATCTAGGATGGTTAGTAATAAATAATGAATCCCAGACCTTGTAAATTACAGAAGGAGAAGGAGGTCCGAACAAATCATATATTTAAATCCTGGCTCGATAAACATCGGGAGATTTAATGATAAATTATACGATACGTTATCGTTATTTGTTTCCAACAATACGATTTTGCAATGATTATGGTTTCTTCTGTCTCTCTATTTTTCGGCTAAAGTATAGATTTGCTGATGTATTCATTAAGATGTTTCCTTTAAGCGGGACTGCACTACTTGTAGTCACGCGCTCCCTCTATATAGCAAACAATGCATAAACGGTATCCGTTGGTCCCCCATGATCCTTTTTTTCTTATGTTAATTGAGAGCTGATTTGATGAGATAACCACCTGTCATTAACCATGCAGGGATGTATAATCCCTCCTGGCCAAACTAGTGCAGACATGCTTTAAAATAATAAACGAGACAAAACGCATACTCATTTACATATTGTGTAAGCAGTTAACATTCCTTCGCATACACACATAGAAAGAGATGTACATAGCGGTACAGGAAATTGCTTAATTAATTCTCCCTTCATAAACAAGATAAATTAATTAATACGATGACTAAACGCCAAAGATATCCAGGTCTCTATCCGTAACATGTCATGAGAACGCATTTCTTTTCAAGGGGATTCATGACCTTACCCTGGTTGTGACGTAACTGTGTGTGACTTCTTCCGGGTGAACAGTAATCGGTCCCGCCTGCTTGAATACCTAAGAAAGAAAATGACAATTTATTGTGATGTAGCGGCCATCATGTTACTTGTTATGGTACACATGGGAAATATACATGACAAGGGGTTTTCCCTTTTTAAGGGTCAGTGCCGGGGGGTTAGTGACATGGGTATAACTTTCTGGCCAAATGGTCAACATGCTCTAAGGTCATTTTAATCAAGTTGAATTGTGTTCATTGAGTCAGACCCAATGAGTAAGATCATTAGGTTTCTTTTGTAAAAGCTGAATGATTCATGGAAATAACATAAAAGATGATACACAATCTACAAAGTATGCTATACATACAATCATCCGTGATAAGGTATAACTTATCAAAATGTCCATGAAAAATGAATTCTCATAAGCAGTATGCTGGTGTTCTTTGGTGTTAATTTATAAATACATTCGTACGAATTTCTTTCTTTCTGTCACTTCTCTATATCTCTCTCTTTCAATCTCTTTCAGTTGATATCTTATTGTTTCCTTCAAACACACACAGGCATCCACATCGCCACATACACACAAACGCACAAACGCATACATTCTCTCTCTCTGTCTCCCTCCCTCTCTCTCTCACTTTCCATCTCCCAATCGTTTATTTTGTTCTCAATATTTTATCAATTTCATTGCTGTTACCATTTTTATTAATCTTGAAATTTTTATACTGGTTGAATAAATGAATTGAAATTTAAATTGAAAATTTAATCTCTCTCTTTCTCTCGTTCTCATCCCCCTTTCCCTCTCCTTCAAACATTCACACAATTAAGATAAATGTAGTTATTTGACAAAGAGTTTTTAGAAAAGAATGTTTATTTGTCATGTTTAACTTACATCGATGCCAGTGACGATCTTGAGCTGTTCTAGAGCAGTCTTGGAATCCTGAACCAAGATGCTAGCTATCCCAAGAGCTTCAGCGGCCTTTGTGTTCACTTCAGAATCATCTAAGAAGACGGCCTAAATGGAAGAATGATGTAATGGACACAAGACTATTAAGAATGTGTTTATATAAATTTAGGCTTCTACCAACATTAAGATTTAGTATCCAGTCGACTTTCTCAAACCAACTGATTCCTCTCACTCAGTTTCTTGATGTCTAGCTTCTTCTTTCGTTTCAATGCTGGGATAAAATCATACTCTCCATAGCATAGTTCACATGCAAAATTATCATTGTTATTATCAATATTATTATTATTATTATTATTACTATTTATTTTATTTCTTTGCTTACCATCCAGGACTTCTCTTTAGTTAATAAATCCTATAATAACTTGGTCACGTTTTGACCTACGTATTCAGGGACGTACTGCACTACTTTTAACACAGCCTTCCTTTGGATTTAAAGGGGTTGTATTTTATATTTTTACTTTTTTTGAATTTTTACTTTTATGCATCTATATATATCGTCTTTTCAAAAAGCATTTCATGCGCATAAATAAGGCATCGATACAATAACCATTTCCACCAGTACATGTATAGAAAAGGAAAGAAGTTAGACGCTAAATACGTTATAAATGTAAATTGGAAAAACATTCACTATATCGTAATGAAATATATTCAATCTATATAGTTCGAAAGCTCGAAAAGAATCGGACAGTTTTTTTAAACAATGACAAGGTGTTTTAAAAAGCTTACTCTCTACTAAATTATCTTACTGATGTCTCGGAAAGAGGTCCCCATTGTGAGCAAGTTTACTTTCTGTTTGCCCCTAACTTACTAAATACAGTAAGTTCATGCGGCGCTTTCTGTTATGAGTAACCTAGATGCCCCAAACAATTTTGATTTTTTTTTTGTCTTAACGTATCACTACACCCCCCACCCCTCCCCCACCCCCGCCCCCTCACACACACACACACGCACACACTAAAACTTTCCAGTCATGGTTAACTCCCTCCTCGTCTCCGTATCGCTATTAGTTACGAGACAAACATTTAACACCAAGAACATAATCAGAAACACTAATCAAACTAATATGCCAACAAAGGCTGCCAACACAAACATTGAGGTTAGAATCTAATTCTGTTTCCTTGCCTGTCAGTTAATATCAAAATGGTTATGAAATTAAATCCCTCTGAGCTTTACAAGGAAAGGGAGGGGTCCAAACCATGTAATATAGTTTTTGTGGCCCCAACTTGATAAATTTGTTGGTTGGTTTTTGCTAAGTCTTTGTAAACAAATACAACGTTTGGTGGCTTAAGAACAACAGAAACTAGATAGCTGCAAAGCAAGTTGTTCAATTATATTTTGAACACTTATCAAAGTTTTAAATATTTTTTAATAAAAAACTTCACTCAAAGATTAAACCTACAGAGATGGAATGATGGATATACATTTTTTTTTAGTTTGAAGTCATTATATGCTGTACATGCGATATATTCTATGTCTTCATGTCACTTCATAGTTACCATGACAACCGAAATATATCGATAAATCAATATAAAAGTGCACATAGTTTCTAAAAGATATAGATAGCCAATATTGTTACGACAATATCATTAATTCTGGAGTATTTATAATTAAGAATAAACATAACTTCGAAAGTGGTAAATATATTTCTATGGGGTTGCATGAGTTTACATCGTAGGTTAAGCGCATCAACCATATGTCAGAGTGGAGGAGCTAAATAACCATGGTAACGGTATAACAGCCGTCGCTTGGCAGAAAAAAAACCTTGCCCTTGATCTCTAAAGAGAGAAAGCTGGTCATGACCGTCTAGCCATTAAAACTTATTTTCTTCACGAGAAACAGATTTATTCAACATAAATTATACGTATTTATTGGGTTATATTTTATTATATATGACTGAAGGAGGACAACTGTCACTTTGTTTTTCGGTTGAAACACCTGCGGGAATCCTTTTCTCTTTCTGAGTGACACTAAATTGGCAACGAAATACGACGTGTTCGCACTTCTGACAAGCACTTCGTCACTGAGGTGTCGACATTTGATCTTATAAAAGAGTATTTATTACAATTGGCTCCATTGGACTTATAGGTCAAACATCTTGAATGATTTAGGTATAACTTATATGTATACATTTGCCAGCAATTGTATATGGGGCATGTAATATGAGAAATCTGTAATACTATAATACAGGCGTAAATAATCTGGATTTCGTACTTGATAAACTAAAACATGTAGGTATACAAGATATAACTCATACCCGTTCCTAAATACATATGATAATTTAACGCTAATAATGGGGATTTTATTAAATTTGGTATGTGCACATTTTTTGTTTTGATATGTAAAGAATAAAATCAAAGAACTTTCAAAGATTTACTTTCGCCGTTTAGAGTTCGGTCACAATCTGTTAAAATCGAATCTCATGAAATATTCTTAATGTTCCTTTTAGTACTAATGTTGCTTAACGTTGCTTAATACATGGGTAAATAAAATGTTTAACTTTTAAAAGAAGTGTCCTGTTGATCCGTTTTAATATGCCAATATGTAATGGACAAAATATTACAGACAAAGACTGACTGAAATTTCGTTGGGCGTAGGAGAACATGAGAAGTGATTATATAAAATAAGGGGATGGGGTGGGGAGGGGGAAGGGGAAGGAGGAGGGAAAGGAAAGAAAGAGGTGTCTCATACCTGACTGGCTTCGGCTCCTAGTCTCGCCAAAGCCTCATGGAATATGTTGGGATCCGGTTTTCGGATACCTAACCGACATGATTCGACAAACTCATCAAAGTAGAATGTGAAAGCGGTTAACCCGCCAGCTGCATAGGCTCGGTTAGAGGTGTTGTCGATGTAGTTATTCGTAAGTGCGCATGTCTGCACCCCTGTTATGAAAAAGAAAACAAATGGAAACAAAACGTGATTCGATTGATTGTTGATTTTTTTAAGTTTTGTATACATCATAAGTACTATTACGTCATTTATTTTACGCTTTCCATGTACCTCATTTACCTGTTTTGTATGGCATGAGTTATAATTTATTTAGAAAAGTGCTATTATGTTTTATATATGTAAATCTTCTGATGAAGTATGGTACATTATATTATTATATGCATTATGTCATGTTATTACAAAAAGAAAAAAAAGAGTGTTTCTGCTGGATATAATTTTCCTTCTGTTTTGCTATAAACACTGCATTGTAAACTGATTTAAACAATATATATGTTTACAAACAGAATGTTGATTTGTTGCATTACATTGTAAATTAAATTATATGATATATATGTTTCCAAACAGAATATTGATTTGTTACGTTACATTGTAAATTGAATTATATGTTTATAAACAGAATATTGATGTACATCAATGAAGTTTAATAAATACAATACCAATACATCTCATCATAAATATAATTTATACAAGTAAAGAAGCAGACGTATGTCACTAAAAAACTCAGGCGCATCATCTTAAATGGTTTTCCGGTGACCCGAAATCTGCTTCGGCGAGACTCCGTTGCGGGCCTTATTTCGTCAGAGATATGGGATTATAGAATTGGTTTTAGGGTTAGGTTGCTTGTATATTTTTAAATTGTCTGTGAAGCAATATTCGCAAGAGCATGTGTTGTAGAACCGTTATTGTTGCCGCAGTGTAAATCTATACAATTTACAGTTTAAAATAATTGTCAGAATGCTTACAGTTTTGAGTCTTATCGGCAGGACTAAAGACATTCAAAATAAAATCTAGTTTGAATCTAAGGGTACCGGAGCACCGGTCTGGTCTCGAACCTGAGACCACCAATTCCAAGACCATCACCCTGTCCACTGAGCCATGCTTCAATCATTCGTCTTGCTTTCTTAAAAGTGAGAACTCATTCTATTGATCGATCTATTTTCCCCCATGATTCAGGTGTTACTTAGAGATTAATGAGGTACTTTACGCGTCAGTTGTCGTATTGGAGTTCTCCCATTGGAGCACTAATTACCAATAGACGTTTCATTTTGGAATATAGGTTAATGAAACTACCAACTGTTAAAGAGTCAGACAGGGCGTGGCACTTTTGTTAAGTAAGGCGTCTACTGACGTTTAGAAAATTTCAGATTTTTTTAAACTAGCGAAAATTAATGCCCTACCTAAAGTCACCGATGAATGTTTTAATGAGGTGAGGGTCAAATTTTGCTGAAAGTGTGGCAGTTACTTCGGCAAAATGAACAAAAAGAGCAACAGAAAAATCATTTAATTGACAAACTTGCAGGAAGTTATTTATGAATTTACCGGCAGAACTAGAAAAGGATTGGGGTAATATTTCGTGTCACACCCACAAGCTTTCTCCAGCGATTCCCCTATTTCAACCTTTCCTTCACCTAATATATACCACCACGAAGCCGCAATGTGTTATCATCTTTTTCCCCCTACGTTTTAAGGGATTTTCAAGCCCTTAAAAAAAGTATCTGTAGCAGCAAAATGAGTTTATAAAACTAATGTGCAAAATCTCAGATCAAAAGACTCTGTGGTTTTCTCTGTGTACACAACAAATAAGGTGAATAAAATACCGCCAGCTGCAAATTGCAAATTTGAAAGAGAAATTAATGTAACTTTGCTAGTAATTTATATTTCGCCACCATACCTTTCGGAAAGTTTTCGTTTATGATTGTTTACGACATTTCGGCCCTTTTACGAGTTTTGAGATTTTCACCTTGCAAATCCTTGCAACGCCCTTTAAACGTGGGTATAATAGGACCTATCGAAATACGGCTAATCTAAGAATGTTTTTCTTAAAGGTTCAGTTTACAGACATCATTGTTTGTATCAATTTCGGGTCAGGATTTTAATACTTTCACAATTTCGCATAACCACCGACAGAAAGTAAATGCCTTTAAGTTAAAGTATCAAATTCAAAGGGAGTAGTGTAACGTAAATCATTAAATTATCAGGGATATACTTCACTTAGAGAAGTATTTTTTTATTTTGACAATTCTTTTGATTTCAATCAATCAATCATTGGTTAAATGATTCAATTTATAATGAGGGATAATTGAAAAGATCAAATGACGTAAAAGCAAAATTTATCTCTCCACAATGGGTCATCTCTGTGGTGAAATCTTGCGGTAAGATTTTAATTCGATTCGATCAAGTCTCGATGACAGATGACGAAGAGTCTATTTTCCTTTTCCAAAGATTTGAATCGCGATATGACGCGCCAACAATTTCTCTTTGCTTTTTTTACGATCTAAACAGAAATGTATGACAGAAGATGAAAAGTATGACATCATAAGAGAAGGAGATCTAATCGAATTAACATCCTGCAGACTCATTTACGTCATCGAGGTAATAGTTCAAAAAAGAGTTAGCTTTATTTTTAGTTACGAGTAATGGATGTACTAATCAAGTAATCATCTTTTTAAAACCACTAAATGTTCCCGCTCTTTGCAGAATCAGAAAACAGGACAGGTCGAAGGTACATTCAGACGTCCCACCTCAGCTATTTCTGTCATTCTTTTTTGGCAAGCTGAGCAAATATTAAGCTATGTATTTTTTCCGGCAATACTTAAGCGGAGTTGAAAGCCATTCATGAAATAAATTAAAGGGCAATATAAAACCCTTGTAATAATTTATTTTGTATGAAAGCGGAGAAATACGAGAAATATAATGGCGAAAGTGTGAAATAGATCGAATCGATAATAAGAAAGTTATGAGTGTTTGAAATATGAGATCACTAAATCTGTGCAGATTTCAAATGGGCAATTCGGCAACTGGATTGTGACGAATTCAATAACAACTCTCCCATTATTTTGTAGTGTTCAAAAATACGATAAATTTATGTTTTTCTCATATACACGTTCTCTCTCGGGGCACAATCAAAATAGGCAGCATATTATTAAAGTTTTTCTGAAAAGTAAATACCCTCCTGGTTCTTGCATTTGGAAAATTGTAATTTGAGTCATTTTGGGTGTTGGAATAAATGGAACGGTTGTCCGACACCTCGTCACAGTGCAACAACTGCCGATTCGGCCAATACATATAGTGATTACATCTTTTTTAATGCAACCCTTTTCTCATTTTTTGCCCGATTTCGTTAAAACTTTCACCAGTGTGCTTCTTTGATGCTTATGCTTTCTTTTAGAAAAAGTTTACAATGAAGTCTAGGTTTGATTTTCCCCTTTAAATAAAGTCGCAAAATGCGCCCTATAACAGTTTTGAATACAGAGGGCAACACTTATCACGGGCCCCAGCCAGCAAGACGTCAAGAAAATTGGAGCTGTCATGAAATTAAGAGGTGTTTTTACAAGGAAAAAAGTGTCGAAGGTTATGTCCAATCAGGTATTTCCTTTGGTAATTAAAGAGTATCTCTACACGAAGTGGACAAAGTGCGTAGTCACCCGGCAATGCCTAGAGCATGGGGAAAAAAACACTTTGGCCATGCAGTTAAAACCCTCGCAGGTCCGTTTCCTAGCCTTAAATAGCTTTTCCTGCAATATTTTGTCACCGTTTGGTTTAGATCGGTTCAAATTTTGACATTTATTTGACAAAACGTGACAAACTAATTACTGAGGTATATATATATGCATCCAGAGCAGTGGCATTAGGAATATTTCAGTAGTGTTGGTGTTTTGATCGCTAGATGATTTTGACCTCGTATCATGCAAAATTCCAATAACATGAATTGTTCACAAAGAGTCCTTATTGATTTATTTCCAATATATTCCAAACATCTATACCTTTTGACAAATTAATGTCTGTGGAATGGTGTGGAATGGGCCTGCAAACAAAGCTTCGACGAAATAATCGAAGTTTTGTCTATATAACCTTAAAAGTATCCAAAACACAAGCATAATCACGTATGTTTTTCGTTTTTTATTCGGAACGGGTACAATACGCTGCTTCGAATTCGTATCTTACTAGCCGCGTACAATCCTACAATTAATACATTTTAATGCAAACAAGACAACACGCGCTGAAGACAGCCGATAGTTCATTGGGAATTGGCCAAATTGTGATTTTAATTGGCGCAATATAAGTGTATATTACTTATCTTTAGAAATTCCATTATCTTAAGATGAGAACAATTTTCTTTGTTTCTGTTCCTTACCGTTTTCTTTGAGCACGGCCACAGCGTTAAGCATCTCAGGAATAAGATCGGGATCCTTGAAGTTAACCATCTCAGTAGCGCTGAATCTATCTGGTATTACCAGGCCTTGTGCCTCCGCCACTCGCCTGCATTCCGCCTCAAACTCTGTAGCAAACTAGAAGAAGGATTTAAATTGGAAGATAAATGATTTGAACAAAAAGAAATTTAGTTAAAGCCCCACTGTCCTACTTGTAGCTACTTGCTCCCTCTATATAGAAAACTTCCCCAATCGGTGCCTGTTGGTCCTCCCATGATCCTCTTTTTCTTATGTTAGTTGAGAGCTGAGTTAATAAGATAGCCAGTGACCTCGCTGTTTGGTCTAATCCCTTCTAGCCCAGTAGTATTTACGGTCTTTAAGTGGTTTCATAATCTCTATTCTTCATACACCCTTGAATCTTGTATTCTTTTTCTCTCCATCTTCCTCTTCTTCTGAAGAAGCTAATCAATATTAAACAAAACATTCCCCTCGTTTTGGGACTCCTTTAGCATTCATCCCACACTCATTAATCCTCATGCTCCATTTTCCATTCTCCGTTTATCTAAGTCTTGATCTCTTTTGTAAAATTTGACATCTCTTCATTTCCTGTTTTTAATCCTGGAATGCTCCTTCCTTCTCCTTGATTTTTGTTAACTTGTCATTAAAGCCCTTTGTGAGAGGCATCATTTATTTCTCATCGACATTTTGTGGTTAAGCATATGAGAAACTATTCGCTCTCCCAAGAAGGAAACCATGATTGTGATTATGAGGCTTCTATTTGCGTCCTATTCATTCCTATTTCTTCATCTCCTTTTCATTCTCCATTTGTCATGCCTGCCCAGTGCCCTTTGACACACATTTACCATATTCTCACTTTAAGATTGACGTGTAATGGATTATGAATAACCGAAAGTACCCCCTTCCTTCAAGAAGGGAAATATGAATTTTCTATTAGCGTTGAAAAAGGTCATATTTACACCATCAAAAATAGAACCAAAATATAAAATCCCTAGCACGTTTACCAGCATGGCGAAGGTGGGCTTTCACCATCGTGAGCATGCTATTCTACAGTCTTACTTTGGTCTATTAAATTAATTCGTTTGAGATTCTTCGGACTTTTAATTATTACAACTAGGCTGTTCAAATCAATTGATTATCAGTTGTATTAAATCAGGAGTTGGTTAAATTGGAACTATCAACCGATGAAGAAATAAATGAGAGTGCACTTTTGAGAAGGGTGTGGTCGGGAACCTGGGGAAAGTCAAAACTGAACTTCTATCTTGGCACAACGAAAGGAAAATCATTCTAGATATCAGTGAAACACATACTATTTCATAATGATAATCATATTTTGATATATAAAAAAGACAAGTTAATTAATGCAGACAATTTGGTACTAAATTGACAAACTATAAATAGAAAACGAAATAATTAAACAATAGTGATTTGTATTGTTGAACTCTTATTAACGTATGAAAACATTGTAGATTCTGTTTAGAATTATGGTATCTTTGTTGATTTCATTGCTCAAATCAAACTAAACATTATATAAGCAAAATCAATTTGCTATACCTGTGTGACTGTAAGCTCTCCTGTTTCAAGCCGACCGAATGTGTTGTTAGCACGACCCTGAGAAATAACATTGAAGATAAAATTCCTGGAGAAAAATGAGACAAAAAGAAAAGAAAATTGGAAATTAGCGATGCCCACTATAATTAGTTTTAATTTTTTATCGTTACACTTGCTGGATAGTTCATTAGCATTTATAGATCGAAATGTGTATTGCCAATATATCAATATCTTTGAAGTCAACGAGGGAAACATTTACAACGCAAGAAGCAAGTTTTATGTCAAATGCAACAGAGAGGGCGTAATAAAGATGTTCATTCGAATTTCCTCGTTTCCAGAGCCTCTCTTTAAGCTTGGAAACGGGGGTAATGTTGTAACGCCCGAATAATTAAATTTCACCGTGCCTCACTCTTCGTTGTAATTAAAAATGCCACTTCCCGGTAGGAATTTGATAATTCCTCCACGTATCTTGACGGAAGATGGCACGATCGATGACCTTACAAACGATGCCAGGAGGGGAACCCTAACAAATAGTGGGGCACCCACCGTCCCCCGCCCCCACCCCACCCCCTCACCCCCGGCCCGGTACTGTGGCACACGCTCCAGTGATAGTTGCTCCACGATCCATTTTCTACCCCAACCATTATACCACACTTTCAATCCTGCATCATACATTTAAACCAACTCTAACGCTAACCTAAACCCCAGCCCAATTGCAAATTTAAACCCTCTTTGACGAAATATGGTCAGGGTTGAAAGTCGGGTCATCTCCTTCTTTCATTTACCCACCCCCATCAGTCCAACATGGAATCATAAGATTCCAAAATCCTCATTCATGACTAAACTGTCAGAAAGAACACGGAAGAACTTTTAAAGCATTTCCCCAATAATTTGACGGAACCAAGCAGCTCATTACATAAATATTTATGGTCAACCGCAGCAAACATTCAATGTCAATAAACCCCTGATATCGGCTATTGAATCCCCCCCCCCCCTCCACCAAAAAAAAAGTAGAAGGCACTGGTTCTAGATATCAGAAAGTGGAAAAATCGTCAAAACTTTTTTCTAAACCGCAATATTCGTCAAGCTCAATTTATAAAGTATGAAACGAGACTCGGTGGTTGTGATGTTTTTTTTTTTTTTTTTTGGGGGGGGGAGGGTGTGTTTGTTTGTTTTTGTTTTACTCAAACGAGGATTGGAAAAAATATGGAAAATGTGAATAATTTCTTTGACCAGTTAGTATCACATTCATTTTTTTTTTAATTCCTGAGAATATCAGACACCATACATATTAAAGCAAGGGTAGAATTCTGTATGGGGAGGAGGCACATGTTTCTTATTCCATCTGCTCTATCCTATTATTTACTTTGATATCCATTCTTTGCTTCGAGCAATAATATTGACGTTTTCTAACACTCATCATCATAACCTTCGCCAGAGCAGTTTTATTTCATCATCATAACGGATATTGGGTGAATAAAACTCTTTCCGCTCCCCCATTAAGGTGATGAAAGGAAGCAAAAGTTGTACTCTAAAATGTAATTACGATGTGCCCCCACAAACTGAGCCCCGTTCGCCTCTGTGTGGAAGTGAATGAAGCAGACCATATTTGGTCAAACTATATATAATGTGATTGTGGTCAGGCCCTTGATTTTACCGATTCAAAACCTGATCAAGTTGAACATACAACTTGTAAAGGTACACTCTTTTACTGTAACTGCACACTGTTTCAAACTGAAAAATTACATAACCTTAACATACTAGGTGTAGTTATGGGTCTTAGAAACGGACCCTGTAACTCGTATCATGTACTTCATATTTTATATACCTCGTAATGGTGTTAGGTATTAATAATTAACTATGTCCTGTCGATTATATTTTGCGGGTGTAAATTACATATATGGGGATAGATCGACAATAATTAGGTTAACATGAAATCTCCATCATAGACACACACACACACACACATACTCACGCACACGCACGCACACGTACACACTCAAACCTACAAGAGGGTTAAAATGCTTTGAACATACTAACACAAACCAAAAGTAACCCATAGGATATTAAAAAGACCACTTTGGGGTTACTTTCGATAATGAGTTAAATTTAAAAACTGTATATTGCTGCCAACATTTCAGATTGACGCAAACATACGGGTTTGCTACATGTATGTGCGAGACTTATGTTTTTTTCCACCAAGTCTGGTGTCAGCTAATCATGACCTAGTGCACATGAAATCTGACGATAATCTCTCATTCTGTGCTCTCGGTCACTTTCGGGTCATAAACATTGGCTATTTTACCCTTTAAGTTGGTGCTACGTCACGACCCCCCCCCCCCCCCTTAAAATATTAACTAACGCTCGCACAGCACTGTCATAAATGTTGGTTGTTTTGTTCTGGGTTGGTTTTTGTTTTTTGTACTTTTACATATTCCTTCATATGAAAAACAAGCGGAGAGGGGTAGACGCCCCATCTGCCCCCCCCCCCCGCCGCCTCTCCGTCCTATGCTGCATGTATACGCCAATGGACAAGATGGATTTCTTTATCTTTAGACATCTTCTCTCAATTTAAAGTTTCATTTCCAGATTTCATTAACTGAAAGCTTTCAGTCAAGTGATTTTAGTACTATTTGACTGGAGCCTGATAAACTCAATTATAAGGAAATATCTCATATCGGGTAAGCCAATCACAAATAAGCTTTCTTTTCCCGTTTAATCATGTTAAGTTAACCTGATTAGAATTAGAGAGAGGCCCAGCAGATCATTACTTAATATAAGAAACAACATGCATGTTTATGAAAAACTTTATTTTCTTTCTTCATCCATCGAGCAAAAGCAGGTACTTTTATAAAGGTCCAAAAGGGAAGGGTAAAAAAAAAATTCTAAACATTGCCATCTTCATTACCCTAGACTGGGTTTATATAGCTCTTTGCCGTCAAAGCACCATGTTCTGTGAAGTGATATTCAGCTTTCGGAATATGAGTTATTGCCGAGGACAAGAACATACCTGCAGAACAAAACTATTAAGTAGAGACCTTGGAGACGATGAATATCTAACAGCTAGATACCGGCTGGCTCACTGAAGAGACCAGGCTGGCCCCTGGCCTGGACAGGGCCAGCCAAACACTTCCTCTCGCTGGCTACCCCACTGTCTCGCAAGCTAAAACGTCAGTCTATACTGTGACGTGGCGTGCATGCGTGAGAATGAAATCTTGTTATAACTGTTCAAAAGAATGCTACGATTGTTCGCCTTCATGACACATGGCAATTGATTGATAAGTGAATTGTCTCGTCAAAGGGACGATGACTTGGTGAATTTCGTATAATTGTTCAGGATTATTTTGCATTTCGTACCCCAAAGCCACTGCTGCGCTTGACTCAAACCCACCAAAGAAACCCCGCAGATATCAACATGGTGCGATAATTGGTCAGATATTGACTGACAACTTGATTATATCAATCGACTATTAGTATCATATCATCACTTCTCTGAATTCTGATAATCTGTTCTGCTTGTCTCTTTCTTCTACATCGCCACTCACCTCGAACTACCCTATTCTTCATTTGTGTTGTCGTCTTTTATTTCATCAGCACAATTTCTCTTGAACCAAGCCATTTCTATTCACCCCCCCCCCCCCCCACACACACACACACACATATTGTTGTCAACGGCTCCACTTCTCACCTGTTCATATACCAATTATCTTGTCACTGTCTTTGTTATTCGTCAAATTTCTGTCCATTTCTGTGTGTTTTTTCTGACCCCAAAAAAGGGATTTCCCATCAGTCCCATTTGGATTTTCGCTTGCTGATATCTTTACTTCCAAATGTAGTGTTTTTTAATATTTTATTCCGGACAGTCATCAGGTTTGAACGCAAACTGTACCTAACCTTACCAACTCATTTCTACACACCTTCGCAGTTATCCCCTCCGCCCCCACCCCCTTCCCTCAGTGATATTGAACTATTAACCGTGAGCTCAAATGCCCTTTCGTCTCCTTCTTCCCCCTCCCTCCTCCGAGTCCCCCTCCTCTAACCCTTTCACTCACTACCAGTCCTTGTACATTGATCGATGAAATTGAGAAATTCGACTACTCATGCCGGATCCATAATTGGCAAGGAAATAACCTAAGTGGTCTGACAGCCCACGAAATGTTCACATCACTCCTCAAGACCTTCCCATCATGCATCTACACCATGAAACCAGAAAACTACGTGAGCAAGAAACAAAAATCTCCTATAGGATCCTCTATTTCTGCTGTTGAAAACAAAGCAAGACATTGTGGAAGTAGTGTGGTATAGTGGTCTATTCACTTAACTCTCAATCCATGGGTTTATGGTTCAAATCCCAGCTCGGCACAAGCATCCTTTGGCAAGCCATTAATCTAAAGTTCCCACTTTCCACCAGGTGGGTACCTAGCAATTGATGGGGTCATAACAGGACCCTCAGGAAGAACAGCAATTAAGCTGATGAGGCTTCCCTGCATGGTTAAACAAAATAATTATTATATAATTATCTTTTTATTAGAGTTTGAGTTCGACAGTTATTAAGATCAAGATAGAAACATGTAGAAACACTGGCAAACCGTAAATCCAGGCATTTCAGGGGCCCGTGTGTTAGTGAGGTACATCGATCTAACTCACAAGAGGAATTGCGAGGGAACAAGGCGATCGAGTGAAGGGAATATTGTGTGTTGGGACGGAGTCGTATCATCACATTGTTGTGTTGTCTTGCCCCCTCCCTATCGTGGTTCCCCTTTCCAGCCTCTCTCCTTCTCTCTCTCTCTCTCTCTCTATATCTCTGTCTGTCTCTCTATCTCTGTTCTCTCTATTTCTCTCCTTTTTGTTCGCCATTCGATGGGGAAGAAGGCACGAGCCCCTTACCTTGCCTTCTGTACATATGCCAATGTATCAAAGTCAGGTCGCCTTTGTTATATCTTGCGCCCATAGTCTAATAACAATCATTTATATCAATCAGGTATATGGTGCTATCAATACAAATATCTTTCTGTATACCTTCAATGACGTTAGAAATTGAGAGAAAGAAGATATTATTATTAGGGTCAACCTCCTACCCATACTTCTCTATGACTCATTTGTACATATAGCCCCTTGTTTACTGGTCAGTTGGTTAAGTTTGAAGGATGAACTTGAAATTATGTTGTTTCAGAGTTTCGCTGGTATTATTGACCATCGATAGTTTTCCGACTGACCTAACATGAACTTATGACAGACATAAAATTATGCCATCCTTCTCTTTGACTCAATACATCTAGGTCCTTGTTTACTGGTCAGTTGGTTAAGTTTGAAGGATGAACCTGTAATTATGTTGTTTCAGAGTTTCGCTGGTATCATTGTATTGATGGTCATCAAATTATGCCAGACATAGTATACCATTGACCCAAATCGTGCATGTCTAGTAGAAAATGGGTTCCTGGTGTACTGAGGAATGACGGGAGCATTTATGTTACTTGGGTGACGCGGAATCAAGACGGAAGGCTTGTAAACAGAAATTTAACAAAGAAAACTAACTGCCAAAGGAAATATTTAGAAAACAACAGTCTGTTTATAATTTTCTTTGTGCATTTTTGAAACGCACATTGCTCATTCGTTTTCATATTCTCCCTTTTTCTTTTCATCATTCTTCCTTTACTTCTTCCTTTTCTTCTCCTCCTCCTCCTCCTTCTTCTTCGTCATCATCTTCTGTTCTTTTTCTTCTTTTTCATCTTATTCTTCCTTTCTTTTCCTATTCTTATTCTTCTTTTCTCCTTCCTCCTCCTCCTCTTCCTCCTCCTCCTCCTCCTCCTCCTCCTCCTCCTCCTCCCCTCCTCCTCCTCCCCTCTTCCTCCTGCTATTCTTCCTAATTCTTCTCTTCTCATGTCGATATCCTCCTCACCATGTTCAACTTTATCCTATCTTCGTTCAGAAGAGAACAAACTGCAGCACATTGATGGCCTTATCATTCTATTCAGGGCTTGCACAAGAAATATCCGGTGTAAATGGATAGGAACGTGAAAACATCCACAAGCTCTAAATGTGCGCTAAGGTGCAACTTGGATAATCTCCAAAACAGGGCATCATTATACTTGAGATAAACTGTTTTGTAATTTAAAACTTGAATTCAACACCTATGTGACAGAACTATTAGCCTTTAATCACAATTTGTTCTCTTTCTTCTATTTTCCCACTTATCTGTTTGTTTGTTTCGTTTTCTTTGTCTCTGATACAATTTCATTATTTTTATTAGTGTATTCAGATTCCCAACCAAATAACTTTGGAGTGAAAAATTGTTAACAGATTTCCGAATTACCTATTGAAAGATAACATAAAAGATTTCTAGTTTTGACTCGTATAACTTCCTTTGCCCTCCTTGCCGACCCTTTTATCTTTAGCAGAAGATATTTCAAATATTTCAAAATAAAATTTCTGCCGTCCTGTCAGAGGGGGTCCTTTTTTTCCATTTTGTCTGAGACCCTTTAATACTTCTGACCGACAAAATTTGTCCTCAAAGATTATCGCAATAAAGTTCAGATAATACCGTCCGCTTTCGATAACATCTGCGAGTGGTATGAGAACGACATTCTAGATTATTAAATGGAACCCCACTAAAGATCATAATCATTCGCCGTTAGTGAATATAGTTTCTCTGTTTGAATAGATTCAATCTCTGTATATAATAGACAACAATGCTCTCTCAAAGATTCACAATAGACAAATATAATTCTTCAAAAATATCTCTTTTGTCGATAATTTAATTTTTATTGGGATTTTATCTATTTTGAAAAAATTCACAATATCTTTCCTTGTGTGAAGTTGTATTACATTATCATTTCCAGGTTTTATGCACAAGAATATATTTCTAGTAATCCCTGAAAGACGATACATTTCCCATCCTAATCGCCCCTTCTCACCCCCCCCCCCTTGTCTATAGTATGCACATATTCAATTCTCCTCCATATTGATGTTAAGTGATTTAAAAAAAAAGTTATTTGCATCAGCCCCAGCGATACATTTTAAGATGTTGCTCGAGAATTTCATACACTTTTATTTTCTTGCCTTTTTCTTCATATTTGTTAAAGTGAGTACACCCACGATAAGCATGGTCAGAGGCTTGAATCTATTCCCATGCTTTGTCTTAAAGTTCATATGCATTCAATCATTTTCAATGTTAAAGAGATAAGCATTACGTCATATTGTCACATTTGAAATTATGGCATTATTACGTAGGACGATAACAATTATCGTAAGTAAAAGTAAGACTGAGGTACTTCCAAAGAGAAGAGGTGAACAAAATTAATTGTTAGTTATAATACCTCGGCAGGTCCAAAAGGTCCTTGCACTAGGCACTTTTCGGAAGGACTCGGGTCACGTGCCTTTATCAAATTTGTAATAACAATAGAGAGAGAGGGGGAGGGAGAGAGAGGGTGGGGCAACGAGAGAAAGAGATAGAGGAAAATGAAATGTGAGATGATGTCATTACCCCTCTTATACGGACCCTCGTATTACATTAAAGTAGTAATACGCCCCCCCCCCCCCCTATGACTGCACTTAAGCTACCCCACGGGCACTGCCTTTCGACCACACTCCGCTAAAACCCCAAGCCACACATACAACTTATAGGCGTATTAATTTACAAAACTCCCAGTTACACAACGAATGACTTTATAATGTATATTATGAACCCTATAAATGTAACCCTCAATTTGATACAATAATACTGGCAACAAGGAATAACATTTTATAGCGACCTTAGTATCAAATAACATGTTCTAACACACTACCTGTTTTATTCAAAATTGCAGGGGTTATGAATAATAATGGACTCCAAGACTGAAATCAAGGAAACGTTTTACAGGGCACGACTTTGTCAAACCTAAATGTTTAAGGAGAGACAAGAAGACAATAGGGATATAAATTAGAAATGAATGTGTCTCGGACATCGGAAACTTGTGAACAGTTTCATGGGGAATAGTGAATATTAATACCATATCTTTTAATCATGATTACACGTCAGACCGAACTGGATTTGTGCCAAAATTCTATAAGCCTATAAGCTCCAGCGCAAACAAATTGTCATGGCTTAAAGGTGGAGTGAGTGATTTTGGTTACTTCTAAATGTTTGTTTTTTCTTAGAAGAAGGGCATCACCTAATTGTTAGAAATCATATCGGGAAACACAATATTTTAGGATAGGTTTTTAAATGCTTATGTCTTGATGAATAGAAACTGCTTCGTGTTGTGGTATTCGTGTAGCTAGTACATTAAAGATATTTGAATTGATGTCACGAAAAGTTTGTTCTTTGTGAGTAATAATGTTAACAAGTTTTTCATTTGGTCAATGAGTACGAAAAATCTTTCTAAGAAAACCAACACTGTCAAGAGGAAAATATCACAACCGATGCATTCACGGGAATCACGGGAGGGGCAGTCCTAGGACACATTACGTAGAACCAGAAGGTTATCCATAGCCCCTTTAATATATTTTAGGTTAAAGGCAACCGGGGGTAAACTGGTTATTAATTGACGACCCAGCTATACATAACGTGAATCCGAGGGCAAAGGAGAAAACAATTTGTTTTTAATAAGAACCACCCATTCCATTTCAACAACGATTTTGAGCTACAGGAAGGGCGATAAACAACATTAAAGGGTTATTACTCAACCTCTCTCAGCATTGATCTCCTAAACTCGTATTCCATTAAACTTTCAGCCCGACGCTTGCCTTAACCTTTCGTTTAAAATCTGGGTTAACTATGGAAGATAGTCTGAGGTTTTCCTTAGTTTAACGTGATCTCAGGACCCAGGGTCGGGTTCAACTGAATAAGTAGACTATGGACCAAGATATTTAAAGGGATCCGGTAACTTTGTCTCAGATTCTGAAACAAAATCCTGGTTTTAGCTCATGCTGCAATGATAATTATAAACCTTTAGGTCAGTCAGGAACTCCATGACTTTTACAAGCCGATCCCTTGTCTGATTACAAGATATTTATGATTGGAAATCGAAACCAAATTTTGCGTTTGCCAAACGGTTTTCAGAGCACTACAGTCTATTGGGGAAAACGAGTATGGTAAAACCGGTCACTCAAAGATTTTTACTTTTTTGAGGTACTTCTTGATCTTTTTGAAGCGCGATTTTGTTTAGGGCTTCAATATTACACCATATCACAGAAACTGATAACACGTAGGGCCGTGAATAAAGGATCCCTCTCATAATATTCAACATGCAAACCTGCTATACATTTAACCTAAATCCTATTCATAATGAACTTCAACTTACATGATGTTTCAATTTGACGGTTCAGGAGTGTATACTCGGACAAGCATCATTCTGTTTGAGTCAGCGGATACTGAAGACTGTTTCTTCTGTACGAATTGTGTCACGACCAGTCACATAGAAATGTCACATTCGTTCTTAATCATGAGCGGACTATGAGAAGTGAAAGTTTGGGCTCGTCTTATTTCCTTCTTTATGATACGAGATATTTGAGGAGTATTTCAGACTGCAATTTGTAAGAATGAAATATTGAGGGGGACAATCCCCTAGTCGGTTCTAACTATAAAAGTCCTCCAATTCTGTCGTGATGACAGATTTGTGGATCTATCTTGTCAAGCTTTGGGCTACATGAATATGCCTTTTGAGCTCTACAGAACTCAAGCACATTCATGGTATTCTACTATTCTACCAATTTAGTTAAGCTCAACAATGAAAACCTAAACATTAGACTATATAACTTCCTTTGTTAAACCCTTCAAAAGCATCGGGTTTAAATTTTAGGAGAGTACGACCATTGAGTTTCTGGTAATGGTATTTCTGTTCGACCGAAAGAGTGCGGGCTGATCAAGTAATTACATTAACACGAAACGCTAAATATTAAGAGCGAGAATTTCAATAATGTGATCCACTTGATTTGTGAGGAATTTTCTATTAATTTAGGCAATATGAAACTTGGAATATTTGGAACTGCAACATTTAATAAATCGTACTACGGTAGCAGGCGGTTAAATTATATTTCGAATTGTAGCAAATCATGTTCATCGCCACCCTTCATATCACCGCCATACTGGTCTATGTCTGTTATTAACTAATTGATAACTTCGAATTATTAAAAATTATTGATAAACATAATCGTAATCAATATAACACATTCAGTGTGTTAACAAAATAATCATGATATCATATTATAGTTTAACGTGTATTATGAGTCCACTGTCTTATCGCAAGTTCAACAATTCGCAGACTGAATGCCAAGACAATTTGCCATCCCAAAGGAAATAACAGTCCTTTCCACAAAATATGACTGATTGCAATGTTTCTTTCTGATGCTGTAGTCGGTTCATACCATAACTCGTTATTATAGACAGGTGTGCCGGCTGAAAGCTCAAACAAAATCATTTATCATATTTTTCAAGGGTGTATGCTGAGCAGGATAAATAAAATGTTTGGTCGACTGGTCACATCTTGTTTCGAAATCCTATTCAATTCGATACCGCAGACAAGAGGCAGACTGGTACATATACTCTCCCCTCCCCTAACCTCTCTTTCAGTTACTGAAAGGACTGATCAATGCCCCGATAGGGTCTTTCTTTTCTTGATCAAAGTCTTTATTTCGTTGGTTTAAGAGGGGAAACGCGCGCTTGGGGAGAAATTGTTAAGTCGCACAAAGCAGCAATCCACAGGTGTCCAAGCTTAATTGCTGAGGAAAATATGTTTGTTTCCTGACTCCCTGAGACCAAACATTTTATACTAATGTCCTGGCTGACCTTAATGGTTCATCACCTCAGTGACTACCTGTTTTCCTTAATGGTTTGCCCAAGGGGATTAAGAGCATTGTGCTGCTTAGTCATCAGCTTCGGGAGCAATTGGACCATGAATTATTATGGAATATGGATCCGTGACTGATTAATATAAGGATAATATGATTTATGTTATTCAAAATAATAGTCAAATTCAGATTTTGGAGAACGGTTTCAACAATTGCAATGGTAATGTTCCTTAATAGGTAGTAAAGTCGTGGAAGGATTAAAACACGTCCCCAGTAAACACCAGAGACATAATTATAAATTCCTTCCAGCCAACCCCCACCCCCCCTCTTTCTTATTCCCCCCCCCCCCCCCATTTCCCAGCTTCTAAATTGTCAGAATATCAGATAAAACTTAATACGTTACATCGGCCTATACTCGACCGTTTTCGAAACGAGGGTGCTTATAGCGAGTGAAGTATGGGTTCATATAAGGGGGTTAAACGTTTTGGTTCATAGAGAGGGGGATGCCCGGGCCCTAGTTTGCAAGCTCGAAACATCGTCGGTCGTTGTGCGTTACAGTGTCTGCAATGTGAGACTACAATCAGCTCTGTACTAAAGCCGCTCATAATCCTAACGCTAACCCTTATTTCACACTGACAGGCGGCCAGAAACTGACCGATCTAGGCTCTGTTCAAGGCTTTAGGAAACGGGTAACGTGTCAAATTAGAGTCTGTCCTTACAGACTACCTCAACCCCTGTGTTCGGCAAGCGTCATGTGATGCCTGCCATGTGCCATATCAGTCGCAAGCTATAGTTGCTATGCGGATCTGGAGAGAGATTCAAATCTCATATTTATATAATGATATTCATGCCCCTAGAGCCGATATGGTTCACTGATATAAATTCGATTGTGGTCCACGAGTTTCTGAAGCAATATGATAACAATTGCTCTGAAGGAAACCAGTCCATTTGCTTAAAAAGTAAGTTGACTGCATATACGTAAATGTTTAAATAAAGTAGATCTACGTGACGATGGTTACCACGTAACAAAAGTACAGACAAACATACAGAAATACAAACAAATACATTCATAATATAGTGATGGGTATGTTACATGTCTTTTTTTTATGTGAGAAATAGTAATAAGAACTGTATAGTGAAGCCAAGGGCTAATATAATAATTCGAAGTCCCTACATCAGGCCCTGGACAAGTAACTTCTTGGACAGACCAAACAGACAGTATGCTTGTACCTCTGTCACACTCGCACTGAAATAGACTAAAATCGTACAAACCGACTTGGTCATTCGGAGTATGCAGATATTTGTTCGGTCTCATATCGGTCTCGTTGGTGTGACCAAGGAGATGTCAGGTCACTGGCCAATAATCGGTCAATCTATAGAGTCGGTCTGGAGTTGGTAAGGCAGTGTGTAGGGTGCGGTGTGAGGATACCTAACGCAATTAATTAGTTTTAATCTCCAAAGACAATAGAACAGTGAGTATCTTGCTGTTTATCAACTACAAGCCAAAACAATCTGAAAGTTTGTTAATAGCGCCTTCCTTTTTTAAATATAAATGTTTACCAAGGGAGAAAGCAGATGTTTTGATGAATACAGAAAAGTGACCATTACTTTTTCACCCTTGAACCCCCTTGATTCGGCTGGCCACTGGACATAATGTCTGCTTGCTTCATGACTCAGATCAGACGGAATTAAGCCAGTATGTGGATTAGGATTTTATCATCCATACTACGGTTGAACCAATGCGATGTTTAAGTAAACATTTAATTTCGGCGGCTGTAATGTAAAGGAGCTTCGCCAAAGATTTCACTTTCTCTACAATTCATGATTTACCAGCACCTGTCATCATATTTTGTACGGAACCTTTTCTTTACAAGCTTTGCTTCTTTATTAGGTTTCGTCATATTTCAAAATCAAATAAATATATTCATCTTGTGAAAGCCGTTAAACAACTCGATCAATATCTAATTTGTAACCTGTATCTAATTTCCTTTTGTGTGATTACAATTTACAAAGAATTGTTTTATATTGTAATATCACGTGAAATCATGTATCATGTGAAATAAGGGAAACGATAAACTGAAACTGAAACTAGAAAGCTGAACATTTCATTCACTCAAAAAGGTTTGCCAATTTAGTGCTGACCCAATTCTTTCCTCAAAATCAATTGTTTCTGTTTATTATAACATTGTATTCTTACAATGATATGACTATTTGAAAATGACTTAAACAATGCTATAAAAATAGGGATTTCAAGATAATTTATGTCAATTGTTTATCGTTCTTATATGATAAACTAATATATTCTAATTAAACAAAAATAATTCATCGTGATCGAGGATGATTTGTGTGACCACGAGTTCAATGCAAGATATCTGTTTCAATTAAATTCCCAGCCCTTACTCAGCAGAAATATTTTACGCTTCACGCCTACTATATTCCACCTTAATTAATATACCCAAGACACAAATATAGTAGACGACTTAAAGAGAAGGTCGAGTTCTGGGGATAGGTGAAAAATAATTTGTGAGCGTTATTATCGTTATTATGCAAGTGTGGAAGAACATCAGACAAAAAATGTTCCCTGAAAAACATTGCCCTTCAAATGCCTTCATATTCTAAATATGACAAGTAAAAGCATAAAAATATGTACAGTGCTCGTTACTTTACCAAGACTGGGCCAAATATCATTTTGATGACTCTAGAACCTTGCAGTACACAACAATGCTTATATGCTACATGATCAACTTTTTTCTGATCGATTCCACACCGTTTATTTCGCAATGCAATCGCATGACCAGAACTCAACCTTATCTTTAAGTGTACACAGATAAGGTAAAGGGCGGGTTTCAAACTTTTTTCAAGGCGTCAGCAGCCGATCAAATTACTAACATTATTTGGTCCCAGATTGCTGTATTGAATTAGGATTAATTTGATATCATGGGTGCATGGTAAAAGCTTAGGTTTATGCTCTCTGGATTTAATAGTTATACATTGATGTGTATTGAATTTACCTGATATTATTTCAAGGGGTACGGCCCAGGTTGCTTTCATAAATTACTTTTACAGTTATCACATCATTGTATAAAAGAAAAAACGATATCAAATAGCTTGACAGTCTGTCTTTAAGCTAAATTCAAAGTGTATTTTTTACCACTGACTATATAAGGTGGTATAAAATAGAAGATTAACTATTCTACATAATTATTGTTGAATCTAGTTAAAGAGTAAACTTGTATGGTCCATTATACCGTGAATCATCAAATGCTGCCTTAGTTTTAGATGCTCTGTTATTCTACAATTGTCGAATCATTCAAACGATTGTCAATTCATGATTACACCATTCAGGCTCTATATTACACACAATGTTCTGCTAACATGATTAGGATATCGCATTACCCCCACTCCCCCTCCCCCCCCCCCCCGGACACGTCTTCAGTAAAACATTGATGGACACGACATGTACGAGTTTGAGATTGATTAATCCTGCATGGGTATCTCAATCCTATAACGTGACGGATATCCTTGTTCTGAATGAATACCGTGTCTTCCTTTTTAAATTAAATCAAACTGGTTTGCCAAAAATCGTAATTTCTAAATGAATTCATGTTTTTTGCTCATGTTTATCTCACAGATTAATTCACTGTGGACGAGACACGTTCCACTTGGCTAGCTCACAGTTTAGGCGTATTAATGTATATGGGAGCACTAGAAGTGGGAAAAACAGAACAAAAATCGAAAACAAAACTCCCCGTCAACAAACATCAGAGGGGAGGGATGGGAGAGATGAAGAGATTATACAGACACAGAACAGATGGGCAGAGAGGTAGATACAAAGAAGTGAGAGAGAGAGAAAGAGAGAGAGAGAGAGAGATACAAGGATAGGAAAGACAGAAGGAGAGACAGACAGACAGAGGGGGAGATCAATAGATAGAGGAGACAGAGACAGAGAGAGAGAGAGAGAGAGAGAGAGAGAGACAGGTGGTAGGGATAGTGGATGACACAAAAAGGGAGAATAAGAAGAGGAGAAAGGTGACGTAGTGAGTAAACGAATAGGATTCGGAAAGAAAATTCAAGAAAATCTCTTATCTTTTCCACCTCAAATTGGTACGAAATCCCAATGGTTAATAAACGAAACTTTCCCATGTATTGCTAAGGTATCCTATACACAATCATGCACACCTTCAATGTTATGTATTATGATGTAACCGAAGCAAGTTGTGCTAGATTCCTTCGACATTTTAGAGCAATATCAGTCGAGTCTCTTTGGATGAATGCTTATACAAAAAAGTAGACCAGACTTGGTACAAATGGAGTTGTAAATAATCCCCCTCAAATTTATGCGGGGGGAAACAGTGACCAAGCACGTAGTTTTAATTGGAATGGAACAAGCTGAATGACCTGATTAGGATTTTAAGAGTTTTTAGTTATTCCACTCGGAGAAACATAAATCAGAGTGAAAACGCCAAACGGGATTGACATGCACTTGCATAAGCGTGCAATGTAATCACTCATTAATCTTGCTCAACGCAGTAGCTATATTTCATAGATGAAATCAAAGGGATTATCATTACTATTATATCGTTTCATGACTAACAACGGATCTTTTAGGCAATTCCGCCTCTTATCTACTCACGCAATAGTCATAGTATTTTGTTTCTTCTCTCTCTCTCTCTCTCTCTCTCTCTTCTCTCTCTCTTTCTCTCTTTTCGCTAATTTTAGCTACTAAAGAATCGACACATCAACGACGTTGGCATGATAATATAAAGTGATCCCCCCTGCTGTTCTGTTCTCCTTCCCGTATTAATCACTGATCAATTTTTTAGATAAACAATTTCGAGGGGCTTCTTGTCAACTTTATCAACTTCCTCAAATCTCCCCCTTCCTCTTCACGTTCCTAATATCCACAACGTAGTATTCTGCAAGCAGTATGATCAGGGAGGTGTGATATAACGTATAAGATAGAAATGTGGTTTTCCGTCAAAGCTGAATGGGACGACGATCGGGCGCGGAGCCTTGCTCCAAGCAATTTGGGATAATTGTTTTTTGGGGCTCCCTGGGATTTCTTGCAATAGGGTAACAGGGAGGGAGGGGTGAATGGTTGAAATCATATTCGTCATATCGATTTCCTCTGAGAGATGGCGCGTTCTGTTTCTCTGTAGTCCCTAGATATTCGAAGAAGCTTTCAGCAGTCTTCACAAGTTTGAATGATTTTGGCAAAGCAAGAGGATGGTTTGTTCAAAGCCGTTTTCTTCTCAATGGTTGGGGACACGATGCGTGCCATCCATTTGGGTTACATTACACAAAGCAAATCAGCAACTCCGATCAGCATAACGAATTACTTATATTCAGAATTTACTTATGAATATTTATTTTTTATATTGAAACCATTGGTTCGTATTCTGTCCCCCCCCCCCCCCTCCAGCACATCATTACGAACAATGATAGAGATACAGCTCCAACTATCCGTGTCAGACCTACACACGAATCACCATTTAAATTGCGATATTACCTCCGCTAATGCATGAAGACAGTTAATGTTTGCTCTAGCAATTCAATATTGCTTGTAGCGTTCGTTTTGCATTCACTTTTTGTACACCGTCATTCTCACGTGACGAGTCAAAGGCTGCGCCAATCGCTGACGCAGTAATACGTCAATACTACGTCAGCAAATCACGCCTCGTGTTCAACGGGCACCAATGTTGCTCTGCGTATGAGAGCTTTCTTGCGTTTCTAATGCCACTATTATTAATCTTGAAACCCGTAGACTTGCTTTTTTGTGATCTTCACTCAGTTGTTTTGTTGTCAGTTGTGTTGCCATGGGAATGTATTTCAGAACCTCCTCCTTATAGTTAAGCTACGGAACCGACAAATCCGGCTAAGGATCTGATAAGTGACATTTTACCTTATATAGGCTCCTTTATTCTGCCTCCCATAGAGCCAAAATATTGCAAAGAAAGGTAAACATGGCTTAGGGAGGAAGGGAGAATGAAAAGAAAAAATCGCAAAGATGCTATCAACCAAGTATCTTGTGGATATCGTAACTATTTCGGAACTTCTATGCACATTGTCTTCTAAATTTAGAAAATATTGTTTCGGATAAAGTTGAGAATTGTTCAAAAGTTTATATCACGCGGTGTGAAAGTTCGAAGAAAATCTCGAGAAACCGTGCCAGGTGACAATTTGTCACACCAGTGTTTACTTCCCTTATACTACTATTTTTGTATTTATTTTTAAATCCGTTTTCACCTACCTGAACCCTCTTCTTGTTTCTAAGAATTCGTTTTCTTAAATTTCTGATTATTCTTGTCCTTTTAGGCCTCTTTTCCATTTCCTATGTCGTGGTCTAGTGGATATGTCGTTGGACTGTGGATCACACGGTTCGCAGTTCGAGTCTCGCCACAGCACCAATGCGTGGTGGATAATTAAGTGAGCAAACAATATCCTCTATTGTTACTATTATTATCATTAGCTCACGTTTACAAGGGATTACAGAACTGATGACAATTAGGTTATACAAATTCCTGAACATTATTTTTTTCTAATTTTAGAAGAAGAAATAAAATCGTCTCAAATTGACATTTCTTGTTGCAAATACCATGGTTGAGACATTATCAGGAACATGACAAATTTGTCTGGAATCGGTCTTCTGTCAAACAAATGTGCATTGGTACATTATTTTGAAAGGGCGTGGATATGAAGTTGGAAGCCGTAAATACATGACAAATGGCGGATCTGCCGTTGCTACCGGATTTCACATTTCATATGAATGTGATTTAAATACCATGGGAATGAAATGAAGTCATAGGACTTTACTTAGCATGATCGATCTTTCATCGCAACAACCTGTATTGGAAAGGTATGGGCAAATTAAGTCAAAGGGACAGTGACACAGTCATGCTGAAGAACTAGTTAAATGTACAGGATGACCTCCATATTTTTACCTCTTCTTTCTTTTCGATCTAATGTTTCTTTCGTACCCCCCCCCCCCCCCCCCACCTCACCCGCCATTCATATCCCTCTGTCTGTATGTCTGTATGTCTGTCTCTCTGTCTCTCTCTCTGTCTCTCTGCCCCCCTCTCTCTCTCTACCCCCCCCCCGTCTGTCTGTCTCTTCCTATAGGTTCTTTTTATTTATGACTCTGCTTCTGTCGCTCACCCGTTCTCTCTCTCTCTCTCTCTCTCTCTCTCTCTCTCTTTCTCGTTCTGCTTATGTCTTTTACCTGTAATTTAAATCTCTCTGTCAGACTCTTTGTCTCTCTCTATATATTGTTTTATCATCTTTGCATCACTATCCCTTACCTTTCTCTGTCTCCTCCGCTCCCCCTATCTCTCTCCCTATATCTGTCCATCTCTATATTGTTTGATTATCTTTGCCTTATCACCCCCACCCCCCATCTCTTTCTCTCTCTCTCTCTCTCTCTCTCTCTCTCTCTCTCTCTCTCTCTCTCTCTCTCTCTCTCTTTCTCACTATATCCGTCAATCTTTCCATACCCCTCTGTCTCCCTCACCTTCGTCGTCGTCTATTTCTCCTGTCTACCGAAAGGTTATTCGAGTCAATTTTTATTTCGTCCAATTACACAAGGCTGCAGCCTGAGCTTCCGTTCATGGAGTGATATTTAGCACACCTTTCTCAGGCCAGCCATTTTCTCCCATAGTACACAAACTCTAGCAGGGATTTCACTTTAAGTTTATCACCATCACCCCACTCTATCCCTTCCTTACCTCTGTTCTTTCTATAAGACTCAACAAGATGACATACGCCCTTTTCTCCAATATTCTCTAAAATATATCAAATAACAAGCCCGCCCAACAAATCCTTACCTCGATCCTTTCGTTCTACAAGATAATAATAATAATAATAATAGTGGCTACTTGTATAGCGCACATAGCGCACAGGTCCACCTTTCGGTGCTCATGGCGCTTAGAGAAAAGTACATGTAACAGACATAAGAAAGAAAAAAACAATAAACCGAAAAACAAAACAAGATATTGATTAAGGCACGTCATGCTCATTGCCTCAAAATACATTGACCGAACCCCCCCCCCTTCCTTAATCCTTACCTCTTATCTTTTATGTTTTATTAATTTGTATACAAGACTGAATCCAATTTAATGCTTCTAATGGATATTGAGGGGGTTTCGTGCACTTTCCCGTAAAATAAATCGACTCCCGTCGTTCCCTTTTTCTGTATATATAATATCACTAAATTACAATGAGGTGGTGTCGTGCAGTGAGATACAAACAAATTTAAGCCAATAAATCTAACTTTTACAAGCTAGCAAATCTATAAAGAGCAGCGGTCAACAGTACCAGCAACAACAGCATGAGGTTTTTTGGACCTCTCGGACAAACAGAGTCATTTATGATTTCTGAATAGAGAAATCCAGTCATATTCTTTTTAAATAATTATCATTATTATTTTGTTATGTTAATTCATATAAAGTGTAATTTTAGAAGGAAAATAACTCCAAACCAAACCAAACAACAGCAAAAATCTTCTCCCGCTTCTCTATACAAGTCCATGTTAATGTTATATATATATATATATCTTTATTGAAACATTTTTTATCAAGATCATACAAGTACGGATAGTTATACAGAGCAAAAAAGACATGAAAAGGTTGTACACGATTGTGTTTTCATTCCCCTTTCAGTGGGAAACGGTTCAGGCAGTGGACTAATCTAATTTATTTAAGCTCTGAAAATTAAATATAAATTTCCTTTGTTATATTTTACAAGATGCCATAATGCTTCTGTAGTGTGTTTTCTATTAATCGTGTCACAACTCTGTATTATATTATATTATATTATATTGTGTTTGAGTACCAAATGAAATATCATTTGAAAACAAAAAATGTTATAGGCTATATTATCATGATTATAATGTTGACCTGCTTAGATAAAATTATGTGACCTCCCAATTACTTTTATTGTGGGATTATTATCAAGCGTCGCCGCTGTTTGTCAAAACACCAAAACCATCAATAAATAATATTGCAATCTTCCTTTCCAGATGCATTGCTTTCTATTTGCATCAACCTAGGGATGAGGATTAATTGATTTTTTTTGTTTTTCTCGGTCGAAATTCTTTTTATTTTCATTCTAAGAGAATAGCAGGACCAGAGCTGCAATTATCTGCAATTATCTACCCAAATCAATATTTTGTTACCAACCGAAAAGGGCGAAGGTGGTCGATTTTCTTTTAATCGAAGATTACTTTGACCAATCAAGGCAGCGTGAGAATCAGGCACCCATCCGATCGAAATCTGTGACCTAATTAAACTTCTATCGAAGATTATTGAAGAAAATAAAATATTCGCAGTAAAGTAAGAGGGGGAAAATAAACAGGTCTGGTATGTTAATAATTGATGTTATAATTTGATGAATCGATATGATCTTATGAATGCCATAAGTGAAGACACATATAGTTATGTATCTAGAAAATGGATTTTCGATTTTAATTTATACAGTAAAGTAAAAAACTTCTATTATATCCCACTCCCTCCATCTCTATAGTGCTTGCTGTACAATTCTTCCTTTCTGGTTTGAAAGAAAAAGACTTTGGGTAGTTCGTTGAGGTGTTGTATTGGTTTCAAGATAATACTCATTGATAAAACTAATGCACATTTTACAAAGGTTGTAGTTTTTGTTCCTCTCCACTCCCCGCGGAGTATTCTACCTACAGTTTGTACGTTTGCCGCTATTCGCAATGGCGATTGCCATCCTATCAGCTACAGGTCCCCATTTCTCATAATTCTGGGCAAAGATCGGGAAGTGCGAAATTGCGTAAAGACATTAATTCTGGCTGAAATTCGAACTGGATCCATTTCGATATAAAATATTTGACTTATCCACTATTAAAATCATGACATTTTTCAACTTACATTAGACTGTAATACCAGCAATAATGTTGCAAATTTTTAACCTCTCATATCGTTTTGGTGTCACTTGTTTTATAAGGATAAATGGCTCTAGAAGTGACCATCACTGGTGGAACTTTATGAACGCCATTAAAATATCCTCCTCTTCGGTTACATTGTAAAGCCTTGGAGGGTCCACAAACAAAACAAGAGAAATTGTTTGTGTAACCATCAAATCTAGAAATGATGAAATGATTGAGATGCCAATTTCAGACTGGTTTGAACAGCAAGAAACTTGAAAACCCGTAAGGTGCTTTTGATGAAAAACGACATGCAAATATAAAATGGTGGAAGGGTAAAAATGTTATGAAATAGAAAAAAAATAGGCCCTATACAATTTATGATGAATTGTTATGTTATCGACATTGTTGATTTCGTAATATCATACTGGATAAAGTATAAATATTAAATACAATGGTTGCTCTCTCCCTCTTACTCTCTCTATCTATATTTCTTCCTCTCTCTCTCTCTCTCTCTCTCTCCCTCTCTCTCTCTCTCTATTATAATATATCTCTATCTCTCTCTCCTTCTCTCTCTATCTCTTTCTCTCTCTCTATCTCTCACTCTCACTCTATCTCTCTCTCTCTCTCTCCCCCTCTCTCTATCTCTCTCTATCTCTCTCTATCACTCTCCTTTCCCCATCTACCCCAATATCTCTATTCCCTCCATCCTCGTTCTTTTTTTCCAGTAAAAAAAGTAAAACTTAAGAAGCTTTACCTTGGAAGTCCTGCCTCCTCGCAGTATTTCAAGAGCGCTCTTTGGGGCGGAGTCACGATCACACCTCCGAGGTCGAACAGCACAACTTTCTTGTCTATCATCTTGGATGTGGGCGACGACGACGACGACGATGTTGACTTCGATGAACAGTATGTTTGCTTTACCCTCTTCGGCTTCAGATGAGAGCGCAGGTAGGAAAATACTTTCCGGAATTTTCTCCGTGTCTTTCGACAATGAAAGCAAACGGTGTCGGAAACGGTGACGATTTCTCCCTCATTCAACTGTGCTCGGTCGTCGCTTCGGCAGTTCGAATCGCCGCACATCGCATCAGATTTATATATCAACATATTATCATCCAAGTTAATCGTCTGATAAGGAAAATAATCAGCGATTTCACGATAAAACAATGAAGATCAACAGCTTATCGCTGAAGATGTCTCGATCACTCCACTTTCAAGTCTAAATACAGCTTACATAAATATCCCAAAATATGATCACAATCGTAAACAAACAATAACCAGATGATAATAACTAAATAACAGCTTAAACTCAGCGGTGCATTTTGTCTAAATGTAGAAATCCTGAGCTAAAAGCGTTGATCAAATATTTGCTAGCATGAGGACGAGAATGTATTCACACTGTATTTATAGAATGTTTATCTCGGTGTAACTGCTTTGCACCCGTACTCGCCGATAACCAGTGCACTAATAGCTGGTCGTTCGTTCTCGCCTGGCTCGTGATTGAGGGCGGTACACACATCCAAAACATGTTATATTAGTCTCGGGACGCAGACTCTAATTTGACACTTATGCACAAGTCCGTAAAGACTCGAAGAAGAGCCTACTTCTATCAGACTCTCTCGTTGTCAAAGAAGTAGCAGTATTTCATATGAAATGACAAGAATAATGTATAACCACTGAGGAAGAAGACATCTACAATTGATAAACAGGCATTGTCCTATAGCATCGCTGGATTAATGTAAAGTAAAGTAAAGTAAAGAGCCTATGAAATACAATAGACCGTGCGAATTACATTCATAATCATACCTATAGACTCATTCGAAGTCTCTTGAACACAACGAAACAATCATTTTTAATTTCGTTTCAGGGATATCGACTCTAAATTTAGTTTGACCTGGAAATAATCCTCAGTGATTCTAAAATTACCCCTTCTAGGCTTCTACAAAGCAAACTTTATGTTAGTATTGTAAACGGTGAAGTATATATCTGAATCATATTTCTATGCGACATAAAAATCTAAAAATGCAGACGTTTACTCTCGTACATTAGACGTCATAATGACATTAATTGAATCAGACCAAAACCAATTAAAATGAATGGACCCGGTACATTTTATTTAACTGGAATATAAAGTTTGTCGACCGTGTAATGACTCAACACAATCTTGTGATGAATATGTACCATAAAATACAAGTTTTTATTTACCAAATATGATTAACACCTATTTAAACAACTATTATAGTAATGAATTTTCATTCATTGTAATTGTCCAACGATCGCGTTGAGAGAAAGCTGTAAGTAACGAAATCACAATTAAGCCAGACTCGATTAAATTTAGAGCAAGAATGAAATATGATTTTCGCTTACTCGTCTGTACAGCTGTTAAAACACCTTTAATATCATTTTTGTTTTGATTTTCGAGAAATTTACATCTAGATTGTCGGTTTATTTGGTTTGGCCGACGCACCCCGCCCCCCCCCCCCCAACCACTCCCCCTCAAAATGTTAGGGTCCTATCTGTGCTGTTTGGTTGAATTTTAAACCATTGGTCATACATTTAAATAAAGAACTTGGCCCATAGCCATTGACGGAGTGAAGGTCGAGCCACTAAAGGGCACTGGCATCATAAGGGGGGCAATGGTCCTCCTCCTCCTAAACAAAATATTAAAAAATAGCATGTTCTAAGACTATGTATGAGGTTTGGAAGTGATTCTATGGTCTTCCTTTTTATGTTAAATTCCCCCTTCTCCTCTCTGTCCCTGCTTCCTCCCTCTCCCTCCCTCTCTCTCTCTCTCTCTCTCTCTCTCTCTCTCTCTCTCTCTCTCTCTCTCTCTCTTCCCCTCTCTCTCTCTCTCTCTCTCTTCATATCATTTTCCCCTAATATTTTTCGTTACTTGTTTGGAACACTTGCCCCGTGCCCCCAGTCGCTACGCCACTACACGTACATAGCTACACGTATGGAGGATAACAAGGTGTGATGCCGATGAGAGCCTGCGGTGAATGACAGGGGTGTTGATGGACGAAGTGCGCTGTGTCCGCTGATTACAGTCCTGTTTAGCTTCTAGCTAATGAATCTTTACCTGATACTTGATAGCTCAATCTATGGATATTACCACTCATAGCATTCCTTCCAAAATACTTTCTAGGTGTAATATGCATATGCACACTAATCTAAGCTGTACTGCGATTAAAGTTGGGAGTATCTTTCTTTTTATTGAGTGTCAACTTTCTTATGAATAATGTGTTTACTTCCATGTATATTTTCAGAATATATCCCTGTTCACCGTGAGAGATTTGGATTTATGTATGTGTATTATTATCTTGTTTTCAGATTTATTCAATACGATTTCTGATATATTGCAACAAATTAAATTGCAACAATGAACAGATAAACATGGTTTCAGGTTTTCTTAATGATTAATGATGAAGTAGAATTTTTCGACATTTTGTCCTACATTTCAGTGCATACGTGTACAAAAACAAAACGATCGGAAAGGCTTTCGAGAATGTTCGAGAATGTTTTCACGTTTCCAAATATGACAGACAAGGCTTTTGAAATTTCCCCAAAGTATTTTTTTTCGAAAGCCTTCGCGATCGTGTTCAAATTTAGTCAACTAAATTGAATATGTAAAAGTAATGAAACTCTTCAATTTGAACACAATCTTCCCTCCATGAATGAATGCACTCTTCATAATTTGTTGCGAGACCAGTTTCTACAATATACTCCTCTAAGTGGTTTTGTCATTTTATTTTTAGATTTAAGTAATTGGGTCAAAAAGTTCGACGGGTCTCCTTATCTGTAGAATAATCAACCAGTATACTACAGCGCATTAAACAAGCTTTCTTTACAATGTCTTTGAAGAGTAGTTTCTCTATAAAGGGCTTTGAGGAGTTGAACATTATCACTCTCATTTTATTTTTTCGAAACGAACTTTTGTCGTTTATTAATTTGTCAATAAAAAAAATGTTTGCAAATATATCTTCATCTTTAACATGACAGAAAAACTAGCAGACAAGATCATTGAGTAGTTTTTTTCAGTTTTTGTTTTACCTGTACACATTCATACAATGATACCCCTTGTATTCGTTGTTATCTAAAACAATTAAAGAGGTCTAATAATATTGTACAAACAGCGTTAAGTGTGATTGCTATCATTTTCTTTTTATTTCACGTCCAACGTTATCAGCACTTGTGATCTAAATTTAGTCTCACAGTCGTTATTTTTATATGTTCATATATATAGTTTGCGGCTTGTCGCAGACGTCTGCGCTTGCAGAATTTGTTTTCTTTCTTAAAAACTGGGGCGGTGTCAATTTGGTTATCGTTATTTATCATTAACTAATTCCTTTATCATTCCATAACGTTTATTAACGACTTTAAGTTCATAGTTTGTGGTATGTCGCAGAAGTTTGCGCTTGCAGAATATGTTTTCTTTCTTTTAGAACGGGCGGGGCTAATTTGATTATCGTTATTAATCATTAACTAATTCCCCTATCATTCGGTAATATTTAATTTAGACTTTTCAACTGTATTGTTCGGCATGATATCATTGCATTAAAAGGTTAACAAAATAAAAGTTTGTGTGGAATAGCATCATAGAAAAAATATCCCCTAAAAAGAATGGCTTTTCAAATGCCCTCACATTCTAAATATGACAAATAACAGCTAAAGGTTGTTGATAGTACCCCCCCCCCCCCTTCATGCCAAATGTGAAACATTTGAACATTTTTATGTTCAGAACATGTTCAAATCAGCAAGGCTGAACCAATTTCTCATAAGTTGGAAAACCTCGCATTATATACCAATACTTATTTGCTACATGATCAATCTTTTTCCGGTCGCTTCCACACCGTTTCTTTCACATTGCAATTGCATGACCAGAACTCAACTCTATGGGCCTACTCCCTAAACGTACAGTCATGTCTGAGATCAGTTCGTTTTGGAGTGGAAATCCAAGCTCATAATAGTCGAATCCACTCTCAAAAGAGTAATACAAGCCACTGTACTTTGGCGTGGATCTCACCAAGGAGATACAGGCTAAAACTCCTTGACCTCTCTTAAAATTTGGATTGGATTTAAGTGAATTCATTTCCAAAATGAAGTGATCGATCCGTAAAATGACACCTATAAGGGTATATTTCCACTCACTTGCATTATACACTGTTGGTCATAATGGTGGAATAATTTTTTTAAACCCCGATTTATGGAAAGATTTTAACAATGATTTATTCCTACTAGATCTAGAAAGTAATATACATTCTCTGATTTTATTGAATAATAATGTGTGAGTGTTAGTTTTGCGTGACTGCTAACGCATGTGTATGCTACTATGCTAATCTACTAGAGGACCTACGTCCTTAAGTTATAACTGACAGTAATGAGGAATAATGCCTCATAAAATAATAATAATAAGAATAGCTCACATTTATAATGCGCCTAATACTTTGTTTCTAGGCGCGGAACATATTATTACGCCGGGCACTAATAATATGCTTTATAAAAGGGCACTAATAAAGCATATCGACACGGTTTTGATCCTGGGGGCTCACAGTAACGAGGCCATTGCTTAGCCACTGAATCACGAATGTACGCAGCGGGGGCTAGGGTACGTCGCCGCCCCCACAAATACAAAAAAAAACAAAGAAAATGCAATAAATTGTCAATAATTTGCACATTGCCCTGACCCCTAAGATTAAAAAATCACCTATGTGCAGGGGCGGATCTAGCTTTTTGCTAAGGGGGGGGTTTGACCAAAATAATGACGATGCGGAGCATCGTCCACGAGCCGCGAAGCGGCGAGCCGATTTTTTTGGGGGGTGTTTATTTGAACCCCGTAAGTGATGTTTTCCTGGCATCTATTAACACAATGGAGACCATAAAAAGCAGTGCATGATAACGTCTTTTTAAATCAAGTAACAGTTTAATACACAGTTATATCCAGAGTTATCATGTGTTTGGTTAAGTTACCAGATGAGTTGAATATCTTCTCACAATATTTGCACTTGAAAGGGTTTCTCTCCAGCGTGCGTTCTTTTTTCTTTCTTTTTTTCTTTTTTTTTTCCTTTTTTTTTTTTTTTTTTTTTTTTTGGGCCGCCCAAGGGGGGGGGTTTAAACCCCCTAAACCCCCCCCGTAGATCCGCGCCTGTTGTATCAAAGAAAGAATCACGTTGAATGTCCATCCGTAATACGTCCATGATTAAACATAGGTGGAGATATTGAATCCTGATGGTACGACTAACTTCACGTCTCAACTCAAAGAAAAGCCACTGGATGATCTGTCCAAGGAAAAAGAAGACTTGATACTTCCACCATTTAACGCCTACTCAGCACAGGGAGTAATCACAGTGAGTAAAGATATTTTTTCGGGGGGTGTTTATTTGAACCCCGTAAGTGATGTTTTCCTGGCATCTATTAACACAATGGAGACCATAAAAAGCAGTGCATGATAACGTCTTTTTAAATCAAGTAACAGTTTAATACACAGTTATATCCAGAGTTATCATGTGTTTGGTTAAGTTACCAGATGAGTTGAATATCTTCTCACAATATTTGCACTTGAAAGGGTTTCTCTCCAGCGTGCGTTCTTTTTTCTTTCTTTTTTTCTTTTTTTTTTCCTTTTTTTTTTTTTTTTTTTTTTTTTTGGGCCGCCCAAGGGGGGGGTTTAAACCCCCTAAACCCCCCCCCGTAGATCCGCGCCTGATGTGGGCATGCCTTGACCCATAATGCATTGCCCTACAGAGGAATTTTTAATGTTGGAGACCGGGGGGGGGGGGAAATGCAATGAATGATTGAAAAATTATTGCATTTTCTTAGTATTTTTGTATTTGTGGGGGCGGCGACGTACCCTGCCCCCCCCCCCTGCGTACAGTCATGATTCAGTGGTTAGGCAATGGCCCCGTTGCTGTGAGCTCCTAGGATCAAAACCGTGTCGATGATGCTTTATTATTGCCCTTTTAATGAGGCATTATTCCTCATTACTGTCAGTTACGGCTTAAGGACATAGGTCCCCTAGTAGATTAGCATAGTAGCATACACATGCTTTAGCAGTCACGCAAAACAAACACTCACAAATTATTATTCAATAAAATCTGAGAATTTATACTATTATCTAGATCTAGTAGGAATAAATCATTGTTAAAATCTTTCCATAAATCGGGGTTAACAAAATTATTCCACCATTATGACCAACAGTGTACATCGATTGGGTCGATATAACGATGTGTCTAAGCGCTTTACAGATATATAATTACCCCGGTCATCGGATTCAGGCTCACCCACACACAATGTATGCACATTGTCCACTCCTTGGGGAGCATTCCGGCCAGTCGCCATTTTACAAGCGCACACTTGCTTATCCAACCACATTAACTTTCGCATTCTACCGGGTACCCATTTAACACCTGGGTGGAGAGTGGCAAATTTAGATCAACGTCTTGCCAAAGGACATTAGTGCTGCGGCAGGACTCGAACCCCGTACCGTGTGATCTGTAGTCGGGTGACTTATCCACTAGACCACAACACCTCTGTTTGTTTCAATAGAAGAGAAAAATCGCACCTGAATTACCAGCATGAACAGTGGGACGGGGCACTGAGGAACAACTGGTTATGCGCATGTATTTAGATAGCCTAAAATCAATCCAGACAAGGTATTGACCACAACCCGGCCCAATTCTTCAAAGATTGTTCCTGAAACGGAAAATGAAAGTCAATTGAATTAAGTGTGGTGAGCATTGTGATTAAGATTCGCGACCGGGGAAGGGGGAGAAGGTGTGAATGAGAAAGCTAGATGGGATGGACAAAGAATTTGGATATATTTAAAAAGTGTGAGAGTTAGAACAGAGAGACAGACTGAGAGGTGGAAGAGCATGAAATAATTAGAGAGAAAAACAGAGAGAGAAAGAGAGAGGGGAGGGAGGACAGAGAGAGAGAGTGGGAGAGAGAGAGAGAGAGAATGGGAGAGAGAAGAAAGGAAGGACAGAGAGAGAGGAAGGAGAGAGAGAGAGGGGAAGGAGGGGCAAAGAGAAAAAGAGAGATACGGAGAGAAAGAGGGAGGGAGGGAAGGAGCGAGAGCGCGCGCGGTTGGGGGGGGGGGGTGAGTGAGAGGGAAAGGGACAGAGATATACAAATAAAGGCAGATCGAGAAAATGAGAGAGGAGGGGAAGTGAGGGAAGGAGAGAGAGAGAGAGAGAGAGAGAGAGAGAGAGAGAGAAAGAGAGAGGGTAGACTGTCCAGCAGTGTTCCTGGATCTGACGTCCGTTTGATAGGGATCTAGGAGGACCTGGACTTAATCCTAGGGTTTCCTGAACGCCATTGGATGGAGGGTTCAGACTCTCATCTTGGCCCCCAAAACAGTAGGGTCATGCCTAATTTAATTGGCCTTCAAGCATGGGCCACTTGCGGTCAAGTTTACAATAACCATGGACGCATCAACGATGCACATCAACTATTATTTGACTACAAACCAAAAAGACTGAAACAGGTTTGAATTTACATGTATTCTCAGAGTCTACTCCATGCATAAAATTAACTGAAATTTCGTTCTGCATCTAATGTAGCAAATATCTATCCGCACTTCTTGAGGATTTGTTAGCAAGAATCATGACAATAATTATGTTGAGGTCTCTAGACATCAGCATTATTACTGCTCTTCTCGCGAGCCCAGTTGACCCCAGCATTTCAAGGTGCCCATTAGACTTGGGTTGAGAGGTCTAAATAAATGTGGGCAAAACTTATCCAATGATAAGCTCCGAGCGAGGATCGAATCCAGAACCTCGTTAATGATAGTCAACCATATACCAAATGGCTCCCGATAGTTAACGAAACGGTTATATACACATAAGTAACAGGTGAAGAAGATGAGAAACACCCAGCAGCCATCCTTAAACTCAAGATGATTAGGATAAAGATCCTAAAGACTTAATTGGTCTAATCTAACCTGTTCCGGAGAGCTAGTGACGTTGAACTTGCGACTTGACCTTAATTTTCGTTAACCATGAGGTCACGAAGAATTCGGCTGGCTCTCAGGGACGTTTCTTTTGCGGTAGATTTTAAAATAACGTTTCTCTTCCTCAAAGGCACAGTTTGTAATAACTTGATGGAATATATCTTCGGGAGAATAACTAACCATGCTGACTCCATTCACGCATGGATTCCGTTGAGGTCGATTTCATCATCCACACTATGCTTAAAGGTAAAGACCAGTAATGGTCATGCGATTGCATTGTGAAAGAAACGTTGTGGAATCGATCAGAAAAGGTTGATCATCTAGCATCTAGCATCTGCAAGGTTCTGGAATCATCAAAATGATAAGAAATTTGGCCCATTCTTCGTAAAGTTACAAGCACTATACACAGAAAGATGTATATGGGACTACCCTATCTCTCTCACCAGACCATGAGAGAAATAAATTTACCAAATATATGAATTAGTAGGCGGTTTCCCGGCAAATTTTTTATCATCATGTATTAGTCAAAACATATTCTTTCACATGATTGGTAATGAGAGCTTCTATTTCATTTTTTGAAATTGGGGCGTTGCCAATACTGGTCTTTACCTTTAAAGGCCTGGTTTAAAGAGAGAAACGACACATGCTGTTTATTACTATAGAGGAGGAAGGAAAGCATTCATTCCTTAGTCATCAAAACGACAAACCAAATACCCCAGGCGACGATGAAGTGAGTGTATAAATTATGATTGGATTCATAAGAAGTGTCAAACCGTTCTCACATCAAGACCCGACCAATTTTTATTTTATCATCAGACACAGCGACGGTTCATAGTGATGATAGGTCTCAAGTTACACGCGAGTAGTGCAGGCACTTTGAAATGATAAAGTACTATTAATAAACCTTTTAAAGGTTGATGTATAACTTTTTACAATTATGATTTTTATGGATTGAAACCAAAAAAAAAAAACATGCGACATGAACAAAGAAAATGGCATTAGACCCAGAAGTAGGGGGCAGAAACTAAAAATAGAGAGACCTGTGTGTCAGGGAGAGAGAGAGAGAGAGAGAGAGAGAGAGAGAGAGATTAGGGGTGGTGGTACGACCCTGGATGAGATATTGTACTAAGCTTATGACATCATCTCGAATACACTTTCTTTCTATGAAATTAGTCTAAAGACTTAGAACAAAATACTATCGACACAAGGAGTATGTATATAATGTTGGTATGGCAAAATGTTAAAATTCATTCCCTCTTTCAGTCGAACACGTTTGTCCTAACAACATGGAAACACAAAATTCATAAAAAAATCCTCTTGTTAGAATGAGATTTGAAATTAATATTTACATTTCTAAATGAAAAGGCGATACAAGCACGCATATGCTTTCTCAAGCGAAGATAAAATTAAAAACAGGAAAATTAGGCATTTTGCTGTTGTTGTTGTTGTTGTTGGGGTTTAGATGGCGCTCTTCAATCTTGACAGATTATCTGCGCCACGGCGTTCCTTCTTTGGCTCACTTTTACTGATGGGGGGGGGGGGGTCTGTCTTTCAAGACTTCTGTTTTCGAGTCATGAGTTGGCTCACCTGTCTCAGCGAAGTGCCACTGTGCAAGATTAATTATATTTAATTTCCCTTCACCATTAGTCGTGCATTTTAATCATAAGGGTGCATCCTTATGATTTTAATACTGATGATATTCAAACATTTCAATCATAATCACAAGCATAATATACTCACCGAGGAAAATGCACTAGACCTATACGAACATTTCAAATCTGTTTGTAGCTTTAATATAATCTAAGAGGACTCTAAAATCCGATAAATTCCCTAATAATTTTACTAAATCTAACGTATTACATTTCAATCGTATTTGCATTATCCTTCTTTTTCTTTCATATTTCTTGCATTGTAGTAAAAAATGCTCTATTGTTTCTTACAATGGATACAAAGTCCATCTTCATTTGGATTAATAATGTGCTGATATTAATTTAATATGCATTTCCTTAGTCTCAACTGAGGTATTATTACTTCCTCCTTTCTATTAAAACCTTGACTATTTTATGTTTTTGTGACATTTGGCTGAATTCGCCATAATTGTCTTCCATTCAATGAAGACTCCCATTGAAATTGCCAGACTCCCATTGAAATTTTGCCTCAAAGAGAGTTCATGTTGAACATTAGCAATGATGCGAATACAATGGTTAATGGGCTGCGATCAGGGGTGTCGCTCAAGGAAGGTGGGGATGGGAGGGGGCAGGTGGTATGACCAACCCCACCCTATTGAAAAATAATTGTGTGCAAATCCGAAAATGGCCGAGCTACTGAACAAATAAATCTCAAGAACGCTGACACATTTGTTTTCACATTGACAAATTTGAATGTCCGAGAATTCGTATTCGTTGACATTTTCGTTAATGCTTGTTTGGAAAGTTTTGCCTTACCTGTTGGCAAATTTGGTTGGAAATCCACCGATTTCTTTTCTTCCAAGAGGTACCTTACCAATTCCGCATTAAAACAAACCAGGTCAAGAACGCTCACCTCATTAATCTCTCCTTACCAAAACTTCAACTGAAATCAGAGACTTTAAAGGGATAGTTGAGTTCTGTTGCAGAGGGCGCTACACAAAAGAATTTTTTGTAAGATAATGAAAAATTGAGTGTCATATTTGAAAGAACGTACAATTTAAATGACAAAATCATCTTTGTTTGATCAAAATCGGTTCAGAGACGGCTGAAATGTCCATAAATATAACGATTTTTAATATTTGTGTACCACCACAAAATATTCGAGAATTTGAAAAAGCCGTTGAAAAAACGAAATAGCGCCTTTTAAGGTTGTATTTCAGCTAATGCCGATGTTAATTTTTGTTTGTTGGCTTTATCGTGTTGGTAAGTTACGCACAACCAGTCGGCCCATGTATTGTTATTTTTAATTAATTAATTAATTAACGGTCACCATATTTTTTTGAAAGTGGAGCTGAATTGGTATCGTATTGGCTAAATTTACACATTTTGGGGTCTAAAATTACCTTCATAGCAATTCTAGGTCCCAAAAGGGCACTAGAAATGTCATAGATAAGAATAAGAGCAATAAGCATGCACTTTGAAGGCATTTGCGGTCTGAAAACAGAACTTAACTATCCCTTTAAGTTAGCCCATATTGCTGATAGCACTTTGAATTAGGCATCCATAGTTGGTTAAATATTAGAGTTACGTCAATTTTATCTGAAAGATGGGCACAATAACATTCTATAGTGATGTGTAGTACTGATCAATGATTACATCTGGCAAATGACCACGATCAAAGGGAATCGATTGATCAGTGAAGGAATCGTCAGGAGTATAAGACGAGTGTTTTGGCAGGTTTTCATGAGGAGCAAATGCCTCTGGAAATGTGGGCAAGGGTGTGCTATTAAAGTCATGTCTGATGTAGATATTATTTGGCGGCATGTGGACACCAGGAGACTCACACGGCATAGTGGCACAGTTTTGATAACGACTCTGAACCACTGGATCGCCGAGGGACTGAGGGATATCCGTATCACGATGAGGCTGTCGATGAGGATGATGATGAGGAGGGTGGTGCGTGCCATAGCCATCATCAAAATGAACTCCATTCATAGAACAAAGATTTGAATTGTTGGGAGTTTCATGAGAAACTTCCATACTTGAATTAGTCGGCAACATTTGACACTCTGCGAAAACCCGCTTATCTTCTCCGTCTACTTCTGTCTCTTCGCTTCCCTGATCGATGGCGTCGGGCCAGTAGTCAATCATCTCATGAAAGTCCGTCGTCGGGAGAAGCCAATCAAGCGCTGCAGTGTCCGGCGTCGAGGACGGTATTGACAACGGTGGTGATAGCAACGACGATGGCACTGACGTCGTGTCGCCGAAGCCATGGATGCTTCTTATTCCCGAAGTGTCGGACACCGAAGGTATTCTTGGTTTTGGCTCTGCGAAAAATGACGACGGTAAGTTTCGAGAGCGAAGCGGCACTTTCCGATGATCCTTTTCTACTCGTTCTTTGGTCGTTGAAAATTTGTCCAACATTTTCGTATCAAAGAGTGCTGTAAGAGACCGACTTTGTGGACCAGACCTCAACGTTTGTCGTCGACCTGTTCTATTACTCGAGACTTTGTTAGTGAAATGTTGATATGGAACTAATCGGGACATGGCGGGTCGCGTCTTTGTCGTCTTACCACTATCGACATCATCTACCGTATCATGCACGCTCACATCTTGCCTATCGTCATCATTTTGCTTCTCCTTCTTCTCTTCCCGGCGTCTGATATGTTTCTGAAGGTACTTCCGATGGTTGACTTTCCTCTTTGATCTGGTCGGCCTATCAAGAGCCATCTTGATATCGTTCGAAGCCAAATCTACAAACGCAAGAAGTCCCATCGTATCACCGGGGTGCGTTGGCAGTATCCCCGACATGGTCGTTCAAATAAAAATAATTATTAAAACACTTGAAAGAATCATTTCCTTCCTTTGCACATCTGCTTACACGTTCCTTCTTTCAAATATCTCTGTTGTAATCCAAACATCAGACAATTTCACATTCTCTTGTAACTGTTCATTTAATCATTACCCAAGAAATAAGTACGTACTTGTAGATGAGGAACCAGTGGACCTCCGGCGCCGAGTCTTATGCGATAGATACCGTGGTCAAGGGATTCAAACTATACTGAAACATGTATGAATCTCTTCTGAAACCGCTTGAACGGATCTCTGTGAAACGTTATCACAACATTGTTTTCCATTTTGTGCAGTTGGATGGTCGGATCAGGCTGCCTTTTACTGAAACTGCCTTGATTTCCGCATGCAAGGTTGTCGGATCTTGAGGTTTTATAACTTTAGCGCATCTAAATAAAATTCAGATATGAAACAATGGGTTAAAAGAGGAATGGTTTCTGCATGGTAAATTATGATGAATATTGAATAAATAAAAAGAAAAAATATTTCTTACTAACATAGTACACTAAATAAAATAAAAATTATACTTTTTTTATTTTTTAAATACAGTACTTACTGTTGAATCCATTTTGATTTCGGTGGTGATAGATTTCTTCATCTTTATTTAGCTTATCAACAATTGTAGGAAGTGTTTTTGCGTATACTGGTTAATATCATAAACTCTTTGAATTGTGATTTGTCAAATTAAACAACAAAATATATTACACTTATTTTTTTCGTAGCTTCCTTTGGTTAGATTTGTTACTACTTTTAATTATACATACATACATGTATGGCTCCTTATATTCCAGAAAACCGTCTTATGAAGAGCTGCGATTGATCCAAATCACAAATAAGTTGCCATTGATATCAACTCTTTATAAGACGGGTTCATGTCTGTAAGAAGAAACTAAGATCAATCAAAGTGACAGATATTGGAAAATCAGATTAACCGTGTAATCTTCTAGACGACATAATATACATGTAGTGAAAGTATAACTTATTAAAAACGGCATACCTTACCTTGAAATCATGAAAACTATTGCTGAATAACCCCTTAAAACACTGTAAGCAGAATAAGTCCAACTGTTGGTTGATAAAGCTTATAATGATGCTACACGTGTGATATGATATCACCAAGGCTATCAAACCAGAGAGAGAAGCTTGGTCGTTTCCATGGATTCGTCAGTTATTTTCATTGTTTGTTGTGTGACAGGATCGCCTTTTATCATTTTCTTTCAATCGCAGGAAAAGTAAATAATGTGCATTTATTCAAGGATGTTTAAGACGGAATTATGACGGACATCTAGTGCCAAGTGTCAATATTATGCTTGGAGATGTTGAAAGAATAGGATGTTTGAGAAAGAAGTCCGCATAGCTGGTAATTGCAATATGAGCCCTGCTTTTGTTACAGGGAACAAACTATTGAAAATGGATTTACAGTTTTCTCTAGGGTAATATAAAAAATGAAATATTCGATCGACACGCAATGTTTAATGTTAACTGTAAAGTAAACAAAAAAAGGAGGGAGAAACACACAAATTACCCCGAGATTTATATCTTGACTGTGTTCATTGTGCACCACCGTCGTAGAAGAAATAAAGGAAAAAAAAGTAAATTGAAAATGATTGTCAAAATAAGTGACGAAAGTGCCTTCAATTGGCAATGAATTATTGAGGGAGGGAGGGAGGGAGAGAGAGAGAGAGAAAGAAAGAGAGAGAGAGAGAGAGAGAAAGAAAGAATAAGAGAAAAAAAGAGAGAGAGAGAGAGAGAGAGAGAGAGAGAAACATACATTTTTCTATATTTATGCATGACACACAAAATTTAGTCTGAATAGATAATTTTGTAAATATTTTATGACACAAAAGTATTTGCTTCTCATCCCCTTACATGTGCCTAATATGAGGATTAATTTTAATTACACATCCATGTATCTGTTGACCTTAGGCCCCCCCCCCCCCCTTCAAAAAAGAAGAAAGAAGATGTTATATTGCCCATTGCGACCGACCCCAAAATCTTGAAATTTACGGTCGGCTTTTGAAAAATAAAAAATAAATAAAAAAGTTAACCGTTTTTTAGAAGAAAAAAATGTATTAAAGCATTCAAAACTGAGATTTCCGACCGACCGACACATATTTTGGCACCTAAAGGGCAATACAACGACTTTTTGTTTATAGCCCGTATCTTTATCTTTTGTTTTATGTACGCACCAGCCAATGTGGAGAGCCTCTCGACAGAATATCATACTGTTAATGTTTCATTTCGTCAACCTTGTGATGTTTTGTATGTATTGTTATCATCTTGCCTGGAAATAAAATAAATACAATTAAAATTAAAAAATAAGAGAGAGGGAGAAAGGGAGAAAGGGAGAGGGAGAGAGGGAGAGGATAACTGCAACTAAATGAAATACTCACAAACCAAACCGTACAATGAAACCTTGGAACAATGATAACTTTGAGATGCATTTACCGTTTAATATAAAAACTGTTTACTACAACATGATTTTCACTGCTTAAATTATATACATATCATGCAGGTTTGGCCAATTTGAAAAGCAAAACCACCGCTTTGAGTATAACCAATACAATCTAGATGAAATTAACATACTGAATAATAGCAACTACATTAGTACCTGTTCAATCATGATTTTTACATTGAAAAATAAAGTATGAATATCAAACTTTGACGTGATCTTGGAATGTTGAGAAAATCTGTTTTTCTATCTCAAACCTCCTTATATGGCACACTTCCTCTAAGTACATGTATGATGTTTTTGTTTTTTTAAACAAATTGATGACATAAATAGAGGAATGTCCAAGTTAACATCAATGAATAATCCTGCTTGGTCTAAATCATCAAATATCTCACCCATGCGTATAACTAGGTAGTATCACATTTTAGTGAAAATACTGTTTTTATGTACTCTACAGACTATAACTACAATATATTCTCTTACAGTCTACAATATTTTTCTTTCTATGAACCAGTGCAACTAAGATGAAGGAAAATAACTCTGAATTCCAGATAAACTAAACAGAGTAGCCGAACATTCACAATGACATTGACGCTATTTGCTACAACTTTTTTTATAAAAATCACACAAATTTCACTGGCACCAACTACATTTCTTCAGAATATCTCTTTCCTTTTTTTTTTCTCAGTATGTTACAGCACAAACCCTGGACGGAATAGCCTCTATACCAAGAACTTTGCTGAAGGCACAACATAAGCAACATAACACCCATAATCATATTTTATATATACATATTCTGCTTTTTACAAACACTATCTATCACAAGATAGTTTACAATGTTCAAATGCTGTAGTACGAGAAAGACCCATTTGAACACAAAAGAACTTGGGTAACGTATCTCTTGATAATCATCTTGTATCATACATTCATGATTGAGAATACCAGTATGCTATGTTCGAACATCATACGATGACAGAGGCATTTGAAGGCTCATACAAAAATATATCTTTACACATCTACTACTACGCCTTTTGAATGCCCCGTCGGTCATCTTGTAAAGCAAAATGCTAACCATTTGCCATACATGCCATATACACGCTGGGTGAAGCTGGGTGAACTTCTTATGAAGACACCACATACTCAACTGGAATGACTGTACACGCTGTGGTAAATATGACCGGGAGTGGGAATCTCTCCTGGATAATTGTCAGATTTGAGATGCCCCGACCCCCCCCCCCCCCCAAAAAAAAAAAAAAAAAAAAAAAAAAATGGATTTGACTAGGTACCCAATGGATCATATAATCATCCAGTTAATGAAATATCCCTCCCCTTCTGATTCTGAATATGGATCTGTCTGCACGCATTTCCCAATACATTTAAATTTCTATAAATATGCCTATTCACAATTCAGGATTAGAACCTACCAAAAGGAACTAACTACCTCAACCAGAAAAGGAATATCTCTCATGAAAACTGTTGTAGACGACTATTCGCGTCTTTAAAAAGGGGAGAGGAAGGGTCTGAAGTGTAGACAAAAGTTAGCCCAGGGAGTTGGAATTACTGAGCCTGACCTAACTCAATGATTCATGTCCAGTGAGAAAATTGAACAAGTTTTCCATTGAAGGACAAGAATTTGACAGAAAGTGTTTCATTTCACATTACACACCATTCCAGCTGGAGTGACAGAAATTCAATCCTTACCCGCACTCTCGAAAACAGGATACGATTTCTTTTTGGCAAGCTGTTCCCCTCTGGTTAACAGGACTATCCAGATCTCTTCACACTTGCCAATCTACTATCCAATCTGGGGGATGTAATTGGGACGATTTGACCACAACCATGTGATGATTGCAAATCGAGCACCATATTTTTTAAAACAAGTGTGCTGGGTTTGGGTCCCCTTTACTTAGCAAGGGTCGTTCTCAACCAAAATATAACTCTGCGGTCAACTTCCTAACATACCCGATTCCTCCCTTCAACCCAGAACCCGATTCCATATCTAACTTAAAAATTAACCTTAAACCTAACCCTATACCAAATTTAAACTTCAATATTAACCCTACTTTCTTTTTTGACAAAATGAAAGCATGCCTACAATGTAGCCAGAGATAATAAGAGATCATCCACTGCCACCCATATCTTACCAGCATTTATACCTTCATGAAGTCTGTGGTGCAATTTTCAAAAAGTTAGGCTGCATGTAGCTCATAATAAGGCTGTAAACGTTCTGATATTGTCACATGCACACCATAGGGGGGAGGGGGGATATGGCATTCTGGTATTGAATAAATTTCTCTGGAACTCCCAATAAATTTACAGTGAATGTTGAAATTTATGTCTGTAATACATAATTTAGGAAAATGCCTAGCAGAGTGAAAAGTAGAGACATGCATGACATAACAGCAAAGTGTATGATGGGAATACTTGATCCCATGTATGTATGTGTATATCTTGTAGTTTTCAGTGTACATTCTAATCATGTTTTCATCAGAATTTTCTTTTTTCTTGTAACTGGTCAAAATCAATGTACTTTTGCGTACTATATAACAAACAATATAACACAACGTTTAACGCATTGCATACAATCTAATTATGGTATAACATGTGTTTTCCATACACCCCAGCCCATATAATCTTGGAAATAAGTACATTGATTCAATGGGTTAAACTGAATTTTGTTACCAGCACTCGACATAACATTAAATGTAATTCCATGTGTTAACAGCAATGACAACATCTCCTTTGTGACGTTTTCTCTGCCACAGCATGAGAAATAATTGTATGTTCAATAGAACACTACTCTCTCTGTACTTACAGCATTATGAATATTTCATACATTTTAATTTCTATCCCAAATATACATGTAGTCCCTACATTATAACCTTATGAACAGAAAACACAAGAGAATAAATGAGGGCCTTGAATGATATCTACTCAAACTAAATTTACAAATTAGAACAATAAAAATCTAAATATAGAATACAATATATGAGCAAACTCAACATCAACATATCACAGCAAATTTATATACACATAATATTTGATTTGTATATAAATTGAAATAGGAAAATTTCATCATAACATATATCCTGTACTTCATCTCTGATAATTTTAAATGACAGAAACTTGAATAAATGAATACAAAATAATTATGGATGATTTCATCAACTTAATGTACACGAGGGAATAAACTTGCTGCTCCAACAATTTTTTTTTCTTCAAATAAAAATATTGCATTTTCAGCCAGCCCTAAAATTGCCTTGGTCAGTCTCCATTTCTAAAACAAAATATTGCTCAAAATAAAAGATGTATAGCTATGCTATAATGCATACTTGAAGGTGTTGATTTCAAATTAAAAAAAGTATATATGGAGTGAATTCCTTTGTAAAATAATAAAAACAGGAAAATTTAACTACCTCAGCAAGGAGCAAAGTTATCTATTCATCAAATCCTCTTTTTCATCTTGGTCATTGCAAATTCATGGTCTTACATACATGGAAAAATCAATCCATTTGGTAAATTGTGAAGTTTTATATATGTATCACTTCGTTGTCTTTATAATAGTAATGACAAAATGAAATGAACTTTTGGTACACAAATGCTGAAAGAAGAAAACTAGCACCCATGTTAGCATTAATGAACAATTTGAAGGCTTATTAAACAAATGCATCAGTTCTGATGACTTACTTAAAGTTCAAATATAAAACTTTTTTTAAAGGAATGCTTGTACATGATTTCATACTCAAAGATATAATAAATATTTTCCCAACATTTATATAAATCTTTGAAATTATTTCTATTTCTACTGAACTTCAAAAGAGAACACAAGTTAATCCTAATCAAATGTGTTTCAATATCTCAATGCACCATATTATTAGAACCACCATTAAGAATTGATTTATCAAATATCATAGATATATAGAAAGATCAAGGTGCTTTTACTGTGTAAATAATTTGGTATTTGCTCATCACAAACTTTCTACACATTCTAATTTTTTTTTTAGAAGATGATTCTTGACAGGGAAAAAATATATAAAAATAAGCTCTACATTTCAAAAGATAAATAGAAAAAGACTTGCACTTTTCTGGGTAAATGTATATAGAATATCTTGCACATAACGAGTTACAGCAGCCTAAAAGCAGTTTAAAGCAGCCTACTTTGACTAAAATAAACAAGAAATGTATTCATGCGAAATCAATAACAGATTCAGCCATTCACTTAGCAGTACATCCAACAATAGAATGAAATGAAAACCATTGCAATGCCATTAATGCAGAAATATACTTTTAAACCATAATGCTATTTCAATTGCTTCACTGCATGCACGTTGGACATGCAATAGCATTTAAACATTTCTGAAAAACGAAAATAATCCAAGGTGCCTCGCTTAAAACTTTCCAAGGTGAAATTGCTACACATTTTCATGAAACGGCATACATTGTCAGTTTCATTATGTGAAAACATTAGAATGCAACAGTAAAAGATACAAATATATATGCGTACTAAATTTTGACTTCTTCTTTTGGCCATTAGATTTTCTTTTTTTCATACAGTAATGATATTTAGAATACCGGTAGGAAAATAGGACAAATGAGAACAGATCAAGTCTTCTCAATGACAAAAAAAACTATTTACTAAAAAGGCTTGTCAAAAAAACTTAAAATTCACTTCATTTTTCCCCTAGCAGCATTTCAAGGCCAGAATTAATCTACAAGCTTTTACGCTTAGTCGCTATCATAAAACTTCAAAAAGCTGCTTGGTGCATGCAGCTTTACTTTCTCATGATATCCTATAAAAATTCACATCTAATTCACTTACAAAGAAACATTTGAATATTTGAGCTCAATAAAAAAAAAAAAAAATAACAGTCAAATATTCTTCTCATTTTTCTTCTTTCTTTGGAATATGTGAAGAGAAACAACAAATCAACTTGAAGTAACTCACTCCGTGCTGCTAGTGGGATCATACAGGTAGTTGAATCTCTGTATAAATAGGATATTAAGGTTTAAGTGTCTTGCTAACATAAGCTGCTTGTCTCGTATCAGTTATTGTTTGTTCACTATCATGGTGCACATAGCTTTCCATAGCCATGGTTTCAAGTTTGAATACGGTAGTCTTACTTTTCTGTATCTAGTTCAAAAAACTTTGGCCTTCATGATATACACTGTATGTGTTCATGTTTAAATGACATGGTACTACACCCATGTTTACTTTCTTCTCAAAGTCGACCTATGACCTCTTCCTCATTTCCTAGGACTACCGGTATCTCTTCTTATCCAATGGTTTTCATAATTGATCTGCACTGGTTGTATCTTTGTTACTTTACCCTATCTGCACCTGATTATTCAATGATTTATCTAATCTTATTAAGAAAGCAAGTACATGTATGCTCAAAGACCTACATCTTAAGTCCTGTTCAAAGAACTTGGTAATTGAGAATACAACATCAACTTGGTTTTAAACCAAGGCCTTTGCGTGACCATGAACACTGATAAACCAAAGGACTTCCACAAGTCCCTTAAAAAAAAAGACAAAGGCTCTACATACATGTATTTGAGGAAAGGAATGGTTCTGATTGGAAAACCATTTATCATACAATTTCAAGACAAATTTTCGCTGCCATGTCAAAGATATCAAGTTGCTATCACCATTACGGCTGCAGAATAGACTAGAGCATTACAGACCTGCCAGTCAACTACACAAAAACAAATACATGGGATCATGTACTTAATACTTCCCATGTGAGTGTGTGTCTACTTGAAGTGGATTATTGAACAATGATAAACTCTAATACCTCGCATTGTGGGGACACCATGTCTGGATGTTATTTGCTTAACAAATAATAGCTGCTTGCTTGAATTGTGCTGAAAGAAAAATTGAAGTATCCTTGAAATGCGTCCAGCGCTGGATGACTGTTTACTAAGATTTTACAAAAAATTCTCAAAAGGTGTAATTCTCCATCTACAAGTGCAAAATATAACGCATTAAATCTAAAAATTATTAATGTGAAGTATATCTCGGTACACAATGAACAGTGGACTTATAGACAGCCAAATGACTTCAAATATCAACATTTTCCCAACATTCTTGATAAATTGAACAGAAAGACTGTAATAACAGCACCAAAATTACATTCTGACTAAATTTGACTTCGAATCTGAAAAGAAATATAAAACTGAATCTTGATCATAAAAAATTGTTAAAATGAAAGATTACGACGTGTAGTTAAAGGTAAAGACCAGTATTGGAAACGCCCCAATTTCAAAAAATGAAATGGAAGCTCTCATTACCAATCATGTGAAAGAATATGTTTTGACTAATACATGATGATAAAAAAATTGCCGGGAAACCGCCTACTAATTCATATATTTGGTAAATTTGTTTCTCTCATGGTCTGGGAGAGATATAGGGTAGTCCCATATACATCTTTCTGTGTATAGTGCTTGTAACTTTATGAAGAATGGGCCAAATTTCTTATCATTTTGATGATTCCAGAACCTTGCAGATGCTAGATGCTAGATGATCAACCTTTTCTGATCGATTCCACAACGTTTCTTTCACAATGCAATCGCATGACCATAACTGGTCTTTACCTTTAAAACATATGGCCCTAAGAAGGACAACAGCACCCATTTGGAAAGAACTTTCCTACTCTGTAACTAGAGCATTTCCTTGAATAAAAGCCATTTACCATAAATAAAGAACAAAATTACTCATGATAATAGTCTCACTTAATCTGGCTTTATAAGGATAATCAAAGGATCAGACTCAAAGATAATTAAAAATAACATGGAGATTTGCTTTGCTGCCAAGAGGATTTCGAGAGGGTTCGGTTGCGTCAATGTCAGTGTTGAAGCATACGCAGACTTCTCATGAGGGCAGAGAGAAGAGCGGCCATCGTCTGGGCTTTTCGGAGCAGCTGTTGCATCCTGGGATCACTCATAGGCTTCCCATGAGCCTCGCTGGCTGCCCCGAGGGTAGCTCCGAAATTTCTGGCCACGTCTTCAACCTGTAAACAATCATAACATGTTACAATGGTTAAATGTCAAAATGAATAGGATTGAATCTTTCACATTTATTACAAACTTGATTTTTTTTTTCTTTCCATTTTAAAACTTTATTCTGGTACACGAATAGGTAACTACCCCCCCCCCCCCCAAAAAAAAAAAAAAAATAATAATAATAATAATAAGGGTAAAATTGAAAGAATGCATCATTTTGTTGCAGATAATAAATTTGTATTCCTGGAAACCCAGTGACTAAAGGAAGAAAAGTCACAATAACCTACATAGAATGAACCCCACTCATAATTAATCATTTCAGAATTACTGAGCATATGGTCTTAATTGTTTCCCTTATTGTACATTTATCACCCTGGAAGTTAAATGAGTCAACACCGACAGTTTCCATCCCAAATTATGACTTAACTCATCCTTCAAGAGCCGTCATGCGCAACCGTGCAATCGTATCATTTCATCCAGTGCAATGTTTTCATGCAAGGTTTGCCTAAACTATTGGCAAGGGGAGTCGGAATTGGTTAACAGATAGCTTTTTTTAATGAATTAGAAAAGAGGGGGTACTTAAAATGTATATACCTGTACTGTAAAATTAAAGAGTTCCAGAATACAAGCTAAGGTTTTGACTCTTATCTTTTCCTTGGTGCCACTCATCACCTTTAAAAACCTCCAATAATATCCCTAGTCAATCATGGTGAACTACTGAATAGCCATAATAATTAAATGATAAATGATAAATAAAATATAAAAATGAAGATGGATGACTTTTGGAGTGTGTATAAACATGTATATGTGGCCAAAATGCACTTGAAAATAATAGAATGAAAACTTGTTCATGGTTTATGATAGAAACAAATATATGCACTACATGGAGTTCGAAGGCTAGGTGGTGGGAGTGCTTCAACATAAACTTTCTACATAAAACTATACTCGTGTATATATATGACAAATGCGTTCGACTATGACAACCTAAATCGATGGACAAATTCAATGTAGAATAATAACTGTACATACTCTTTCTAATCTACATAAGGAGAGAGGATGGGGAATACAACTTCTGTACGAACAATTGTAGTTACAGCAGCTCCAATTAAAATTAGACATGCACAAGCAACTAGGTGCATTTAAAGTTTATTACTAAAGCTGTTTGTTCAATTTGGATGCCATCTTGCTTCAACTATTGCAATATATTGGTGTGGTATTAAACATTCTGTAAATTATCACCATTTCTAGGAGTAATTCATAATACATAACAATATCATTTTCCTTCCTGTTTTGTCTCCTTTTGGGGCTACTAGTTTGTAATCGTTTCTAACCAATAATGTTGATACAAAATGTCCTGGTATACAAATATGAACAGGACATTGTAGGCAAATGAAATGGCATGGCAGTAAGAATTACAAAACTTGTCTATGTAAACACAAGTTTTCAATAAAGAACTGATATAATCATGGATACCTTCCAGAAAGAGAAGAGTTTCAGAGGTATTATTTTTTCATTTCTTTTTTAAACATTTAATTCATGCCCAAGCAGCATTTTCACTACATTTTGAGTATTTTCACTCACTTTTGAGACAACAATAAGCCAAAATATTTCTACTAAAATACACATGCTAAAATCTACTTATACTTTTGAACAAAAACAAAAGCAAATATTTAATCCTTGGAATGTTTTACATGTACAGTCCATGATAATATTGATCAATGGGAAATTGAAATATACAGTATTGTTGACTTTTGTTGTGATTAGAAACATTAAACAAAAAACAAAAAAACAAATAAACCGTGTTTTTTAAAAGCAGTGTTCCTAGTCAAAAATTAAAAGGCATGCTTTTTTAAACTTACCGGTACTATGATTTTATAGAGTGACATAAATAATATGCGTGATTTGTGAATGTGTTTTCTCTGGAAATGGGGTTTACAAGCGAACATATAACAACATTTTCGTTTTCTCACAACATGGTGTACTAATGCAACATGAGGCATTCCCCCCCTCCTTCTTCGTGCATATGAGGTGTACACATGCAACAAAAGCAACTTATTATCTTTTTTTTTTTTTTGGTGACTAGTCAATGTAAAAGGTTACCTTCTGATATTCTTTGCTTCTATGGTTCCTTTCAAAGCTGAAATTTTTAAACAATTGAATCAATACATAATGACAAGATCAACTTAATTTCCATGTCCTTTTTACCAGGGGGTGAAAAGGTGTGGTGCAATGAATCCTATGAAGCGATACAGTATTCACATTACAAGTATAGTCAAACCTGTTTATAAAGATCACCCAAGGGGGGAAAAATGGCCACTGTAGACAGGTGGCCTCTCTAGACAGGTTCTACAATACACATTTCTCTCTCATGGGAGACAACATGCATGGCCACTATAGACAGGTGGTCTTTATAGAGAGGTGGTCACTGATACAGGTTTGATTGTACATGTACATGAACATGTATGCACATCTTCCAATGGTGAGTGAGTATTCAAGATTGAGAGTTCTCAATGAGACCAAGTGGTAGATTACGTGGAAAGGATTGTCCTTAGTGATAAGACTACCAGGAGACACATTAACAAAAGACTGATGTCCGTTTGACAAATTAATTAATCAACAGTCTTCATTCAGCAGCTACCATATGGTTTTCCTGAAAGCTTTCAGTGAATAGTGACTCCTTCAAGCCCGTATTAAGTACTGTTTGGCTGCATCATCGGTTACCAAATCCCTAGAGAACATTCCATTCAATTTATCACCCATTCGAGACAAGTATTGCCTAATTATAACCTTCTAAACAGCCTTCTATTTTCATAAAGCTACTCACCTCTTCAATCACGTACTACTCATACAAACAACTACTTGGATACTTTTTATGAGCATTCAGATCAGGCTGTGATCTGGATTGGGGTCCAGGTGGGGGGGGGGGGGGGTATTATTCAGGGTGTGAGTTGCCTATGGGTAGTACATGTAGTGTACATGGTTCATTTGTGGTAGAGAGTTCTTTACTTCAGAAGTTTAATTCCTATTCTTAAACATACATAATTTGTAAATTTTCCTCTAACATTAAAGTTTGAGAGATTAATGCAATCTTACACTCTTTTATTTTGACCCCAATTCTATGGGAATTAAATCATATCTTCAAATTCAATCACATCACCTTATCAACCAAAACAGTCGGATGGGCATATCAAGAATTCATGATTCAATTTTATTCCATCAGAATCCAAATTAGGTGACGAAAACGCTGATATAGCACTTGCAGTTCAAGAGGCTTCATTAGACCTGCTTTAATCCAAAACTGCAATCTCAGTGTTTACAACACCATGTTGCCATTTTCTACCACTCTCTTGGGTCTCTAGCTACACTTTCTCCATGCCGTTCCACTTCATGACGTTATTGCATACTCTTTCAATTAGGCAGCTTGGCTGAGCTGAACAACTACATGTGTGGAAATAATGCTTAATTTTCCACAGGCGACCTCATTGCTTGTAAATTACCACTTGGGCACACCTCTCTATATTAGGAGGTCAAAGGATTGACTAGTTCAATGTAAAATTTCTGATCTCACTTCTGCCATGGCATGGTTCTGGTTAAACCTACATGTACAGGGGGTGTTTCACAAAGATCCTAAGTTCAACTTATCTATAAGTTGGACTTAACAATTATGGAAAGCCTTTAGCATCTTTGAAAATATTTTGTATTTTTTTTTTTTTAAAGGCATAAAATGTTGATTCAAATCATTCATATTTTCTATTATCACTGAGATTTCATGTTCTTGATGTAGAATTTATAAGAAGTCTAAAATAGTTGAATTTTCACTGTTGAATATATTTCATTATAAGGCTACAAAAGGCTCTCCATAATTTTTAAGTCCAACTTAAGAGTTAAGTTTGACTTGGTGTGCATCTCTACTCTGGCCGCAGAATTCAAAGTAACAAGAAATTAGTTTAATGTCGGAGAGTCAAAAATATCCTTCTAAAAGTTGAATGTACCTAAACTTCCTCACATTCCTTAGTTTACAAATTAAACACGATTATAAAATTGTGAGTTGTTAGAAGGGAAATTATCCACTTTGTAGTAAAAGTGAGCATGTTCAATGAGATCATATTGTGAAAGTACCATGTTAAACTCTTGGACAATATTTGCCATCTTTGGCACTGATAAGGTTGAAATTGGAATTTGAAGATCTTTTTAAGGTAAATAGTCATGATAAACACTGAAAATCCTTTGGTTGAGTCCTGTCATAGCTATCCCTAAATCCTGTTTTCTTAAACTTTGAAATCAAGTATGCTCAAGCAAATCTTACCTTTCTGCCAAGATTCTTTGCTTGGGAGGTCGAAGACATCACGTCCATGGATGCCTGTGTAGCTGAGCATAGCCTTGCCAGGGTGTGCATGCTGCTGTTAGTACAATCCTTAAGCTGCTGTCCAGGCTGACCTGCTGCACTCACAACCATCTTGGTGTTACTGGTGAACTCCCGCACCTCTGACAACAAGCTTTCCTTGGTCTGTCGGAACTGCCGCGAATTTGGCTGACTCTCTACCGTGGAGATGCTATCCCTCATGTCATCTGCAAGTAGTTCAATGTCCTGGATGGCCCTACTGATAGCTGCTTCCCCATCATAGTCTCTGCTTTCGATATCCATTATAAGATCATCATTGTTATTACCATTGCAGTACTGATCATCAACTGGTGAACTGTCCCCTCCAGCTTTAGAGAAGTCTGGAGGATTCGTCGAAGGTAGTGGAGGTGGTGTTGGAGAAGAGACTTCATTGTCTGTATCAAAGCTGCTATCAAGACTTGATACAAGCTCAGGGGATACTACAGGAGATGATGGAGGTATTGGTGAGATAGGTCCCGTCTGGACATACATTCTAGTTGAGAGTTTGCTAAGGCTTGCTGCCCTGAGGACAGGGGGATTGGAAGGTCTGGGAGGGGGCGGTCTCCGTGGGTGATAGAACGGAGGAGGGAAGCTCTCTGTCAGGCTAATCATGGATGACGGACGCTCCTTCAAGGTACCACCACCCTGTCGGAGGTTCGGTGAACCCTTTGGTGTTTCCATATCAGACTCAGAAGTTGAATCCTCGCTATTGCTTCTCATCAAATTCATTGAGAAAGATCTTGCTCGTACTTCCAAGCTATAGTCTGGTTTTGTGTTGAACTCTGCCGACTCAGACCTCTGAAACATCCCCCTTCCACCTCTCTCTAATGTGTTGCTTTGATTTTCTGACGCTTCTTTTGTTGCATTACCAATATCCCCTGGAGTGTCCATTGTCGCCGATGGCCAAAGAGCCTTCAGTGGTTTCCTAGATTTTGACTTAGAGCGACTGCTGCCGTTTGCCTTGAATGATCCTTGCTTGAATGGAAGTGCGTCTTTAAACTGACCCCAAGTTTTATTCTTTGGGGTAAGTAATCTTGACAGCGATCCTGTAAAAGACTGCTTCTTTGATAATGATGGAGAATTACATGCAGATGGACTTTTTTGGGAAAGTCTCGGAGAAGATGTCCCTGAACTAGTAGGTGACGCACCTGAGGTTTTCTTTGGCTTAGGAAGGGGAGCCGGAGGAGCTTTTCGAAGCGGAGCCGGCTTCATACTGGAATCCTTTGTTGGAGAAGAGTCTGAAAAAGTATGACTGCGGGTCACAGGTTTGCCACTCTTCTGCTTTTCTTGTACATCCACTTCACAACCATAGGTGGCTATATCAGAATGAAGTCTCATCAGTTCTGGCTTTTGAGAGGAATCAATATCATCGTTTATGTCAGGTGGAGGGGCAAAGGACTTTGGTAGAGTTGCAAATCTTTCAGGGCTCCCTTTCTCATGAGATTTATAGACATTGGTGTTTTCAAACTTGGAAGCTTTGGCTGCGATGCTTGGAGCTTTGTAGCGCTTCCGAGGAGGAGGCTGAGGAGGCTGGGGAGCTGGATACTTATTGCTTTTCCTCATGCCTGTGTCACCTGCGTACTCATCAAGCTTCAGTTGAAGATCCTTGGGTCTTGCCGGCTTGGGTGGTTTGGGAGGAACACTAGGTTTGCCTCCCATAATCTTTGGTCTCACTACAGGCTTCTCTGCGTTACTGTCCTCCATCTTCTCTGTAGTACTTTCTTGGATCTTCTTGTCTTCGAGTCCATCTGTTGGGTGAGTGCTGGAACTCATCACCAGGGCATCGAGGATTCCTGAGTAATTGTTGTCCATACCAGTCGATGTCTCAGATGGAGAGGTTACTGAAATCTGATCTTGATCGGGCTGATGGAATCCACTGTCCACACTACCCTGTAGCTTGCTCTGTTGAATCCCTCGAGGCTTTGAATACAAGTCATGAGGAGAATTCAAAGATTTGTCATAACTTGGGGTAGATCGATTTGATGAACTTGATACATTTGGAGATATACCACCTGAAATGATTGCATCTAATATGTTTGCAACCTTCTCTTCTGGAGATCCATGGCCTCTCAACTGCCCATAACTATCATACTGAACCTTTAAAACTTCATCTTCTCCATCACTTTCGGCATTATCTGGATTCAATGAGCTAGGTCTAGGTGTAAGTTCCTCTTCAGTTTCATTACAGCTCTCCATTTCACTGATTACATCATTGTTATTTTCCCATTCCAAATGGTTACGAACATCTTCTGAAGGAGTGATGAACCCTTCTTCACTAAACTCACTTGGTTCTGTATGATGTATACTACCAATGGCATTTGACAAGGTGAGCTCTAGGAGTTCCCTGAGACCAGCCACTTCCTCAAGATCTCCCATATCAGAATCAAGATCTTTGTCCTCTTCATCATCATCTCCACTATCTTGCTCTGCATTCCAACGAAATGTTCCTTCACAATCTTGGGGATCAGGAAATGAAGAGCTCAAGCTCATCTCATTGTTGGATTTAATACTGGTAGAGATATCCAATACTTCCGACATATCAGGTTCATCACCTGGTGAAGGCATTTTCAACAAATCTAGTGAGGTTGCAAGCTCTGTGACAGCTCTATCTTCCTCTTCATCACGTTCCCATGATTTGTTTTTCAGGAAGTCTATATTAGCACTATTGATCTCTTTCTTCTCATCTTCATCACCTTCACTCAGATTCATCTGTGGAAAGGCACCTTCTATAGCACCCTCATCAAACCCTTCTAGTGGTGGAGGAGGGAGAATGGCCTGGAGAAGTTCTTCATCAATTTCTCCACTGACCAAGAGCGGAGGTGGCTGTACAGCCAAAGTAGCGATGAGGGCTTCAATGTCATCAACGTAGCCACCTACCCCTGCACTGGTTTCTGGTGATGCAAGTGAGGGGAGAACATCATCTATGTTCTGATGGTGTACCGAAGGAGCTCTGTCATCTCCTATATGCATGTCGATCGCGCTCAGGTTTGGACTGCTACCGTGCAGAGTTGAAGTACTTTCAGTATCTGAGCTAGTTGCACAGCCCGCTGCACAACCGTAAGGCTCATGAATATCCTCATCTTTGAGAGAAATAGTACTGCTCGATTCATGCTCCACTAAATCTACTGAATCAGTGAAATTAGATGCTGTATCAAATGATGCATAGTCTCTAGGGGATTGGTATACGCTGGTGTGCTCTGTGTTATTATTGTCAATTTCTGAAGAAATGGTCTCATTCCCAGAGTCTGACTCACATTCGTTGTCAGGACTCTTTGCAGCTGCTTGGAGCGATTCTGTAGGTTCTTCCAGACTGGCATTTAGCGCCACCAGGGCTGCTAGCTGCATGCCATGTGCCTCATCAGAAGTATCCATAGGTGATGTTAATGTAGGTTCTGGTGAGACCGTATCTATGACTGATGCTGGTATATCATCATCATCTTCTATTTCCTCTTCATGGTAATCTCTTTCTCTGTGGTTATCCATCTTATGTTCATCTTTATCATCATCATTGTCAAATCCTGGTAAATCAAGTTCTACATCGCTTTCATTGCACAGGGCTAGCATGTCACCGTCATCTTCCACTCTAGGAGAGATATTACCATCTGGCTCTGAGCCTACATGGTACTCCACTTGATGCGTTTCACCTACTCCGCCTGAAACCTCATCATCATCCATAAACACATCATCGTAAGCATCAACACTCTTCGTGGGTGAGAGATCCGAATCAAAATCAAAATCGCCAATGTTTGTCAAATCAATAATGTCACTGTCATTTGACTGTCCTGTGTTTTCAGAGGACACCTCGCTGTCTTCGCTGTCCCGACGCCTCTCTAACCTAGGACTGATCTTCCTGTGTTGGATCAAAATGGAATCCCTTGCTCTTAATCTTGAGTTTGGCCTCTCCTCGCTTCCTTCATCCTTCACAAAACTTTCTTCAGCAGAATGGACTGAATTGCTTTCACTCTCCAAACTCGTATCCAGTGCGGGAGAAGTGCTGATAAATTTTCCCTCGGTGGCTGTCACATTTTCAGAGTCATTTGATGCCACTGTGTCCTTTACATTGAACTTCATCCCAGTGATAGATCTAAAGATCTTTTTACTGATTCCTTCTGTCAGCGACCTTTCTCTCTTCTTGCCCGTTTTCTTGGACTTTGCTTCACTCTTCCTGTTGCTGTCGATTGCAGCAGCAACGCTTACGCTCGAGACGCTGCCGTCACTCTCTGGACTTGATGCGGCACTGCTCAGAAGGGAGAGAATCTCCTCCTCCTTCTCACTGTCTGCCTTCTCCTCAGAGAATTGACTGTCTTCTGACTGGGGACTGGAATCGTCCAGCTGCTCCGGTGAAACCTCTGGCTCTACTGCGGCCGTCTCGGGCTCCATTGGAAGAGAGTCCTCCACATCTTCTTTGGTATCATGCTCCTCGGCCAACTCAGGAATGTTTTGAAGACGGTCATGCATCTTCAAGCTGTAAATGTAAGGAAGAAGAAGACAATAAACATTATCCTGCCCAATAATAATAATAACAACAATAATAATAATCATAATAATAATATGTCTTGTTTAACCAAGGTAGCCTCATCAGTATTAAATTGTTCTCCCTGAGGACCCTGCAATCATATTATTACCCAAGTTTTAGCCAAGCTACTATGATAAGGCGCTCAAGCATTCAAGGAATTTCTTCCTATCGGTACCCATTTACTACACCTGGGTACAGATAAGCGAATGTAGATTAATATCTTGCCAAAGGACATTAGTGCCCCTGAAAGATTAAAACTGTGAACCATGTGATCCACAGTCTAGCAACATATCCTTAGACTATGACACCTCTTCATAAAAAAGATGATATTGGTAGCCTGACTTTCTTCAGTATTTAAAAGCCTGATGTTGGGACATGTAGCACGAGTCTTACACAGCAGTGATTAATATTCATAAGATATCTACATGGAATATCTGCTTTACATTTGTCCCCCTCTGTCTAAGATTTGCTGCATGATATCATTATATAGTTATGATACATGTTTGGAAAAACTTGCTGTCACTGTTAAAGTTAATGACCCAAATACACAGAAAACATGTGGTGTCATGCATTCCAAGGAAAAAGATACAATTATCACCATCACCATCATCACTAATCATCACCATCATCGTCATCATCATCACCATCACCATCATCATCATCATCACCATCACCATCATCATCATCATCACCATCACCATCACCATCATCATCATCACCATCATCATCATCATCATCACCATCATCATCATCACCATCATCACCACCATCATCACCACCATCATCACCATCACCATCACCAATACCATCGTCATCACCATCACAACTTTTCAATTCAATTCAATTCAATTCAAATCAACTTACTTTCTGATATAGGTCAGATCAGGTTGATAGGGAGGGGGTCCCGCTGACAGGTCAACCCACTGTTCCCCCTCTCTTGTTTTCCTTCTCTTTGGTGCTTTCTCAAACTCTGATGAATCTACATTATTGACCTCTTCCGATATGACCTCCGACACAAGGTCATCCGGGTAGTTCCATTTGGCGATCGAGACATGGTGTTTCGCGTAGTATGGTGGAGCTATGTGGAAAGATGGAAAATAAGGACAGCAACGTAAAATTAAAAACAACATTAATCTTCAGAAAACTTGAATAGGACTGACATTTAACATAAAAATAATAACAATTATCATTTCTAATTAATCTATCAGTTATATGGAAGACCGGAATCTGCTTTTCCTCACTTATAGATTGGTCAAAGGGGAGTAGTATGCTCACATAGGTTTATAATACATTACATCCCATACATTGTATGGGAATTTTGTCACACGTTTGGTCAAATTGTGGTAAATGACAGAGAATAGATGCATTTAAAGGCAGTCGTACATGTAGGTCTGGTAAAACTATCATATTAGGAATATTCTTTGCCACTGAAGCCCTAAATACATTCCTGCTAAGAACCAATGGCAAAAATTTAGCAAAACTGTGTTTTTTTTGTATAAACATATACATGTAACTACTGTTAGGGCCTACAGGTGTAACTTGGTATTTCAAGCCTGGGTTGGATTTGTGCCTTACCAAATTTCAGTTAAATTATTATGAGAATCATGTACATCTATAATCATTTGCAGTGAACTAAAATGAAGGACCACTTCATATCTTCGTCTATTTAGTAAAAGGAGAGGAATTGCATGGTAAAATTACCTTCTGTTTTAGCGGCTGGCATCCCAAGACTGGTTTCTGTAAGAAGTGTTCTACTCCTGTTTACCAGCAGTCTGTAGTATCCATTAATGAAGGATGCCATCTGTTGGGCATCTTCACTCGGCATCAGGAATATAATAGCCTGTAGAAACAAAAATTCAGCATATATCATCATCACCATACTATATCACTACTTCAAAAGCAACAACGTACCTATGCATTTAGCACTACACTTTTGCATGTCTGTTTGTATTTTAGAATTTGTTGTCTCTTCCTATAAACTGGATTAATATCTGTGATATTAATGATTTTGAAAAAACATGAAGTTGAGCCATCTCTTATGACATCATTTGTTCATCCTGAAAGCAATGAAACAACGACTAATCGTAAATCGTGACCTATGGAATTTAGAATCATAAAGCTCTAACAGAATTTGGAGCACTTCAAGTATAAGTTCACCACTACAATCTAATGATTTCAACAAAATGATTTAGATAAGACGATTGCACAGATTTTGCATGGTTTCTTGTGATGTGAAACAGTGATAAGAGCTGGTGACAGCACATGATGCATGCATCACTTCTTTTGCACCAATCATAGGCATGTAGGAAAGTGCATTCACAGCAGAGTCATGGATGCAGTCTCAAAGCACAGATGCAAATTCTTACAACAGGTCAGGTGCAGTGGCCTAGCACAGGTCTTCATGTTTGTCCAGAAATGATAATGATCGCAACACTTGCTTTATGGTTACTCAGTAAATCTACAAAATTCACTGCATGCGGGGAGGAGATTGGCTAGACTCCCTATGTGCTGCCAGCCCTGTCTGCATTATTCATGTTTCATGTCAAATCAATCATATTGAAAGGAATAAATCAATTGGAGGAAGAGGAATGATGCGATATCTGCAACCAACATCATTTCAATTTTGCTGCTACTGTAGGTGGAAGTACTATAAACTACATAAAAGAGGACTTACTTGGAAAGGCCCCTGTGGTCTGTTTGAAGTTTCTATTTTTTCTCATTTTCATATTACCTAACGTATTCATGAATTCATTATGTGGCGGTTGCTTGTATACCATATTAACGCCTTTTTTATTAATTTTTTTCCTTCTCATTTTCATATTACCTAACGTATTCATGAATTCATTATATGTGACGATTGCTTGTATACCATATTAACGCCTTTTTTTCTTCTCATTTTCATATTACCTAACGTATTCATGAATTCATTATATGTGGCGGTTGCTTGTATACCATATTAACGCCTTTTTTTCTTCTCATTTTCATATTACCTAACGTATTCATGAATTCATTATGTGGCGGTTGCTTGTATACCATATTAACAACTCTTTTGTGTAAAAACAAGATGTTTTACTATTTTCATGTATTCTTTTTGTTTAACTTAAATTGTAAAGAAACCAACAAACAAACAAACCTGTCCACTTTTCTGATGCAGCTCCAGCCTATGAACCCCTTCCTCCGTGCCACACTCAACGGTCAGCAGGATACGGGTCAGGTGGTTGAACTCCAGGACCGGAGCCCAGTCACCGGTCTTAGCTAACAGACTGATGTCGCAGTGCGGTCCTATGATCACGCTCGCATCAGACTGCTGGTCTACATCAGGGAAATCCTGCATAACAGGGAATGGAAGGCGATAATGTTAGAAGTGTACACCCATGAACTTGATGTCCAACACTACATGTACTTTTTCGCTTCTAAGTGGATTTTCTAATCTGTATATCTTTTTCTTGTAATTCTTTCCTTCCTATTTATTGCGCATAGGTACATGCTATCCTGAAATGTGTTGTACATGTACGCTATAAAAAGAACAGAGTATTATTTTTATCATAGTATTAAACATAATAACATACTATGTTTCACACTGAAGATAATCATACTTCCAAGAGGATCTTTTCTACATTCACCCAGGAGCTTGGTAAATTTTTGTTCATATATATGTCAATGAGAGATGCACTCATAATATAAATGTTAAATCACCATCAGCAATACAAGAGATGAGCAACTTTAACTAAATCTCAGTCAAAGTCAAACTTATTTTACGGTTAAGGTATATGTAAAAAGCATGGAAGCTGCATATATCTCTCTAAAATAACATCGACTAACAAACAAAACAAACACACAAAAAAAACATAACAAAACAAAACATATGTAGATGAAATTACAATAAATGAGCATTATTTGAGGAGAAGGAAAGAATGTGACCTACCAGTATGGTTGTGAGGAATGTCCTAGTCCCAAAGGACTTGAGCGTTCCAAAGATCTTGAGGTAGTGAAGCTTGGCCTGCAACTCAGTCAGATGCTGTGGGTAAGAATCAAATGAAAAGTTTTATTGTCACAACCAAAAAAACTAGAACCATTATACTAGAACTGGAGTTGGCCGTACACAATATTTCCTACACAAAATTGGAGCTGAATCATCACCAAACTGCGCCTGTGGAGAGATCCAAACAATGGACCATGTCATTGATGATTGTCCTATCTACAAATCCCCTCACGGTGCTTCCGGACTTCGTGAGCTCGATGATGAGACAATCAGTTGGCTTTAATAATAAGGATCTTCCTATCTAGATGATGTACTTCCTGACATTCTTTGTACGAACAAAAAAAGTATCAATATTTAGAAAGATATTACATACATGATTTGATGGTTTGCTCTACCTGACTGCTAAGAGGGCATGTGCATGCTTGTAAGTAAGCAACCAGGGGAACAACAGATTAAAGTCCTCTCCGAGGGACATGGTAATGGGGATTTATGTCTTACCAAAGGGCACTAGCTCATGGACTTGCTTAAGAATCCGGGACCTTCAGGTTACAGGACTAATACTCTACCACTGAGCCACCCGCCTCATTCTCTGAATGAATTCTCTAACGCTAGCAACCATTTACTTTATCCAGCCGATCACATAAAGGAATAGTTAAGAGAGTCCCAACAACATTGAATGTCTTAAAGTGACTCGGTAACATTGCCTCAGATTCTGAAACAAAATCCTAGATTTAGCTCATGCTGCAATGATAATTATAAACCTTTAGGTCAGTCAGGAATCCAACTTTAACAAGCAGATCGCCTGTCTGATTATCAAGATATTTATGATTGGAAATCAAAATTTCATTTTTCGTTTTCCTGACAGTTTTATAACACTACAGTCTGAAAATGAGTATGGTAAAACCGGTCACTCAAAGATTGCTAATTTTTTGAGGCACTTCATGATCATTTTGAAGCGCAGTTTGTTAAGGGCTTCAATGTTACACCATATCACAGACACCGATAAGACATAGGCCAGGCATCTCAGATTTAACATTGTAAAAAAATGCCTTTAATATGAGACACAAGGATGTGCTTCTCAAATAATTGCACATTATCTTTCACTTGCACAATACCATTCACTTGCACAATATCCTTGAAATGTCAAATCCATTGAGTACCTTCTGCCCTGGAGCAGCCAGGTTTTGGTTCTGTTTCATGTTTTGTGAGATCATCTTCCGGAGTTCCTTGGCCTTCCAGTGAGACAGGATGTCCCTGGGTAGAAAGCATCCTAGACCATCTTCCTTCCTACAAGTCACAAACAGAAATAGATAAAGCACGAAGATGATGAAATATGTCTTAAGATGGAGGGCAACATATGAAGTTCATGGGGGCACCCCTATGTTTCTATCATTCGTAACCATCAAGGGAAAGGATGTTTCATATCCAGACTAACTTCTTCCCCTAACAATGAAATTCAAAAGAGAAGTGATTAGAATGATAAGTGTTTAACGGCTGGAAGCAAAACTTGATTTGCTTGCAAGGTTGAGGTTTGTTTAGGCAAGCTTATATTTCCTACTCCACATAGCCACAATGACACTGTTTTAATTGAAAGATCAAGTGCTTGAAGTGTGCATAAAGTATGTACACTTTCAGGCGCTTAAAAAAGCAGTGTGAAGTTTCAAGCAAATGATTAGTGGTAGAGTCCTTTAAAAAAGATATCTACTTCTACTGCTTTTTGTTTTTATAAATCTGGCTTTGAGGACATCAAAATAAACCAGGCTTATTTAGACTAAAAAATAATGAATTACATTTCAATTATTGTGACAAATACAACATATATTTTGTTAAATTGTACTAAACATTTTAGGCAGATAATTGTCTGCTAAGATGATACCAATATCTAAGTAAGTCAAGTTTGCATAGTCACATGAAGATTTCCATAATTTTGTAAAAGAAAGGAGCTCCTCCTAAATCATGATTTCAGACAGTTCAGCAAATCCAAATTTCCCAGATGACCAAACACTCTATCAAGGTGAAAAGTGACCTTGTAGTTGACCCTTGAGTTCTCTTCACAACTTACTCAATGACTTTGAGAGAGACTTTGGTGGTTTGCTTGCTGGCTAAGTGATGCTGCTGGATGTGGAGGGATGCTAGCCGCATCACCGTCTCCGGTTTCATCTCAGCGGAGAACCTCTCCTGAAGAACATCATTGCAGCACTATAAATCAGAAAGAAAAGATACTTAATAGCTCTCTTATCAATCTTATCAATCTCTTATTGATCTTATCAATCTCTTATTGATCTTATCAATCGCTTATCAATCTTATCACTCTCAACAATGTCATCAATCTCTCAATTATAAAACAAATAATTCATGTTTTGAAGCTTGTGTATTAGTGATATGCACTGCACTGGTTAAGTCACAGTTGGCCGGATAATACCATCAATATTCTTTGATCTAAGGTGTACCTATAATTGTTTGTTATGAATGTACTATTTTTAATGACTTTTTAATACTATTGTATTTTGTGCAGTATCCTTGTGTTATTATGTATGTATATTGCACTCAATTCAGCCGAAAGGCTCCTACATGTATGTACAAGGTTTTTTATACCACAATAAATAAATAATAAACTCGACAAGTCTCGTTCACTATCCAATTGTGACTAAACATTCATGCATATTCACTAATGCACTAGCAAACATGAATTATTTGTAAGCTATAATTTCAAATTATAAACAATGACAATTGACTAGCTAGAAAACTGTTATGTCAAACGTGCAACTATCTAAATAGCAACTAGATGTCAATACAGAAACTATCAATTAATGTGCAACTTCAAGTGTTGATTACATACTTAAATGCACGTATGCCAATGTTTTACCAGGGGCCGAAGATCAGAAAAGACAGCAAGTACACTCTCACGTTAATTGATAGTTGCACCATATGTCACAGATATCGTACCTAGTGTAAGCAGTACAATCAATACATTTCCTTTTGTATACTGTCCTATGCCTACACGATTCAGGGGTTAAGATTTGATATCAATACAAGTAATTCGGTAAAGGTTGTCACTACTCTCTATGTCACGAAAACCAAACAAGTTTGTCCTAAAAGAGACATCTAGACAAAGATAATGGTAAGCCTATAAGACACTCAAGGAGTTGTCTGTGGTCAACATACATGTACATGTACTGACTATACTGCTATGGTCAAGATCATGACCAACTATCCTGCACATTGAAAGCTTCTTTTTTTTTTTAAATATCCACTTATACCATTTCAAATTGGATCAAATCAAAATTGTAGTTTGATTTGGTTAATTATAAACGCAACAAATTACTAATAGTGCTCGTCACACATTAAATAACGTCAAATATATATCCAGGTCTCATATTCATAGCTCAATGGGTATGTTGCCCCGCCCGAGAAAATAGAATTATTCTAATGCTGTAAATAAATAAACAACTAAGCAACTTTATTTTACATTCTAACTTTGGGCTGATAGCATTCTACAATGGAGTCTCAGAATGTGTGTGGTAGACTTAAGATGGACTGACCTGTTGGTAGAAGTAGTCAAAGGCCTGAGCATCTTCATTAAGAAGATCATACGCATCACAGGGTATGTAGGTGATCCTCAAGTGGCACTTCCAGTTCTGACTACCCGGTCTCTCTGCAATCTAGTAATGACCAAGTAATCAAAGAGCAATTAGAGCAAGAATACAAAATCAGCATCTTCATTAAGAAGATCATACGCATCACAGGGTATGTAGGTGATCCTCAAGTGGCACTTCCAGTTCTGACTACCCGGTCTCTCTGCAATCTGGTAACAACCAAGTAATCAAAGAGCAATTAGAGCAAGAATACAAAATCAGCATCTTCATTAAGAAGATCATACGCATCACAGGGTATGTAGGTGATCCTCAAGTGGCACTTCCAGTTCTGACTACCCGGTCTTTCTGCAATCTAGTAACGACCAAGTAATCAAAGAGCAATTAGAGCAAGAATACAAAATCAGCATCTTCATTAAGAAGATCATACGCATCACAGGGTGTGTAGGTGATCCTCAAGTGGCACTTCCAGTTCTGACTACCCGGTCTCTCTGCAATCTAGTAACGACCAAGTAATCAAAGAGCAATTAGAGCAGGAATACAAAATCAGCATCTTCATTAAGAAGATCATACGCATCACAGGGTATGTAGGTGATCCTCAAGTGGCACTTCCAGTTCTGACTACCCCGTCTCTCTGCAATCTAGTAACGACCAAGTAATCAAAGAGCAATTAGAGCAAGAATACAAAATCAGCATCTTCATTAAGAAGATCATACGCATCACAGGGTATGTAGGTGATCCTCAAGTGGCACTTCCAGTTCTGACTACCCGGTCTCTCTGCAATCTGGTAACGATCAAGTAATCAAAGAGCAATTATATAGCAACAACGTTCTGACTACCTGGTCTCTCTGCAATCTGGTAACGACCAAGTAATCAAAGTAATCATATTGTCCGAACCTCGCCAGTCTTCTCATTCTATTATATCCCAAGTTTGCCACTCAATATTCAAATTTGCATCTTCTTTTGTATCTTTATATAACAAATTGAAATCCAACTACCACGTACATCTGTGAATCTTGATGTGCATCGCCTCTTTCTTTTTTTCTTCTCTCTTTTTCCCCTTTTACCAATATTTTTTCCCTCCATATTTGTATTATTATGTATCCTTTGAGGGTAGTCATACTATCAAGCTTTGCTTTAATACTTTATCAACCCTCCTGTGTGATGTTTTCGATTAGTTACAGCCAGCCTTACTTTATTCTACATATATTCTTTTGTCATGTGTAAATTCGCAATGTTTGTTTGTTATATATTTGTAAAAATGCAAAAGAAAAAGAAAATTAAACAGAAATAAATCAAATCAAATCAAATAAAAGAGCAATTATAGCAACAATACAAAATCAGAAAAGTTCTAATCCTAATAGAAAAGTGGAATACTATACGTTCTGACTACCTGGTCTCACTGCAATCTGGTAACAACCAAGTAATCAAAGAGCAATTAGAGCAACAATACAAAATCAGAAAAGCTTTAATCCTAATAGAAAGTGGAATACGTAACGTTCTAATTACTTTCTGCAATCTGGTAATGACCAAGTAATCAAAGAGCAATTATAGCAACAATACAAAATCAGAAAGTTCTAATCCTAAAAGAAAGTGCATGACTTTACGAATGAACATGAAATTAAGCTAGCCATTAATGCGTGGACTTTCACTTATAAGTATTTGGCGTCGCCTGTGCCTGAAAGGGGGAAAGTGAACCAAATGGATGTGACCCTAGGGTCTCTCCTCCTGGTATAATTGATTGGGGTTGTGAAGATGAACCACTAAACATGGATTGTCCCCCCACTCTTATACAAACAGTGCAGTGGGTTCTTAATGTGGAAGGTGGAGACTCTCCTCTACACGGATCCTCCATCTATTGCCCTATCCAAGGGACGGAGTGTTTCCCCTTTAACGTAGCCTGCTTCTATGAAACAGGGGAGGGGCATGTTAACACCGCAGGCTTCAGTCATCCACCTTGGTTGGATTCAAACCCCAATCTTTGGTTCGACTGGCAGACACTTCACCGACTGAGCCAACTCGCCTCCACTCAAGTATAAAAGCCTGTTCTTCATCTGAACAAATGATCACATTAAACCCATTTGTATCATTATTCATTACGCAACTGCTACATTAGTAGAATGTATACAAGCTCTTTGGATCTCATTGTAGAAGATGGTACTACCATGAATTTCTTGTACAGTTTTCTGACTCAAGTTCTTCTTCCAATCCTAACTGCCACATGAAGGGAAAATAGTCCCTATCATGTTAGGTAACAATTAAATACATCCTTACATGGTTACAGCGTGCGAGTGCACAGACATGGGCGCCATTTTAATTTACTTGTAAATATGCAAGAGCGCACAGCGCAGGCAGTGCACAACAAAACATGCACATCTGAAAACAATGTTTACGCGCAAATTAAAATGGCTGTCTTAACCGTGAAAGGGTGTATTGATAACATGTTACATAAAATAAAAACAGCTGCACAATATGGAGGACTAACCTGTCTGAGTGATTCTTGTTCTTGTAGGATGATGAACTTATGTTGCGATGGAACTCGTACATCCTCCACTACCAATGAGAAGTATTCAAGGCACTTCAGTCCTAGCTTCTCCTTCAGATTCACCAACACCTCCTAGGAATGGTAGCATACAAGCACAAATCATCAAGGAAAATGAAAAGAATCATGTTAGACTTTCATACTTTTGGAGGAAAATTGTACATGAACATAGAAAGAGCATAGAAGCATGGATAACTTGAATCTATTTCTATCACAGTACATTATGCCATTGATGTGTAAACAGTTTAAATGAAAAGAAGCATTGGATCTTTAAATACTGGTGATTTCACAAACTAATTTATAGCTCAATGTTCTTTTGTTAATAACTTTGCTTAAAAAAAAAATTAAATTGTAATTATTTTGAATTTTATGTAGCTTTTGTTAATGTCCTTTTATTTTACTTACTATAAATGCGGATTTATTCATGGTACATTAATTTCTGCAGATTTCGCGCTAAAGTCGATGTCTGCAAAGTTTAGAACCCGCAAAAATATAAACATGACTTCTTATGAGTGTTCCGAACGGGCTGAATTTGGTGCAATGCGAATTTACGAAGCAGCAAATATGTTTTGGAGTCACTCAGCGCGAAAATAACAGCGTTTACTGTACCGGTAATCTAATTTAATTTAATCTAATCTAATATATAAAGAGTTGCGATTGATCCAAAATACTTGCAAATCCTCCAATCAATCGCAAATTTGCAGTCTCCTATCTCTAATGTACATGTACATAGTTGCGATTGATACCAATTGAAAATGAGTTGCCATTGATGTCAACTCTTTATATTAAAGACGGGGCCCCCAGGTAGACTTTTCGATTTTGGTTTCTTGTGTTTGCCAGTAGTTGCTTAGCAACTTCCAAAGAAACACAGAACGTGAGAAAAATCAAGGATTTTTGCTTGCAGTGTAAATGCAGCTAATGAGTGATAAATTCTCTTTAATATGCATATATATAGACATACCTTGACTGTAGTGGAGTCATCATACTTGAATGATTTGGTTTGCCCGTTCTCGAGATAAACCTTGAGGACGTTCGGTAAGTACACCAGACTAGGCGGCATCTTGGGCTGTTAGAGAGAAAAGAAGATAGATAAGGGTTACCTCTTGAAAGGTATTGATTACTCAAGGCATGAATAATCATCCTTCCATTTGAGAAAGACATCTTCACATGAATGGATGCAAGCCCCAGTATTAAGATGAGAGTGCACAGTACATGCATGTATTGGTGGTGTGTTAATCCACTCATGTAAAATCCTAGGCATCGTTTCACAAAACTGTCAAAGTTCAACTGACATCCCATTAAAACCGGTATGTATATCAAAATTTACTCGCGTTTCAATGGGATATTGGAAAACTTGTACTTACGACAGCCGTGTCAAACTATACTCTAGAATACATTGACCCAATTTGTAATCAAATAACATCCACAAACGGTGTATACATGTACGATGATGTCTTTACATGCAGGCTGTTATATGATAACAAGATGCAATACACCATCATCATTGCTGATATGTGTATGTTTCTCAATCATTTTGTTTATCCTTTAGAAGCATATTATGACAAGAAAGGGAAAAAAAGCTGTCAGAATATCAGTCTCATCATAATTAGTTATACCGTATTAAATAGAACAGGAAGTTTAAGTTTGATTACCTAAGATTTCAGATCATTAACAGAATGTTTACAAGATATAAAACTGTTTCCTTTTCATGAGGGCGTATGGACATGTATCTCTGTAATTGTGACAATGTAAATGTTTTCTAAAGACTTATGACTTGATATGATAATTGAAAATGTATACATGTACAAGAGATATACCAAGGTTTCAATTAAAAAAAACATACATTATTCACATCGACCTACATCATGTATGTCTTTTACATTTTATTGAAACAAGTACAAACATGTAATATATTTTGATATGAAGTGATTGCATACATGTACCATTTCCAAGATCTTTTGTTAAAAGACATTACTGCCTTGAAAATAGAGGCTTTCTGTTTAATATAGCTTTTTAAAATCCCAGAACCCTATTCCAAATGCCATATAACAAATGTGTTAATATGACAAGCTTGTTTACAACATGGTACAAATGTAGGCTTCCAAGGAAGTACCCCCCCCCCCCCCCCAACAAAAAGAGCACATGACTTCTTAAATTTCTATAGGCGCATAATATACTTGACTGCAAACATGCATGACTGCTCACAATACAATCGCTCATCTTTTGATAAGATAAAGTCACCTTGGAAATATCGCCTGATCCTGATAAAGGCAATTTGTGTAAACATAGCATTCATTTGTATGATGTTGATGAAAAATATGACAAGAATACACCTATGGCTTGTTACAAAAAGTGTTTTCATGCAACATGGGCTAACCAAATAGATTCTGCATCAACCACAATCGCAACAACACCCAGCATTGTCATTTAGATCCGTACATGTATCACTGTCATGTACAACTCAATAAAAACAACCTCTTTTCGGTAGAGCATTATTACAAAAGTTCCTTCTATAACATTGAAAAACATATTTGTAACAAATCTCCGTTCAACAATGACGTCAATTCTTAAGAGATAATAATAACATTTCATTAATATAAAGCGCCAATTGCAAAGTGCATGAAATAGAATAGATGGAAGACTTTAGCACCTGACTAATTCCTGAGCCATCGCAGTGAGATACCAATCAACAATGTATCAAGTATGGTACATTCAGCCCAGTCTCAGACTAAAAAAGCTCAAAAAAAAAAAAAATGTGTCACAGAATATTGATGTTCTTGCATTAACACTCATACCAGAGTGTTGGCTCAGTCAGTAGAGCGTCTGCCTCACAACCAGGAGGTCGTGGGTTCGAACCCCGGCCGCATCATACCAAAAGACGTTAAAAGATGGGAGTTTTTGCTACCTTGTTTGGCGTTCAACAATAAGGGATAGAGCAATGTCAATCTTGTGCTGCTCAGTGGCTGCCGGGCTCACAATCAATTGGGCAAAAAGAATTTCCGTTTCGGTTTAATAAAATTTGGAGTGGACTATTATTTTATTATTAATAACTCCAGTGATGTATCAGAAATTAAAAACAGAAAGTACATTGTTAACATGGACAAATGGTGAACTTTAATAACATGCCTTGGGTAATTATATTAGCCTTCCTGTATACATAATGTGCATACACACAAGTTTACCCCCCCCCCCCCCCTCCCCCTCAAACAGAACACTAAAAATATCATTGTTATTGAAAATAATTACAAAGACCATTAATCCTATAATGAGTGTCACATTGCATATGGTACTGTTACAAACATTGTACATACATTTCATACCAAATGGTCCACAAACTTTTCTCCAACACAAGACGGATATCAGAATAATATATTGTCTACAGTTTTGTAGCATTCCTGTCAATAACGGGTGGGTGGATGAAGAAAAGGATTGTACATAACAAAATTCCATTGTTCAGTACATTGCCTTAAAAATAGTTGTCTATTTCTTGTGTTATTTACTTATCACTTCATCTGTTCCACTGAGCTCTATAGACACTTTTTTCACAGAGACAGAAGAGAAATGACATGACATTTATACAACACCATGATGTGATGTCACAATGTCACAACTACATGAATGTTGGGTTCAAATTAAATAGAACATTTTCTATTATAAAGATTGATGAGTTAGTTTTTGCCCAACATTCCTTGTGTTCCATACAAAATGAGCTATTTCCCCTATAAAAATGTAGATACTTTGGAATTGACATTTAAGGAACAAGAAAATTTGATACATTAAAAGGCAAAACATATTAGGATAGAGATATTTACCAAGCAGAAACTTCCAAACTGCGTCATAATCAACCCTGATGTGTACCGTATGTGCAAAGAAATGCTTCAACTGAAGCACTAAACTGCATAATGCAATACAATAAACATGCATTACATATAAATCAATAGCATTGTAATAACAACTCTTGTGAAGAGAAATTAATGACAAATTGAGACTCAAAGAGTTTTATAACAAGAAATACCCAGGGACAAACCAGCTCATACCCACTCCAATCTTAGACTTTGACAAATTGAACATTGGGAGCTGAGAGCTGAAGGAGAGTGAATTATGATTTATCTGAGGAGCCAGCTATCCAGAGACAACTCATGACACGCAGACTGATTGGTTTTCAGAAGCTCTCTTCCCGTAAGATAGCTTGATGTGATAACAAAACACTTACCGCATTGGAGGGAAATGTGTTGACATTGTCAGCAAAGCGTACACGAGGGGGTTTGGCTTTCAGTTTCTGCTTTTTTGTCGCGCTGAGGAATGACGACTTCAGGCCCGTCTTGTCGATGTAGGGCTGAATAACGGATAGAGCGATTTCATCAGTGGAGTATCTGTGACCGAGGAAATGGGGGAGAAATTGACATTTAACAACATTAGGCACTGGGGATGGCAGGTTTCTTTCTCCTGAAGCGTTTTAAAAACGTTCAATTTCAATTTCTGAGGGTGCAAAGAGAGATGAAGAATCGTATCAATTCACCCTTCTTTGTCTTCCGAGGCAAGACTATAATGGTGTTAAGATTCAGAGACAACCTCCCGTCAACCTATCAAATTTGACCTTTTCCAATCCTCCAGAAAATCTATGAAATGTTAGGAAATGAAGGAATAATCCTCCAGCATTCATCCTTATGGTCTAAAAGTAGAATTATCTGTTACCCAGTGTGGATACTGTGCAATAACGTTTCTCAGATGACTGAAGCAAATGTGTGTATGATATGTGTGTGTTTGATATGTTTGTGTGTATGACTTTTTATATACACACATAAAATGAAAATGACACATGAAAACATAAAATGAAAATATGAATCCATGTGTCCGAACCATTTTGTACCCTTTTGTTGCCCTTGCGCTTTGAGACTTTCTATATATAGCATGCCTACAAAATGCATGTTGATCAACATTAAACTACATCAGATGATGTTTGAAGGTTTGCATGGTGGTATGAATAATCACGGAAGAGGTTTACGGTACACCATGTGTAAAGTCCTCGAGGGACTGAGGAAAGTAGATAGAAAATAGAGGTGAGATGGAAGGCGAGAAAGTGGAGGTTAGAAGGAAGAGTATCTTTCGGAAGTGAGTTTAGTCCTGAAAAGGACTGTAAACCAGAAAATTTGGGCAGGATGAGAGGTTTGAGTAGAAGACTGGATTGAGTTGGAGAGTTGAGTGGGCGAGTAGAATTGCAGAGCAGGAGCAGGAGAGTAGACTCGACGTTTCGGACAGGTTGACTGACCGTCTTCAGGACAACCTCCACTTTCTCGCCTTTCCATCTCACTTCTATTTTCTATCTACCTTCCTCAGTCCCTCGAGGACTTTACACATGGTGTACCGTAAACCTCTTCCGTGATTATTAAACTACATGTATCACTCATGTTAATATACCAGACCGTACATGTACCTGTAAATGAGAAAATGTACACCCACCCAAAAGTGATAACGACTACAACATGTAATACTCTATGACTTGGATAAATTGGATTTGTAAAATTAAGGTGGGACCTTGCCTGTGAATATTTATTAATGTTTGATTACAAACTTAATGCAGAATTTACATAAAGAAACATATTATGTGTTCAATTCAATCACCTACAGTACATCAAATAATGATAAGTTTGTGTAAACCATTCAAAACCATTACAGTATCTGACAGTCCTGCCAGTTGCCAAGACTAAGAGACATCGAGTGATGTTCTTGATGATAATTGTAATAACAAATCTATAAAGGCTTTTTTTTATTGGTGTTTGGGCAAATGTCTTTAGTAGCTACACACATTGGCAGCTAACTACAAATGCACATGTACATGTAAGTACATGTGCGCCAAGTCATGAAACAACGACTCGTCTTAATTTTGATATGTTATAATATGACAATTACATGTAGAATATTTCACAAATGCTAAAATAACTAAAGACATTATAGCATTTTCAGAAATACTGTCACTGAGTCCATTAAGTCTTGTATGTACATCATACATCAGAGGTAGATGTGATGTTCAGCATTAGTTTGACATTAATGAGGAATCATAATTCTCTTGCACAACTTGCAAAAACACTAGCAGACGGAGCTTTATTGTTCCGACTTCCCGTAGCTGTGATAAAGTCTTTTCAATAACACGTTTTTAAAGGCCACCCCTTAAACAGAATTATTCTATTTACATACAAGTATTGAAAAGAAAAGAATATTCTATTAAAGGTACTGGAGACATGTTCCTTTTCTATGCAGTATTTTCCTCATTCTTGTCCAGTACAATTGAGCAAAACACTGTGAACTTACATAGAAATCATTTTGATCATACTGCTTCAAGTTCTTTCTTTTGATTTCATACCTATGAAACTACTCAGGGAATATCATTGAAGATTCATGTGTAATTTTGCATCTCCTTGTTGTACAGGAGCCACACCCTATATTGCCTATCACCAACTCTTTGGACTTTAAGGCCCCACTGCACTACTTGTAGCTACTTGCTCCCTCTATATAGAAACAATGCCTTATCGGTGACCATTGGTCCCCCATGATCCTCTTTTTCTTATGTTAATTGAGAGCTGAGTTGATGAGATAGCCACCTGTCAGTGACCACCCCGAGTGGTCTAATCCCTCCTAGCAAAACTAGTAAAGACGGCCTTTAATAGATACAGGTGATTCATTGAAACGTATGGCACCCATTACTCATACACCACTCCCTCTTCAGAAATCAATGGTTGCCATGGTAATATGTATAGAGTTTCTTCAAAATGTACATAACGTAGAGAATGCAAAGTGCAAAGTTCTAATAATGAGGAAGAGAGCAAACGATATAGCTCAAGCAGATCATATCAGCCGAGAGCTAGCATAGTAGGCGCGTCTTCATCATCTCGAGATTGCCAAATAGCCCGCTATTTCTGATTTGGGAAATAATCCTGACGTTACAAATCGCGTCTTCATCAGCTCGAGATTCGACCTCGAAACTTGAAACTCGACCTTGAGAAATTAGCTCGAGATATTTTGCTCAGCGTTAGCGCATAGTGCGAGTCTTCGGTCTGGTGAAGACCGAAAGGGCAAATAGCTGGATATTTTGACAAATAGTGGGATATTTTGCAAACTATCCCAAGATATCTTGGGATGACAGTCCCGACCAAATATCCCGCTAATTGCTACTTCGGTCTGATGAAGACGCAAATTAGCTGGATAGTTTGCAATCAGGATAGTTCAAATAGCTGGATATTTGGCAATCTCGAGATAGTGAAGACAGGCCTAGATTGAATGCTCTCCCATGTCCCCATCACCTGTTCCTTCAGCTCAACAAAAGAACCGAATGCACGGAACCATTATGATGGGTAAATATGAATGATGAGAGATCTTTTCATCAGCGAGAGAATTTATGTATGCCCTATTTTCCCACATGCCAGCAAGATCAATACGCGTACCTAATCACCTAAGTACATTTCTTTCTCTGCCACCTCCATTCAATCAAGGGAGTACATGAATATACATGAAGAGATGTATAGAGTTATAAGGCGAGGTCTGGTATCGGAAATGAAAAACAGTATCACAGAAATGAAACATGATGAAAATTTGGTCCCTGCTACATATGTAAAGGTGGAAAATGTTTTCACATTAATTCCAACCCGGCAAATATGCAAATATTAGGGCGCAGCCAACCAGGAAGACACCGCTCTGTATATACGGTACGATACAGGCACAATCTCCTCCAACATGACGATAACGCTAAACAAACTCAAAGGGACATGATCAAAATTAGGAACAATTTTCAGAAATTGCAGTTTTCACTGCGTATTAGGCAAAATCAAGATCACATGTCATATTAAGAATATGAAGGCATTTGAAGAGCCATGCTTTTCAGGGAACTTTTTTCTTCTGATGTTCTTCCGCACTTGCATAATAACAATGACAATGCTCACAAATTATTTTTCACCTCTCCCCAGAACTCAACCTTCTCCTAAAGTGAAAGAGGGAAGAGTAATTAAGAGAGCTTTTTGAATATATGACTTTCTCACCTTATCTTATCGATGATGTACTGACGATCGCTGTTCCTCACGTCTTCTCCGTTCACCTTGAGAATCTCATCACCAGGAAGTAGTTTACCAATGGAGGGTCCACCTGCAAATCAACAAGAATAGAAAACAAGTAGAAAGATGGAGAAAGATGGCTCAGAGAAAAATGGAGCATGTTAGAGTGAAAGAAAAACTACTTAAAGATAAAGTTGAGTTCTGGTCTTGCGATTGCATTGTGAAAGAAACGGTGTGGAATCGATCAGAAAATGTTGATCCTTTTAATAGCATATAAGTATTGGTGTGTACTGCAAGGTTCTGATATCATCAAAATGATAAGAAATTTGGCCCAGTCTTGGTATAAAGTTACAAGCACTATACACATGAAGATGTATATGGGACTACACTAAACCTGTGGCAAAAAATTCTGTCCCGATTTTTATGACGTTACATGTCATATTTAGAATATTAAGGCATTTGAAGAGACATGATTTTCTTCCACACTTGCATAATACATTTGATAATGCTCACAAATTATTTTTCACTTCTTCCCAGAACTTACAGTAATTACCCTTCTCTTTAAAAGCCTTGTTCAGATATGAAGTGGTATTACGTAGCTGTTTCTTATTATACAACGTAAAAATGAATGGCAACGCAACAAAGGTCTCAAGCACATTCACTGAGCTCTGTGTTTTAAGACATATTTTATACAGAAATGTGAAGTGTACGACACTGTGGTTTACCGCATTATGTCTCAACAATGTTTTAGTGGGTTTGAGTTCTGGAATCGATCAAATTCATGTATGTTATAAACTATGAATTACTATCTGAAACCTGTATTATCCTGGTAGAAAATTTATGTGAGGCTGCTGAGTAATCTAAGCAAAGAAAATGTGTATCTGTATGTAGTTTTGGGGAGTGGTCGTGACAACGAATCAATTTGCTAAAACATATTGATCCTTATGTCAATGGGTGTGTTTCAGTGAATTTGATGTAAGGGATATTTCTAAATACCGGTAACTTATTTATGCACTTTGTGAAAAGAGTGATTTGACATTTTTTTCTCATGTTGCCAATTTAAAGATTGCAATTTTCCTATCATTATCACTCATGTTTTGACATGAACCATACATTGTACTGCAACAAAAATAAATTAATATTTTTTGGTGGGTGTGTATAATAATAATTTACTAATTTTAAAACTAATTTTTACTCTTTCCCTAGTCAAAATACAACAGATTTCAACTATAAAATGAACAGTAGTTGAATAATAGTGGAAAACATCACAGAAGTTTTTGTTGTTCACTATTTTCAACTCTAAATATATTTTTCAGCTATCTTTTGTACAAAATCCTTAGCCTAAACTATGTTTTTTGTTGTATTTTCCATTTTTTTTATAAGAAGAAAAATGGTCAATTTTTTAAAGGAAGTACCATAAAAATATAGATAAAATAGATCCCCGCCCCCCCCCCCCCAATCATTCCAGATCCACAATGCAAAAATGACATAATGTGAAAGTATACAGTGCATATTGCACAGGTAACACAAGTCAGGTAATTTCCGCATAAAAAGCAAACACAAGTAGCATGCAGTGTGATCATGAACAGAAGACATGCACATACGATGAGACTGAGAGAAATGTAAACTAGGCATTGAATAATTCTCTTTCAACGGACGAAGTAAAAAAAAGGAACGAGTCCTCAGCTATAATGCACAATACAAGTGTACATGTAGGTTGTTGTATGACTCTCAATCAGAAAGCGGATATAATGTGCATGTACATGTGTATTTATAAGATGCCCTGATGAAACAAGCCTAATCAGAATGAAAGTGCACGCATAAATCTTGAATGGTTGACAAGCGCGGCACTCTCCAATAATCCAATCAAATCAAACTTGCCAGCTTCCATTTCATTTAACAGCAGAATATTGATAAACCACACAATCTCAACAGAACGATGCTGACAAATTTATGAGAAAGTCTTTTCTTTTTTGTTACGTTCAATATTTGTTATGTTTGACAAGGTTTACAGTGGGCAAATACATCTACTGTACATGTATATCATATTTCGTCGCTTCAGCTTGGATGTGTTTGAGCAAATAACTTTCGATCTTACAATTTTGAAACAAATATTTTACATTAATTTCAAAGCTGATTCTTTCTCTCTCTGCCCCCGACCCCTCTCTTTCTCTCTCCCTCTCTTTCTGTTCTTTTATATAAGTGAAAGTGTCTTTTTTTCCTATAATAAATTAAAGTAAGCTGTAATAAAGAAAGTCGGTGGAGTAACAATACTTATAGAAAAGTGCCTTGAGCATCCCCTGGGATTGATACATGCATAGTTAGATATTACTACATGCATTATCATTAGTTAAAGAGAAGATTAGATACAGTACATGTGTAATTGTGTCCATTTATACCCCATGCAAAAAATGATGTAAATTGAAAATGCACATATTAAACTACAAAAGGCAGTATATCCCCCGCGGCTCCAGGTTTCTGTAAATCTATGCACTTACCGGATCTACATCTATTTCCTTTGTTTTTTAAATTCCAGATTTCTTTGAATCTGTGCACTCACCGGATATATTTCAACATTTTTTTCAGTCATATTCACCAGCTATATTTCAGATGTCCAATTCATTTTTGCCAATTAAGTAACGTGAATTTAACAGAAGACAATTAAGATACCTTCGGTGACGGATCGTATGACGACCGGTCTCTCGCTGCCCGCGATGAAACCGAAACCCAAGGCGGTGTCTCTGACCAGGATCACATCCCTCTGCTCAGGGGGTGCTTCCTCCAGGTCAAAGGGGTCTTCTCTCGTCGTGGAGGATGTCCTGTGGCTGCAGGGTGAGAATGCCGGGGAAAGAATCATTGATAAGATGTTTATACCATGCTTACTGCATCATTTAAAGCCCAACTGCATTACTTATAGCTACTTGCGCTCTCTCCAATGCCCAATCGGTGACCATCGGTCCCCCATGATCCCTTTTTTCTCATCTTAATTGAGAGCTTATTCCATGAGATAACCACCTGTCATTGACTATGCAGGGAGGTATAATCCCTCCTGGCCAAACTAGTGCAGTGGGGCTTTAAACAGATGATTGAAGAGGGGTACAACACATAAAGTAAATGTCCAAACTGCATATCTGAAATAGAAACAGACCTTCATGTTTAATATTGTTATCATTCACTGTCCATTTTAATAGTGATATGTGTGATTCAGTTTACCAAAAGAAATACAAATCAATTTCTACAATGCCTACATCATTACATCTGATTTTCATGAACTATCAAATTTGATAATACAAACAATTGTTCAATGGAAGAAAACAAAAACAATGACTTAAATGTTGTAAAAATGTATCCTACATGCATTTCTTGAATTTTCTTTACCCCCCCCCCATGTTTTATTTAAAAATTGAATCAATAATTGTATTAATGCAATTATTTAGACTTAAATGAAAAAAAAGATAAAAGATACAAATATTGAATATCATATGAAGGAGTTGGTAGTTTAAGGTCAGCAGATTACATTAGATTGTTTCATATACTTGAGCCTCGAGAGTCAATTTGTAATTAGTAAACTGAGACAATAGTGATCTCGAGAAATGGACTTTCAAGTTTCAAGGTTCTAGTATACCAAATTAGATGTGGTATACTAATTACTTTGAAAGTCCTTGGTATGCATCCATCTATAGGTTATACTATATTCAAAAGCCATACAATGAAAATTAAAAACATGAAAATCATGAGATATACATGTACACATGTACATGTACATGTGAGTTCAGTCTTCTTCCAGAGAATTATATATGGACAATCTATATACTATTGTACAGGTAAGACTATTGTTCATTCTATTGATGATATTCAAAAGAAAGAGAAAATTTAAAAAAGAGGCTCATTTGATATGTACATGTGTGGAGGTGTCATGGTCTAGTGGATACATGTATATGTCGGCAGAAAGGAGATACATGGTTTGCGCCTCGAATCCCGCTGTACAATGTAGTATTAATGTCCTTTGGCAAGACATTAATCTACATTCGTCACTCTCCACCCAGGTATTAAATGGGTACCTGCAGGAAGGAATTCTTTGAATGCTGTGAGCACTGATAAGAAAGCCTAGCAGAGCCAGGTAACATTGGAGCAGCTTGAGAACCCTACGTGGTGGATATGTGCCCTATATAAATATGCAATATTATTATACACCGTAATTAATTCCATGAGGAAAAACAATTAAAAAAACAAAAACAAGTAGTGAAAGAAACGATTACATGAAGTACACAGTATGTGTGTACAAATTAAAAGTAGAAAATGGGTGTTCACACTTGCCAGTTTAAATCTACAAACAAGAGGATTGAGAGAGCAAACATGAATGACTCCAGAATATAAATCCATTGCGTGAACACAGTATCCATTTCCGGTGAAAATTGAGTCCCAGCATCCATCGCATCCAAGAACACACTTATCTTTCATTCTCCTTTAATGACCAATAATTAGATTATATGATCCTTCTCATCAAGAATTAATTACAGCCTTCTCGACTTGACTAGACTTGGAGTGGTGGCAGAGGTTCGGAGCATGCATGTTCCATCTATGTTTAGTGGGATGGGTGGTGTCTGTCAGTGGTCCATAATGCAATTACAATCAAATGAACGGTGGGAAATTTGGCATGGAGACTGCACGTCCCTACAAAATTTTAGAGACAACTATTTTAATTTTCTCACGTCAGCGTGTTATTACATAAAGGCTTGAGTAACAAGTGTCAAGGCTGGTATCTTTTTCCTAGCACCTTGTACATTGAACGAGCACGCACGGTGGAAAAGGATGTTATTTTTCTTTTATTGTGAGGGGCAAAGGAGCAGTCAATGGATCTAAAGCAAGACTTGCTCTTAACTATTGAAAGAAAACACATTCAAAGTCTAGACATGTACCGTAGTTGTTTTTATTTTGTCTCTGTCAATAATTATCAATTTAATGAATTACTTTCTCCGTCACTCTATACTACATTATGTTCTATAATTTTGATCAGTATACATGTACACTGTAGCTTCTTACCATTACTTTCACAAAGTCATGTAACATGTTTTTTTTTCCACTTTACCTTATGCAATCATTATTTTGGCTGGCCTTTTTATTTCAATTTCACTATTTACTCATTTAACTGTTGTGCATATATTTTGTTCTCCTAAATTTCTATTCAATTATCTGTCTCTAATTCTCTTCAACACTTGTCTGTCTGTTTCTATCATGCCAGTAAAGAATTTCTTTCTTTATGGTACATCTAATCATGGACCTACTTATTTCCATGATCTAACAAAAGAATGTCATATGTTTCCCTTTTTTTTCCCCCTTTGGAAACTTAAGGTTACATGACATGTGCATGATCTTCACTGGCTGGCTCCCAAGAGTATTGCAATTTTACATGAAAATCCTGGCCCATCCATTTTCCCAAGAACTACATGTACAAACTATGGTTTTCATGTATTTATCTTCCCGATTATGTACGCTACTTCAAGGATTTCCGGCAAGATCAAAGTTGTTTGTCCAAAGCACATTCCCACTCTTTCTCTCTCTACAAACTTTTTGCTTTCATGATCTTTTCTTTGTAATATCTAAAAAATGTTAGGCCTGAACTTGTTCACCTCTCCCACTCACTCTTTGTATCTCTCTCTTCTCTCCCTCTCTCTCCCACCCCCCCCCCCCACCCCCTCTTTCTCTCTCTCTCTCTTTCTCTCTCTTTCTTTATCATTCTCACTATCTCTGTTGTTCTCTTCTTCTTTTCCTATATAATCACTCCTTGTCTACTTTTCACCCTTGAATAATTGGCATGCAGGCGTTTCAGATTGGGACACACCGACACCACGAGGGTGGTTCCACATGAATTTGCAACCCATTTTTGACACTCTGTGGGGGGTGCTGGCCAGGTGACCTTAACTTCTAACACCCAAGGCTGTCGCTTCACCCCCAGCAGGTGAGACAGTGTGGAGAGGCATCTCACACCATGCACAGACAAAATAAAATTCAGACTAGAAGGCTGATCAAACTGAACAAAATTTATACACAACTTGTATTTATATAAGGAAATGTTGTTTAAAGAATCATCATTTTAATAGCGAAGAGAGCGTACTTATATAAAGAAACTTATTTTGAAGAGGTCGATTGACATGACAGTTGAAAACCAATTATGGAAACTGTGGGTATTACATTCTAATCACTTTTTGAAGATGAATTTTAATCATTTTTCAAATGAAGCTCCACTCCCTATCTCATAAATGCATACAAAGTACAAAGCACACTTCGTTACTACAATACAAAATGGAGAGGAAAGGATATTCAAGAAAATTCCCACCATGACTAGTGCACGAGATAACAGATTGTGTTTGATCTGAACAAGAGATGAACTCAAAGTCAAGTATGGATGATGAACATTAACAATAGGATCAATTACATTCACTATCCATGCTCAATGAATGAACACCGATCGCAACGCTAAACTTGAACTGAGAAAATGAGCCAAAAAATACCAGGGAAAATTAGGTCTTTATCAAACGTGCAGGTATTCATCGGGGGAGAGAACTTTGGTATTATAAATGCAAAGACAACAGCCATGCAAAACAAATGGCAACAAATATCAAAATATGCTCGTTATGAATTACCTGCATATTCCAGGCATATATCCTGGTGGATAATGAAAACCTTGTATACCAGAATTGTATAATTTTCCAATTATATGCCTGCACACGTACAGGTAAAAATGTACCATGACATTTGAAATCATGTTTGCCAGCTGTTTCAAAGACATACATGTATCATTTCCATATAGCTGGGATTAACATTATTTGAAGAGCTTGTATATGAGCGTGTACATTTACATGTACATGTAGCTTGAATTATGGGTAGGTTCAATTCATGTGAAAAAAGAGAACATTCATTCAGGTTCAGATCAATGAATTTTCAATACCATACATTGAACATTTTTTAAACATTTACTGTATTTCATTTGATTGACTCATGAATGTAGTATATTAAGCAGAAATATGAATACACGTATACATGTACAGTATATCATCTGTCCAGACTTCAGAGCCAGAAGGACATTAACTATGTGTGATATATGAGTTAAGGCCTTCCGACTCCAAACAGACAATGTTTTCTATTGTCAGCTATCAAAATGTCTTTCCATGAGTCGACACATACAATCTTGAAATATAATTCAGTATGGACAAATAATTAAATAGACAATGGGATGATAATTATTCAGCATTACAATAAATATAGCTTTCTTAAAAGTGTACTTAACCAACAACCACACTAGTGAAACAGTAATGGTCTAGAGTTGCACACATACTGTACATGTACATTGTAATATCAAATTAGGCTTCTTCTTTTCGGTACAAAATCTTATCTTCATTGAAATACCAACATGATATTCAGCCTTCAGGGCTTGTAGTAGATTAGTAGAGCTAGGCCTATAGCAAAACATTTTTTCATGCAATATTGGTCAAAATGTCCATTAAATCTTGACACACGTCTACAAAGTAGCACTACATGTTCACACATTCAAACAATGTTGATTGAAACCATTCACCTCGAGAGGAAAAAGAAGTCATAGTACAGTCAAGCAGAGATTTACCCTACGTTCAGACTACCAGAATTTTTCTTGTATGAACGTTGTAACGTAAAGAAACGTTGAATGACAAAAGGTATATTTGAGCGTCGTTTTGAATGAAAACTCAACAAAAAGTCAGGGTCCAACTCTAGTCTGAATGTCATATCGTATGAATATAAACAAATGGGGTGGGGCCTAGTGATTGCACACTGGTGACTGGCCAGCTATCATGTCAAGCGACCTTTTCAAAATTGGTTTCTTCATACAAATTTTCTAGTATTTGATGCTGTTTTAGAGCTTGTATTAAATGTAAGTGTACAGTACATGCTTCTTTCACTGTACAATGACTCTTTATACATAAATTTCCTTTAGTCCGAACAGGCTATAAGATGACTTCTTTGGTTTCAGGCTTTAACACTTGAATTCAGACACAAGCAACGCTATTCTTCTTTTTCTTTCAAGACGTGGAGCAGCGGAACAATTGATACTTGTTATAGAAGTATCTAGTAGGGTGTGGATTATGATAATCGCCTACTGTCCAGAATCCCCACCAAGTAATCTCTCAATTTGCTTTGCTCTGTCTGTACACAAACCAAAAGAGATTATTCTTTCAAGCTGTAAATGTTCAATATTTATCAGGCCTTCAACTCACGACCACAGTACTTCTCCTTCGACTCACAATATACAGGGTGTACTTGTATTGTTTTGTGTTACAACACATTTAGGCCTAGGCTCTAGCGTACACACTCAAGTGAGAATAATTTATGTTATTTACCTCGATATACAGGTACAGTGTAACAACGGAATTATTCATACCCCTTGTTAATTTGATGGGTCTTTTTTTTCTTTCTTTTTCGTAACTCAAGAATGAAACATGGACAGAGGTTGAGTTACGGGCCTTTGTTGAATACTTATTTAGATTTACACTGTAAGCTTTAATATGCCAAATTATCAAGAAACATTCAAGTTAACTGCTCAACATGTACTGTACATGTACTGTATGTTCATCAAAGTGAAAGTGATAACTGGATAAACACAGGACAGCATCCTTATCAAATAATGAATGACTCAATAATATGAGTAAAAGAACATGACAGAATAGTGGGCGTGTATAGTGGGCGGGGTGAAGATGAAATACATCACTTACACATGTACATTGTATTGTAAGCAGAGAAAGTGCTTCATTTTCACGTATTTTCAAAAAGGATGTATAAAATAATAACTTGTGATCCTATTGCACTCTACTTGTAGAATGACACAATCACAAGATCCTGTTCTAAATTTGCTTTTAAGCCCCACTGCACTACTTATAGCTACTTGCGCCCTCTATAACACACAATGCCTATTAAGTGGTGACCATTGATCCCCATGGTCCCCTTTTTCTTAAATGTCAATTGAGAGCTGATTTGATGAGATAACCACCTGTCAGTGACCATGCAGTGAGGTCTAATACTTCATGGCCAACTAGAACAGATAGGTTTTTAAAATCCTAATGTAATGTCATTTTCTTTGTCCTTGTCCATTCGAAAATGTACCACATGCATACAGGTGCACAAAGCATTGTGTTTGTATTACTAACGTAATCATCCTCTTAAGAAAACAATTACTTTAACTCCTATTTACAGTAAGTGGATTAAGGTTGAGATTAAGGCACAGAGCACAGTTACATTACTGGTATACCTTCATGAAGGCTCAGGATGTCTCCCTCTTAACCTGTTGGCTACTGAATTCTCTTGTTCCAATAGGGTTTACACAGGAACCAACCTGTTTAACATATGCAATGGGTTAATATAATCCTGGAATCTCAGGATTACAATTCATGTATGTCATGTAGGGTAGAGTGCCCAGTATTCGGTCACTTAAGGGAAAATCACAAATATTTTGAATTCTTACCTCTTTTATTTTGCAATCTACCCATCAAAAGAACAGAAAAATATTCCTCTAACAGGATTTAATAGTCACTTAAAATAAAGAATGATGATAAGAAAAATATTTCCGAAAGAAGACGGAGCATTTTTCTGCCCAGAATTCGGTCGCGCCGACTAGAATTCGGTCACGCGATTTGTGCGTGGAATCTCTGTTGCAAAGGAGCGAAGCGTATTTGCGCGCTATTTTCACACAATTGCGCAATAAAGCACTGATTGTCAATGCGTTGACCGAATACTGGACGAGCGATACCGCATGGCAAGGGTATCGTATAAATACCTCTTGCACATCGGCAAGTGCGTCATTTGCAAATTCGCTGCGATGGAGCGAACACGGAAGAGCTCCTCTTCACACACATACTAAATTCATTGCGATAGCACACGAAGTTGTTTCGCAATAGACTTCTACATATGGCTATGCATGTTAGCGCATGTGCTAACAGAACGCGGAAGTGCAGAAAGTGGTGCGACACTGACCAATTTCGAGCTATAAAGTTGGAGATCTTTCCGGGGCCCTACATCTGATTTAATTTTGAGAGTTAAGAAAAGTTGTTCAGCTGCCTGATTTGTGCAAGTTTCGCGGCTCATTAATTATTTTTTAAATTGTTACAGCTGTTGAAACGGCCGTCTGACCGAATACTGGGAATTGACCGAATACCGGGCGCGCTACCCTACTACATGTACGGATGTGTACAATAGTTGGCTGTACTAGAACTAGTACAATCCTTCTACAAAGAAAGGGAATCCTATTGTTACGCCATTGCGCCTCCTTCAAAGAAAACAAACAAATCTACAAAAGTAGCAGTATTTACTCTGAATCTTGGTTGCAAGCTAGTTTGACAGGAATGTATGGAAAAGAACTATTATATTCCTTCTTACCATTCTACATGTATAGGGATGGTAAATATAATTTGGGAATGTACCTTGACAGTTATAATTCAGCATAACTTTTATTTGATTTAACTTGTACAGTAGGTACTGACGTCAAAACAAGTTACCAGTAGTATGACTACAGGTACATGCATATAAAGTGTATGGTAGTTATAAGGGTAGTGTTATGAGTAATTATGAGATCCCATGGGGAATTTGTTTGTTGTATACTGTACATGTAGCTTGTATTGTTGTTGATCTTTTTAATAGCTTTCATTTGCCTATTGGTGCAGTGGAGTGAGTCCTATTGTATTGATCTGATTGTACTATTGACTGTAAACAAGCAATTAAAGAGTTTTCTCATCATGCATTTACCAGTACATATAAAGTACATAGATTCTGTATTTTAACAAGACAGCAAACCAACACAAAAACAGTTCAACTATCAAGCAGACTAAACATAAATAATAATAATAATGTAGAATTGGAAACATTTATTGCAAACTTATTAAGGTGCTCCAATATTATCCTGGCTCTGCTATAGGCTACCGTTATCAGTGCTCACAGCATTCAAGGAGTTCCTTCCTACCGATACCTATTGAACACATGGGTGGAGAGTGGCAAATGTAGATTAATGTCTTGCCAAAGGAGATTAGTGCCATGGTGGGACTTGAACCATGAACCATGTCATCCACAGTCGCCAACGTATCCACTAGACCACAACACCACCAGAACTGCTCCTTCATTAATAACAGGATACAGAAATCCCCATTATATATCTTAATGTGAAACTGGAAAGCAAAGTCAAATAAAAACAAAGATATATCCGGTACTTACTTGATATAGTATTCTTTTCCATTCTTATCACGAGCGGTCTCCCATCCATATGGGAGATCCCCAACCAGAGACCAGTTAGACAGAGGGGGAATCCAGTGAGATGTTTCATTGTTGTGACTGCAAGAAAAAAAGGAATATGTATTTTGTGATAATTCCTTTTACATGTTGAATTCAATACATATACATGCTTCTATCACCGTGATTACTACCTGTTCACATGTACATGTAGGCTATCGCCTACCTGAAAAGAAAAGACCAAGTTAACATATTGTGAAGCCAGAAAAAGAAAAAAAAAAATGGAAGTAGATCAGATTTTCAGATGCAAGTATGCAAAAGTCACATGCCAAAAAAAAAAAATCACAATTGACCACAATTACCATGCAAAAATCATGATTAATAATTGGAAGGAAAAAAATATGTGAAAGTTTCTGTATTTTCAGGCTCATTGCCAGAGAAATGGCCCTTACAATGTATGCATACCACTGATAACCCATGATTCTGTTTACAGCATAAGATGTACAGGGGACCGATTTTACTTTTAATTAAAAGGTAGAGCTCTTCCTCCAGTCATTAAAAGCCTACACTACAAATAATACAAATCTGTTTGATTTCCCCCTGTATCTCCCATCAAAAGACAACCAACTTGAAAGAAACGTGCTGTGTATGTACACGTACACATCTACACTGTACATGTAAAACAAAAATCTATACAGAGTTGTTTTATTACAGTTGTCAAGTACTCCTTGAATATAAATTATCAATGAAGATGTCCTTGACATTTTCCATCACTCTTGCATCAATTGGAAAGATTTCATATTTGTAAGGAATGGATTTTAATAATCCAAACTGTAATTTTAGACACAATTGAAGGTTTATGAGCTATCAATGGATTTTAGCTTTGATTCTACATTGTGGCTTATTCTGTTTATAAAATGTAAATTGTAATTCTGGTATTTTTTGTTCTGCTTCCACTGAAACAGAATATAATTTAACATGTGCACTGAAAGCAGAAAACACAATTACATGTATATGATGACAGTCACAGTTGACAAATTTATGTAAAAACAGACTGAAAACTCATTAGTTCAACAGCAGTTTTTATTAAGTTTATGTTTACTTAATTTGGTATCTGATTTGAATGTTATTATTGTCTAATTTTATTTCTTTCCTTACCTTCCAAAGCACAAACAGTACAGCAGGGACTGAATATCTTACTGTCAATGACTCTCAGGCACAGGTACATGTACATGTATGTAGGCCTACAAAATAATGGTTCCTAAAGCAGATTTACATTGAAATCATACATGTAATATTTGTGATGTCAATCATGTCATATTACTTCTTTATTTCTTGATTTAGTTGTTGTTGTTGTTCTTAGTAAACATGTCTTTGTTACCCCTTTCCTTGCTATTTACATGTAGACAAAGCTCCTTCAATACAGACTACTTTTAGGGACATTGACCTACATTGTAGGCCTACATGTAAAAGTAGGTTTCCCAAGAAACCAAAGTTTAACAGTTCATAACCACAGATTCTTTTGTATCACTGCAAACAATAGGTTGTTCATTCAGAGGTGGTATTGTCAATTTACTCCTCTCTGGCATTCTAAATACTCTTTCCAAAAACCCTACACAGTTATCGACCATTTGTATAACATGAACACTCAACAATGGAGTCCTTTATTTCTCCTTCAGGTCATCCCACTGTGCCACCAACGGACAGTACAGAATTCATTTATTTAAAATCAGAAGTGAATGAGTCTTCTTCAATCCCCCTCCCAGTCAGTCCTCCTGCCATTCTTGTTTGCATCCAAACAAATGGACAATACCATCCTTCGCTGAATGATTTGAACTGAGATCTCGGAACAATAGTTCCACCATCAAGCCTAGCCACTGGTCTCTCTGAATAGAGAGAGATTAATAGTCTACACTCCCACACACAAAACTACTCTATAATTCATGGAATGACATTATACAGTACTGTATGTAGCACTATAATGCATGTATTTTTTAGTGGTACATGTACATGTACATGTACATGAGCATCACATACTGTAAACATGTATAAATGTACCATAAATGTAATCATGATTTTTTGTTTTAGGTGTCAGTGTACAGACTGTACAGACCCTACAGAGTATGGAGTAAAAACTACTCTGTATTAAAGTAACTCACAGTCTGCTGTATGGGTGTACATATTTTTAAAAAAATCGAAGTTTCCTTGAGGGGTGTTCTTTGAAAATATTTTTAAAACATTTTTTCCAGAGTTCAATTTCAGATTGACAGAGCTCCAATATTACAAACGGTGGTATGCTCCAATATGTAAACTTGAGATGTCAAACAAAAAGTTAACATTATTAACAAAACAGAATAATATATTCTTGTATTATTTAAATTTTAACAAAATTTGAAATGCTGTAAAAAAAATATTAAAAAAAAGTGAAAATTCACATTGCCACACCCCCTAACACCCAATCTCAGGGAGAGAAATTCTAATTTGCATGTTCAGTGTACTCAATGACAAGATGATTCAGATAAAAAGCTGGAAGAGATAGTCTAGCACAAGGGATTTCTTTATGATTCAGTGTTTTGGATTGGGTGATTGTCTGACAAGTGTGGGTGGTGGAAAAAAAGTCTCTTTAGACCTGTCCTCATCAGCTCGTGTTTGCAAAAGGCCCCGCTTTTTTGCGATCCGGGAAATTAGCCCGAGGGTACAAATCGCGTCTCTATCAGCTCGAAACTCGGTCTTCGGGCTGTTGAAGACGAACCACAAATAGCAGACTATTTTGGAAACAAGACAACAATTTCTCAGGATATTTTCTGATTGCAACAGCGGTCTGATGGAGATGCAAATTAGCTGGCTATTTTGAGATCGGGCTTGTTAAAATAGCGTGCTATTTGGGAAAAACTTGAGCTGATGAGAACAGGTCTTTTGAAACAAGAATTGAGAAAAAGTCTATGATTCACAGTAGGCTAACCAGTAACCAGGATGTTTTCTGAATGAGACAAAGTCTTCCTGCCAAATGCTTTGAAGATCCATCTAACTTTGAAGTCACTGCCAAATAAATGTTGTAAAGAATTATGACCAAAATGTGCACCTGACCTACATGTACTGTACCAGGCCTTAAATTTCAATATTTTGAGGGCAAGGCCACTTTTCTGTAGGGCACATTCCTATATTACAGCACAAATAGGAAGAATTGGAAAGGGCACACAAAATCTCCAAGGCCAATGAGAGGGGCATTGAGGCCAATCAAAGGGGCATCCAAGGCCATGGCCTTGGTGGCCTTGGATTAATTTAAGCCCTGCTGTACATGTACAAACTTGTACAAATGTGCATGATGATTTAATACAAAATGTACACTGTCATTTTCTGTCAATGTAGACAATTTGTACCTGTTGTCTGTACAACATAAAGGCTATCAAATTCAAATATTTCTTTACATGTAGCTGTGAATGAAAACTTTAATATATTTTATAACTAGAAATAAATGTATCTGTATTGCCGCGCAATGCAAATGTATACCCCGGCAGTGGCAGCGATTTTGTGTGATCCTCATGTTTGAAGGAGGGACAAAGATCCCCTCTGGAAATTATAACCACATTATTGAACTTTATTTTTTTTTTTTTTTTTTTAATGTTGAGAAAAATAAAGATAACATTTACAATGCATGCAAACAAGCTATAAAATAAAAAGGCACAAATTCATATTTTAAAACTTACTTTAAATAGTAGAGACGTCCATCTTGTTTGAGTTTGCACTGCCATCCAACCTCCAGAGATTTGTTGAGACGGGTAAGGAATGTATCTCTGGCTCCGTCAAGTTCCATGACAAATACAAGATTCTCATCATCAGCAGAGACAAACAGTCACTTCAGTTACTCAGATGCATTGCCTTTCAGGTATCAGCAAATTAATTGATGAAAATCGTGAAATGCAGAAGTAGAGTTTGTCCCACAATCAGTCACACAGGATTATCGTAACTGGTACGAATGAATCGAAAAGCACTTAATTATATGGCTAATTTCTAATTGTCATAACAGTTTTTCAGCTCGAAGTATCGCTCTCCTGTGTGGGTTGATGTCACATACAGCAAATAGCTCGGATCCCTCGGGATTGAATTGTCAGATACACAGTCATCATTCATCGGTAATCACAGCCTTCTGCGCACATTGCTACATCTCTCTAATCAAACGCTCCACATGACCCATTAGCAGTCCGGAGTGAAGAGAGCTTGTCTTTAGGAGCAATGCATCTCTCTCATCGCGTCATACACAGTGAGACTCGACTCTTTTCAAAACACAATCCTCGCCAAGCACAAATTGATGAAACACAAATTTCCACCGAGCTCCAGCATGAGATATTTCCGGTTACTGCCTAAACTGCAATGTCTTATTGTCCGCTTAATGCCCACTTCATACTGAAAAAATGTAATATTAGCCAAAGTGGATAAAATATTCCTGGCAGGTTTTGTACACCGGGGAGCGGTAATTGTGTTAGATCCTTGCCTCTGTATCGCTGGAAATGATATAAGCTGCTTGGAATCCGAGGATGAGGCAGTAGCCCAAGTTGAAAGGAATTAGTTGGCAGGGGTTGAGCGCTAGCTTGCACCGCCACCGCGCAACCTTCCTTGGCAGGAGTACTCCAAATTTGATTAAGAATCACTTTGATTGTGATCCTATTGAAATCTTACTCACGCTACAAATTCAATTGCCCATCCTCAATTGGACATCGGCGGCACCCCCATAAATTATACTGATGAACCCAGACTGCAACTTCAGATGGGTGTGGGTCAAACGAAGACAATTTTCATAATTTTCTCAGTGGTTTCCTCGCCAACTTATGCAATTACAGACAGGATGCAGTGTGAATGACCTGTATGTTAAGCCATAATTTAACTTTTTTTTCACTAAATCAATTACATTAAACTAGTAGTACTTGTGCTTAATAGGTAAAGTGGATGTACTTCTTTCCCTTTCTAGCAATCTGGAGCTCATTCAATTATCTTCTGTTGTTCATGCAGGAAGATCCAATCCTTAGACCTAGAAAAAAAAAAAGAGTAAAATGAAAAACTGGTTAAAAAATCTGTAAGCAGCACATGTATCTATTGGAAAGATTCAGCTAAATATGATAATTGTTTGGAGTGTTATAAGAAAGTTTTCCCAGTTTTTTCAAATTGTCTCAGTTTTTTCTGTGCTTGTACATGTAGATGACTTTTTGTGTAGACAAAAGTAAAGTTGCCTTCAAACTTGTTTTAATCTTTTTGTTAACAAAATTAAATTGTTACATTGTACATCACAATTGAGTAAATCATAACCATTATCTTTATTTTCTAAATAAATCAGGTGTTTGTTTTTCTGATTTATCATGGAGTTACATAATATTTGGATTAAGTTTCCACCAAAGCAGAAATACATGTACATGTATAATCAACAAAACTTACAATTTTTTTTTTTGGGGTAACACTGCAAAAAGCTGAACTTCTGAAGACCTCCATATTACCTTTTAGCCAGCCAATTAAAATTATCTCTTTGAAAAAAAACCTCATCTTATGCTACAAACATTGCATACAAACAAAGCCTTAATTTAAGGTGACAAAGACATAAAAAAACATGAATGCTCATTCACATTGCGCTTCCTCTTTCTTTACAAAACACAGACCAACCTGTAATTATTGTCCAAATGGGGTTTAACAAAAACACCTCACGTTGATAAGCATTTGTTAATAGCACAATTGGGTCATAAAGTTTGACAACCAAATTTGTTTCCAAAAAGCAACAACAAATAATGGAAAAAGTACAAGCAACCATATCAATCATGAAGATACAGGAACATTCCTACAATGTATGATGTCAACATTGTGTAAATTGTAACTTCACGTCGAATTCTATACACATGTATTGTACATGTAAATGGAGAAGAGTATGAAGAAAATAAAGGATAACATTACGGTAAACCCTGGGTAAAGGGCGTGCACAAAATACAAGTCGGACTGGGGCTTTGTGCTCTACATGTAGATTTTATGCTACGTTTGTATAGTTCTTAACTACACTTTAGTCTACTCAACAAGATATTTTACTGTTTACCGAGAGAGTCTTTAAACTGCAATATCTCTTTGTAGAACTTCTCGAAGTGATGTTTGGAGCTTCTATGTTTATACAGTGTAGTGACACGGAACCCCCTTTTAAAGCAAAACATATTTTAGCGATTGATACAAGTTCAAAAGGTAAAAGTGTCACAAAATCAGTGTCAGACACTAATCCACTGAAAGGTTTTTCACTTTTCTACTAGAAATATGTACATGTAGTGTACATGTAATTGTATCTGTGCTTGAACTTATCTACAGTATATATTTCACTCGCTGCAGAAAAACCAAAGAAACAAATTGGCGAAAGTTTGAGCAGTATCGGAGTAAAAACAGAAAAAGTTATTATTTGTTAAAGTTGTCATCAGTCGATCAGTGGAGCACAATTTGGCAACATCGTGACGTATCTTGCAAGCTCTTCTTCCATACTTTGCTCTGTAAAAAAAATTTGGGTCATAATTTAGTCTTATTTATTTTACTTATTGATGACGGAATAGACTTTTGTCATAAAGTTTAAAAACATATTGCAAAAATTATCTTCAGGGTCAATGTTGTATGATTTAAAAAAAACTTCAGAACTACAGTGTCACTTGACGAGGGACTATATACTTGGCACCATGACAACATACTTTTGTATCTTGCCGAAATTATTCAAGAAGGCATCGCTTCTCTTAGCGACACTATTATGTACACAGACTTGAAAATAGAGCGATGGACAAAAGAAGGCGTCTCCACAATTCCACTAGAGTGTACCCAAACCAACCTCATCCCATACATTTGTGTTTTTTGGAAAAAAATTAAAGAAAATCCTCATACTTGAATTGTCAGTTCCCTTTGAAATGAATGTAGTGAAGGCACATGAATACAAATTGAACAAATATGCCCCGTTAGTTACCGATATAGAGGCTAATGGATATTCTGTGGTGTATCTTCTTTTGGAAATCGGCTCTACAGGTCATATTTCGCCAGACAATGTGACAAGGCTAAAGCAGCTGTTGAAAGAAATTGGAAAACTTGTCAATTTGAAACAAGTTCGACAGAATCTATCCAAACTATCTACCGGTATTGTTTCTTTGTTTGTCATCTACTACTCAAAGAATGCCAATAAATGGGAAACCAAAATTCCCATTCGCATTTCAAGTATGTAAGGGATTAATTACTCACACACACAAATTGGTTTAAATATACCTTGTAACCAGTCTTATATTTCTTTCTATTGCTCGCCTCTTTTCATTGCCTGGCACTGACAGAATACTGTTTGTATTAATTATTAACTCAAATGAAACTCTTGTAATACTAATTATGTATGCTTCGTATTTATTAAGTTGATACATCAAATAAATTTTCAATATTTAGCTCCTCTTATTTCATCAATAACTAGAAATATCCATAACTCCTCAGTCTTCACTATGTTGTAAAATTAGTTAATTTTTGTTTTGTCGATGTTATATAACATTATACACTGCATGTACTTTTAATGAACTGCATTTCCCAGTAAAATGGAATTGTCCTGGGCTATTGTATCTTCTCCTTTGTTGTGCAAGTTTGAACAATAAAGTGATGTTTAAAAAAAATTGCACTATTGTGAACTCAGCTACGCGGTGTTTGCGTTGTTCACCCACTATGCAGATCTGCAATTTGACCAAAAAGCACCCTTAAACATTTAAAACATCTATAGATCTAGGTACCAAATCCATGTTTTTTTTTGTCATAAATAAGAACTTAAGAACTGGACACTAAACTTTGAAAGCAGAATACCTTACATATTATTATTGCGTTTGTGCTCTCATTCTAGAATGAAACACATTAGGATAATTCTTGTATAATGCGAAATGTTGTGTTAACAACTGCATTTTGCTTTGTGCGTCCATGTACATGAATATACATGCATGTGAAGCAGAAATGTGCGATGTGTGATACGATGCTGTACGCCTGTTACGCTTCGGTTATCAATCAGCGCATTTACTTACATACATGTACATTTACATGTAGGGCAACTCGTCATTACACGTTGACCTTCAATGCATATCATTTTATTTCTGAAGATTTACAGGGTGTTCGGTATTACCGGTAGGTCAAGTGACCATACTCTTAGGGTGCGTTCAAGCGACACTTTTTCACCCTCGAAATGCGGTTTTCAAAGACGTTTAGATTAAAACACTGTTGGGTTTAAGCGATTTTTAATCGGTCTTAAAAATAAAGAAGTTCCAAAACATAAAAATGAATCGCTGAAAAAGATTTTTTTTTTTTGTAACGTGATTCTGCAGGTCGCTATATAAAAACTGCTTCAACGAAACGGAGATCTCAATCATGATTCAATTACATCCTTAGGCGTCGCCTGCTTCCGGTTTTGCCGACAGTCGACCGTAAACAAATTCAGAAAGCACACGCCAAAGTTGACCTATAGGTAGGGAGGCCAATGCCCGGGCGTAAGGCTTCTACGCCTACGATTTGTGCGCTCGTCGTCCAAGTCAGAAAATTACCAGAAGAAAAAAAAAGGATTGATTTGTGATTCTACATTTGTAGCTTTAAACAAAATTCTTGAACGCACCCTAAATGCAAATGGTTACATGATTCAGTCAATGATTGGCCAGCGCAGGCCAATCACATCACATCACATCATTTATAAATTTCATTCTTGAATCTTGCTCTTAGTCTTTATTTTGAAGAAATTGAACAAGTCAAGTGCTTGCAATTGCATATTGTTCAAAAATCCCCTCCCCCTCCCCCATCCAACTGCCAGGTGCACAAGGTTATCATCTTTTCTAGACCCCCATCGGTCTAGAATCTGAGTGCATTCTGACTTTGACATATATTCTGAACTGAGTGAGAGTGAGAGAGAGAAGAGGACCGAGCTGTGCTAGCTGTGTGGTGGGGGACGAACTGTAGCCTACACACACACACTCTCACTCAGTGACAGTCTCCCGGATTCAAACGAACTTCTCTCTTTCTCACTCTCTCAAGACATGCTGTAGAAAGAAGACTGAATGTGATCTTACCAGGATTTCAAAAAAATCATCCATTAGTTGAATATATCCTTCAGAATCAGATGCTGCATTGGAATAGCTAGCTGTCAATCGGTTTACTTGATAAATGGATGCAATAATGTTGAAAACATCTGTCAAGCTAGCGGCTATGCGATGGCTTCCCTTCACCATCGATACGTAATTTCTCGCTAAATATAAATTTAATTCGAGGTTGACGCCCAGCAATAGATGGCGCTCTACGTTTTAGAGCATAGAGATCCTAATTACTTTCTCTATGGATTTGAGATATTTGATTGATTGATTGATTTGTATACGCCAAGCTTCCAACATGCAACAATATACAAGAATAACAGGTCAAAATTAAGTCAGCTTGAATAGGATAACCCGCGAAAGCTCGAGAGCTTATTTTCCAGTGGGGTCCCTACAGACATGCACACAATTAATAAGTTAAAGTAGTAATATTTACAGACCGATAAGAAAAAGAAAAAACCTTAATAAAGATAATAATGATGATATTAATAATAACAACATTAAACTGATGATAGAAATGATAAGTACAAGAAGAAAGGAAGAAGGAGAATAAGTAAAGGAGAAGGAGGGGGAGGAGGAAGAGGAAAATAACGTTGATTCTACTTGTTTTTCCGTGTGTGGAAGACTTTTAAACAATGTTTCATAATAACGTCAGGAAAACGACATCAATGACTTTTAACAATGTAAAGAACAGAATCAGAATGCATTTACAACTGGAAGATGAAAGGTGAATGCGAAGGTCCGTTTGATATCGAGGGGCACTCCACGATCCGGGTGTAGCAGGCTCCCCCACCCGGCCCCAAGTTCTCTCTCTCTGTCTCTCTCTCTCTCCAGGCGCGGATCTACGGGGGGGGGGGTTTAGGGGGTTCAAACCCCCCCTTGGGCGGCCCCAAAAAAAAAAAAAGGAAAAAAAGGAAAAAAAAAAGAAAAAAAGAAAGAAAAAAGAACGCACGCTGTAGAGAGAAACCCTTTCAAGTGCAAATATTGTGAGAAGATATTCAACTCATCTGGTAACTTAACCAAACACATGATAACTCTGGATATAACTGTGTATTAAACTGTACTTGATTTAAAAAGACGTTATCATGCACTGCTTTTTATGGTCTCCATTGTGTTAATAGATGCCAGGAAAACATCATTTACGGGGTTCAAATAAACACCCCAAAAAAAATCGGCTCGCCGCTTCGCGGCTCGTTGACGATGCTCCGCATCGTCATTATTTTGGTCAAACCCCCCCTTAGCAAAAAGCTAGATCCGCCCCTGCTCTCTCTCTCTCTCTCTCTCTCTCTTTACCTTAAAAACTAACATGAGGTATATTCCTTTTGAGATAACCCCATTGTATGATGTAGACACATCAAAATCTAAGTCTTTGTGAAAGAAATTTCAAATTTATATATATATACATATATAGGCCTCAGTATGGAAATATGCCAAGAAAATTTTAAGAATATCATTGAAACAATAGGGGAAAGTACATATCGTAATAAGAATGCATCAGTAAATGAAAACGATCAGGGTGAGCTCGAAAGAGGAGAAATAAATATGTTAACAAACACAATTAAATGCTCTAGAACCAGTCTTTCAATTGTTTATACATCATCTGAACATCAGTTAGAGTCTATCCTCAATATTTCGAAAGTGAAGAGCAAGTCTATATATTTATTTTTTTTAAGTCAAGGGCAATTTCAACAACCCAGTATATAATATTATATTGGAAATCACGTTTCGGATTAAGTAATAGTAGTCTACATTTTGTTTTCGTTTGAAACATTTTGTGTGTGTGTCTAGAGCTAAGATGATGAGCCTCGGTACAGCCTCACTTTCTCCGCCATTTTCTTGCCCTCTGCTTCAATGACAGAGATGCCTAGACCGGTTCTAGACCGGGGGGCTCGAAGGCTAAAAAATAACCTTCCAGTGGCGTACGCATAAGGGGGAGGGTAAAAATACACATTAAAAAACTGAAGGGGGGGTTTAACCCCAAACCCCCCCCCCATCCCCCCCCCCCCCCCTGCGTACGCGCCTGCAGCTTACTGTATAATGAATGAGACACAAGTCGTCTACGATCGAATTTAAAAAAATAGGAACTTAAAAATATATATACATATACAATATACATACGCAAACGATTATTTTAATTAGAGATATGTAAAGAGATAATATGTTTTACTTTCAGTTGCGGATGAGCTATAAGGATTCCCCGAAGGATTCGTGTCTACAGATTAATTTTTCAGGGATTGTATAGTAATAATAGGTATACATGCCTTTGATGAGACTTGAGTATCCCGGCTGTGAATGATACACAAAATTAGTATTATAACGATGTGATGTGAATTGCCACACTATTCAGGAACAAAATGTTTAATTCAGTTTTTAAATACATACACTGTCGCTCATAATTATAGTTGGAATATTTTTGTTTTACCCAATTATTTTAAAAATAATTTAAAAATAATAGATCTAGATAATAGTATACATTCTCAGATTTTATTGAATAATAATTTGCCAATGTGTGTTTTGCGTGACTGCTAAAGCATGTGTATGCTACTATGCTTATCAACTAGGGGACACATACGCCCTTAAAGGTATTACAAAGTTTTGGGAAATTTTGAAAAATGGGTGGATAGTGATTCTTTACAATTTTAATATATTTGGATGCCCCTGTGGATGTATTAAAAACACCAGAAATTTTAGCCCCTAAAACACTTCTGCTTTCGAGAAAAATTGAATATAAAGATTTACCGGTGCTCCCGGTAAATTTTGATAAATTTCAAAAAGCTCCTACGGCCGTACAATGGTAGCTGCGACCATGAAAATCTCAGAGTATGTAGTTGTGGTATATAATTTCCGAACGAGAATAGCTAATCAGTCAATTTTAGTCAATAAACATTGTTTTATAGATTAATTAATATCTTGACCTTGAGAGGGAGCTATTCAACATAAAGTGTTTATTATTTACAATTTCATAACTTTAGAGTCGATTTCGACCGCGACAACGATCACTGAATATTGTAGGATAGTATATGCTTCCAATATGTTCATTTGAACCAAATTCATGACCCCGTACCAAAACTTTGTATTACCTTTAAGTCATAAATGACAGTAATGAGGATTAATGCCCCACAAAAGGGAACTATAGCACATCGACACGGGTTTGATCCTGGGGCCTCACAGTTACGAGGCCATTGCTTTCTCACTGATCCATCGGACTGTACGCAGCGGGGGCTAGGGTAGGGGGCAGTTTCCATTAAATATTAAAAAAACAGAAAATGAAATAAATTTTCAATAATTTATTGCATTTTACCCCGGTCCCCCCCCCCCCCCCCAAAAAAAAAAATCCTCTGGACGGCCATGCATTATGGCTCACGGCACGGGCACACAGAGGATTTTTTTATGTCGGGAACCGGGGTAACCTTTTTAGACCCCTTTTTTGACCTCGATCGATTACATGTATGTGCCCCCCCCCACCCCCCCCCCCTAACATCAAACTCTGGCTACGTGCCTGATGATTACACAAAGAGTAATTAGTTCTGTCCCATGTTGCTTACTTGAAGAAAAAAAAAAGTTTTCTTTGCGGTTAAACACAGGGGCGGCGCCAGGGTATTTCGATAGGGGTGGCGGATTCAGGAAATATTTAGCGCCGACTCATCCGGCTGGTGAAAAGGGGGGGGGGGGGGGGTAAGAGGCACTATTTTTCCCCAATTCGTGAGAAAATTCTTTTTTTTTCTCCTCGACGGTTTTTTAAATTTGTAATACTTAATACTTGAGAAACCATAGGGGCGGCCGTCAGGTCGCCCAATGCCAGCCCGCCCCCTTACAAAGTCGCCCCCAATTGGTCATGTCGCCTCCCGATTTTTGTTGCCGATTTTGGGATTCTTGGTCAGCTCGCCCCCACTTTTTTGGTCATCTCGCCCCCTAATTTGTTGTTTTAATTTGATGTATTTTATAAGTTCAAACTCAAGCCATTTTTATTTCCTTGTATCTCAGTACTATGTTATTACTTTGTTATCACTAAATATTGAAAATTTTCCTCGTAACTGCATATTTTCGAGGATATTTGCATCTAAGTTTCCACCAGCTTACGTAGTACTACTTCTACCACATCGCTCGTTCTGACTCCACGGACGGATGAATGCTTGAATTCAGGTAAAATAAACTTGAATACAACCATATTTTCTGTAGTTGTTATGAAGAAAGTGTTCTCACAGTGAAAAGTTGGTAAAAGTTAAATTTTCAAACAGCTACATTTCAACTATAGACTATTGAATTATTCATTGGGAAGTTAGCGCTGTTGCGGCCTGCGCAGTACGGTTACTGGCCGTACAACCGCCCACTCGCACCGGCGTTATTTTTGTAAACAACACACCCCAAATCCAACACAGACAGACACACGAAAGACAACATGAGCGAAGCTACTTAGATCTATTTGCATCTGGCCCATTCTCGGATTAATGTAGGCCTATAAATTTGTTTTTATGTATGTGTTTTGACAGTATTTGATAGGTAATGTATGGCAATAAAATTCATTGAAATGTAAGAAATTATTTTATGGTAAGATAGGCTGGGTTATCAACTTATCATAGATTTTTTGTAATTAACAACAAACGCTAACACCACAGCGCTGTTAACAGTAACACAGACAAACAACAACATGAGCTAAGATTTTTTTCAATACAGCTTCTTATTTGCATCTGGGATTAATACATTGAATTTATGCATACATTTGTGTGTTTATGTATGTGTTTTGACAGTATTTGATAGCAGGGGGCAGCGCGCCACGCCACGCAGGGGGTGTCTGAGGGCATAAACGGCTCCTTTGGTGCATACTTTTTGCAAAATTAAAAAGAAAACAGTCTCAAGTTCAGCTAACAGGACAAGAACGCAGGGGTGTCTGAGGGGGGATGTGCCCCACTCAGTTCAATTTTTTTTTTTTAAATCGATGCATACATGGCACGATTTGGTGCATAATTTTTGCCAAATTAAAAATTAAACAGTCTTAAGTTCAGCTAACAGGACAAGAACGTAGGGGTGTCTGAGTGGGGATGTGCCCCCCCCCCCCCCTCAGTTTTGAAGTTATTTTTTTTAAATTGATGTAAATGGCTCGATTTGGTGCATAATTTTTTCTTTTTCCTCTTTCTCCTTCCCTTCCTCTTCTCTTTTTCAAAATGATAGGGGGCGGTCACCCCCCCCCCCCCCCCTGTGACGCCGCCCCTGTTTGATAGGCATATGAGTATTCATTGAAATTCATTGAAATGTAAGAAATGTTTGTCTGGTAACATTGGGTTATCATGTAGATGTAGAGTTCCAAAACTAGGATGCATATTTACAAGTAAAGCTACAGATTAGATGTGACAAAGCAATAAAGATTGTCCTCAAACACTTTTTTGTATTAATTTTTTTAATAACAACTATTCTAATATTACACAATATTGACTTTGACACAATTCAATTTACATTATTCATGTGTAACACCCACGCGTATGTACAATTACAAAATGTAAGCTAGCTAATCACAAAAACAAATTAAGTAGTTATAATTAAACAAATTAATACACCAAAACTTTATACATATTACATTCATTGCAGTACAGTATGCACATGGATATAAAACTGCAAATAGTACTACGCTACAAGTACATGAATGCAAAGTTCAAAATATATGTACAATTACAAAATGTAAACTAGACTTTAATTCGTCACTTTGACGAATTAGGTGATACGTATGCTAATGGTTTACATAATAAAGAATGCATTACACGATATCATATTATTTTATGAAATGCTTCTCCCATTAAGATCTATCCATATGTCAAGTTTAAATTGTGTCCCCTTGATCATTATGGATCTAGGGAAGATAGATTGAAACAATATATGACCATTGACCCTGCGCAGTAACCAGTTACACCTTTGACTCTAATTTACATCATGAAGAACACATTTTGACGATTTTATCTTATTTAAAGATATGAAAATGTAATTGATAAATGATTATCATCATTATGATAATGATGATCATGATGATCATGATGAAGATCATGATCATGAGCGGGATCCTGACATCTTATTGAGGGGTGATTTAGATAGCACATAGTCTCAGCTACAACATACTCAAAAATCAACAAAATCCAAGCAGAAATAACGGCGATATTGCTCGCAAAAGACAGGAATGTAGAATCCAGATTTGAGAAAAAAATCTTCTCCCATAGGGATTACACGCAAAAACTAATGGATTAAGTGAAAATAGGGTAACAATGAAGTAAATAGGGTTGTTTATTACATTATTTGCGATTCTACGTGTTTTAATAATCAAAGGAGATGGTACAGTGAAAGGTCAGCACGAAAAAAAAAAAAAAAAAAATTGTTGGAGACACCCGGACTCGAACCCGGGATCTCAAGGTCGGAAGTCAAGTGCGTTACCGATATATCAAAACATTTCCCATAGCGATTACACGTAAACGGAAAATGGAATTCTCAAATCCCACTTTGCAAGTAAAATATGAGCATGATCCCGGCATATGATCGAAAAATAAAGTGCACATCGGAGATAGCTTATTGTCTCAGCTACAACATATTCGAAGCTCAGCGAAAACTAATCTAACACAACGGAGATTTTGCTCGCGAAAGACAGGAGTGTAGAATCCAGTTTTGAGAAAAAGTCATGTCCCATAGAGAATACACGCAAAATGTGAAAAATTGACATGCCTCCTTTAATCGCATAAATACGCCATGATGCCTTTGTCAAATTGAAAAATTGTGGCTACTATTTTTGTAGAGAATAGTCTCAGCTAAAACATATCAAAATTTGAAAGAAAATCAACTATTATTAACAGAGATACATTCAATTTTCCAAAAATATGCTGACGTCATAATGTGCAAATTAAAATTTTGAGTTTGGAGGCCATTATGATGACGTCATGAGTTAATTGAGGGTCAAATGAGACATGAAATCATATCTCCGACTCATAATCTATCTAAATATGAAAAAAATATTGGGAGTTCCTATCTATTCTAAAGAGTTACAATGAATTTTGTATAGGCATGATTTTGCCGATGTATTGTGGATAAAGATAACGCAGATCCGCGCGCGCTGTCAACTTTGGCGGACGCTCATTGCGTTATTAAAAGATGAACAAGTTATCAAAATGCTTGGAAAAATGTGCCAAATATGATGATAAAGAAAATTCGGCGATTCTATCTTGCAAAATGCTAGTACGCGCAAAAAACTCGCGCGCATGCGCGTGAGCGCGATTTTTTATCAAATGCTCTATATGGCCTGAAACGTATGCAAAAAAAATTTGGGATGATTTAGAGCATTTTAAATTTTTGCGCGCGCGTAAACGCGCGGACGAGCGCGCACGCGCGCATTTACGCACGTTTTTTGACCTGAAATTGACCGGACGGATATTGATCTTATTCATGATAAATATGAATGAAAAATTACTTTCCGTTATGAAGATATGATCATAAGTTGATTTTTACAAAATGGCGCCTGGATGACGTCACAATAATTTTGAGTCTTTGAAAAGTCATGCAGTTCTAAGTTAGACTAAGATCTATCATCATGGCAAGTTTCATGACAATGGCTCTAGCCATTTTTGAGATATCCTGCGAACAAAATTGAGGAAGAATAATAATAATTTCTTCTATACAGACACAAAATAAATACTAGACTTTAATTCGTCACTTAGACGAATTAGGTGATACGTATGATATTAGTTTACATAACGAATAATGCATTACACGATATCATATTATTTTATAAAATGCTTCTCCCATTATGATCTATCCATATGCCAAGATTAAATTATGTCTCCTTGGTCATCATGGATCTAGGAAAGATAGATTGAGACGATATATGACCATTGACCCTGTGCAGTATCCAGTTACACCTTTGACTCTAATTTACATCATGAAGAACGCATTTTGACGATTTTATCTTATTCTAAGAAATGAAAATGTATGTCCCGTCGTAAATGAAAATTCAAAATAAATGTGGGAATACATTAGCGATCATTTTTAGTTGTGGACGTGAGATTTGCTAGTTGCTTGATAATAAAATCTTTAAATATCGGATGGATATATACTGTCACTGTATAAGGAATGTGGATTAGACCAGAGTTGAATTAACAGGAAATAATGCAGGAAAGAGAAAGACCGACAGGCAGGGAGTGTGACTTAGTTAACAGACGCTAGTCTTTCAACAAATATTGATGAATAATACTTTTATCTGTGAGAACAGAAACCATGGTTGTGGCGGGGTGTTGGAATGCATGTAGCGGATTAACATAATTATTTCCAAAGAGATGACCTGACGCTTGATTCAGAAATATGTGACTCCATTTTTATAGAAATAGTTTAAGAAAAGAGAAAGAATATTATAGTTGGTGTGGTATACAAACCCCTAAATACTCAGACCGAAATTTTGTCTAAAGCACTTGAGATTGTGTTCAACAAAATAATAACTAGCGACAATGATTGTCGGATGAAGCTGCTTTTTGTCTGTTGACTTTGCTTGTTTTTAATGATATGTAACCGCTGTCTTTTTTTTAAGAATGAAGTACTAAGTCATTTATATGATGTAATCGCAGACACATGTACAGCCCTATTGAGTTAACTTTTTTCCTATACCGTACTTAATTCTCTTCTCATTTTTTTCCTTCCATTTACTAGTTTTTTTAATTTTCTATCAACGTTGTTTCATATAATATGTTATTTTCATAATAATATGTATAATGTTCGCTCAGTAACTGTGTTAACTTATTATGGGCATTCCCAACTCAAGCTATGCTTTCGCCTGCTTCCGTAGACGAAAGAGTTCATGCATGGCTGATTGTCAACGAAACGGAGTAAAGTATTTTGTAAATTCTGCTTGTTGCTACGGCAGGCAGCCAGTGAAAACGAATTCCTTTAATAAAATAATGGAAATGCAAGCACTAATTAAAACAAACAGAACTTTGTTATTCCTAGCTCATTTCTCCTGATTGAGGTGTCATATGAAAGAGCAGAAACCCAACTTTCGTGAAATGGGATTTTCTCTTTGAATTTCAGATACCGTCCGCCAAAGGTCTTTTTGGTTTCCTCTCTTCAAATTCATTTGAATCACTCATGCGTAAAATATGCATTATATAAGTTGCATCAAATGAAAGAGGAGGATCTAAGCTTTACAAATATGTATCATTTATCAATTATAATTGTGATTAAGTTATGATAAAACATCGATAATTCTCTGTTTCGTTTTTTTGGGGGACGCACTGTATACATTGTGTTTCATATTGTAATGTCGAGAAGAAAATAAACGTTAATAAATACAATAACACCAAAATACAAAGCTTCAACGGTGTAGCATATTGACAATTATGGATCTATAGAAGATAGATTGAGACAATATGACTATTGACCACGTACAATGAGCAGCTGCACCTTCGTCTCTAAATGACTTCATGAAGAATGCATTTTCACAATTTCATCTTATTCCATGAAATGCTTTACCCGTCATGTTCTACCTATACTATAAGTTGCTGCGTAGAAATTCAATTAGTTTATTTTGGGGCATTACAAAAAATGGGTTATTAATGTAGACAAATGCTCATCTTCCTTATACAGCTAATTTTATGTATATTATTACCAGAGAAAAAAAAAGTCAGTCAGACACTCAATAGTGTCTGACAGTAAAATATACAGAGTAAATGGGTTTCATTCAATTGAAGATTTCGACAAGATCTCAACATCTGATTAAAAAACAAAGTACACCGGTTTTATAGCCCATGGTCTCAGCTATAACATACCCAAATTTGGGAGAGAATAGAGCACAAATGAGCGAGATAGTGCTGAAAGATTGATGTGACGTAGATTCATAATGTGAACGAAATTCACCCTCCATAGACATAACACGCAAATGACGAAAATTCTGACATGTGGCCTTTAATTGAATTTTGTACTATGATGACATCATTTAAATGAAAATTGGTGTAGACTGATCTCGAAGACGATTGCCTCGACTACAACATATTAAAATTTAGAAGAGAATCGATGAATATTAAGAGAAATACACTAAATTTTTCATAAACATAATGACGTCATAATATGCATTTTTGTATTTTTGACTTCCAAGGCCATTATGATGACGTCAAAATGTACTTAATGGCCAAATGAGATATGAAATCATACCTTCGACTCATACTCTATCTAAATATGAAAAAAAAATTGGCAATCCTTATTCATCCCAATGGACTTTTTATAGGCATGTTTTTGCCCGTATATGCTATGTATTACAAAAATCGCGCGTGCGGACGGTTATCTTGAACGGACGCTCATTCCGTTATTAATAGTGATAAAGAGATAAACTTGGTATCAAATTGTTCGGAAAATTATGAGGAATATTCGGTCAAAAGCTTTTGCAGAGAAATTATTTTTCGTTCGGCCGTGACGAACGAAAACGTCCAAAAATGCGTGTTTTGCGCGATTTTTTATGAAATGCTTATGATGGCCTGAAACGTATGCAAAAAAAATTTAAGACGATTTTGAGCAATTTTAAATTTTACGCGCGCATTAACGCGCGCACCTACGCGTACGCGCATTTTTGCGCGCATTTATTGATCTGAAATTGACCCGACAAATATTGACCTTGATCATGACAAATATGAATGAGAAATGGCTTTCTGTTATGAAGATATGATCATAAGTTGATTTTCACAAAATGGCGTCTGGATGACGTCACGATGACTTTGAGTCTTTGAAAAGTCACGCAGTTCTAAGTTAGACTAAGATCTATCATCATGTCAAGTTTCATGATAATGGCTTTATTGAGTCTTGAGATATCCTGCGAACAAATTCGAGGAAGAATAAATAAATAAAAATCTTGACGAAATCAATAGGTGATACGTTGACTTCGTTACGTATCACCTAACTAGCTAATCACAAAAACAATTCAGTAGTTATAATTAAACAAATTAACACACTAAAACTTTATACATATTACATTCAAGTTCAAAATATATGTACAATTACAAAATGTAAACTAGCTAATCACAAAAACAATTCAGTAGTTATAATTAAACAAATTAACACACTAAAACTTTATACATATTACATTCAAGTTCAAAATATATGTACAATTACAAAATGTAAACTAGCTAATCACAAAAACAATTCAGTAGTTATAATTAAACAAATTAATACACCAAAACCTTATACATATTACATTCATTGCAGTACAGTAGGCACAGGGATATAAAACTGCAAATAGTACTACGCTACAAGTACATGAATGCAAGTGCAAGTTCAAAATATATGTACAATTACAATATGTAAACTAGCTAATCACAAAAACAATTCAGTAGTTATAATTAAACGAATTAACACACTAAAACCTTATACATATTACATTCATTGCAGTACAGTAGGCACAGGGATATAAAACTGCAAATAGTACTGTAAACACTTTGAAAAAATGACAACAAAGGAATATCATATAAAATTGGCAAGACGATCCCTGTTGAAAGCACAAGTTCAACATATAGATGTACAATTACACAAATGTAAACTGTTTAATCACGAAAACAATTCAGTACTTAGAATTATAAGTAAATTAAATCACCAAAACTTTATATGTATATATATATATACATATATTACATTCATTGGAGCTCAGTATGCACTGGGATATGAAACTTAAAATAGTACTGTAATCACTTTGAAAAACGACAACAAAGAAATAATAAAAGACTTTAAATGCTAAAGTGACACGCACATTTCATGAAAATGAGCATGATTTAATTGAATTGATTACTCCCCAACGTTGCCGAATATCGCTGCACAACCTCGGAGAAGTGAAGCGGCCGAGCGTTGCACAGGATACTCCTCCCATAACTTGACGAGTCGAGCCTGACTGGTTCTGTAGGCCTTCCTCTGAACCCTGACGAGACGCCTCTCTGTCAGAAGTCGCACCTGCAGGGAGACAAACCGTGCCTCCTTGTGCATCTCTGCAGCTAGTCTGTAGACTCCGAGGCGCTGACCCATGCGGCTGTTGATTCGGTGGTGCCATCCTTCGACGTCGTTGTTGGTACGCACTGCCTTGCCGTAGACGGACCACTGCGCCAACTGAAATGGTCCGTTCATCCACTGCGTCTCAATGTACAAGAAGAACTGAAATTTGAATTTAGAAAGAAAAAACAACATAGATTATTTTAGTAAATTATACATTAATCGGTACAATTTCAATGAGTGTTGCTAGTTTGGATGCTCCTAACAGTTGTCTATTGATCGGATCGCATCTGCTGATTTCAGATCATGCAGAGATCAGATTGAAATGCAGAAAAATAAAATAAATAAGATATCCACTTTTGTCTGCTTATCTGAGCAGATTCTGCCTTGTCATGAATAGTAATTCTTTATCAATAATGCAACATTAAACTTACAAAATAATACATGTAACACAAATTGAATTATTTTTACTAGAAGATTAGTGATATTACAGGTCAGAGTGAAACATTGAATCATAATAAATCACACAAAATATGTTATTGGCATAGAATGAAGAATCATCCATTTTAGAAAGAGACTGAAAAGAAAGGACTAGTAGGAGAAAAACGGTTGGCAGCTCTGTGTACCCTATTATTTAATGTATTCCAATTTTTATTTTTTGAGTTATTATGTAGCAGCCAGGAAATAATTCATGAATAATAATAAACTTATTATATAGTACAGGAAAAGTTTTTTAAGGAATTTTCTGTTGTTGATGTCACAGTACCATCGCTGTTGTCAAATTGATAACAATTATGTGTCACCAAATACTATGAATGGAGCTTTGCTAGATTTCTCACCTCGTTCAGCATTGGGGTGTTGGCACGGGTCCTCAAAGCTTCAAACATCGCTGGGATGTGCTCAGCAGGCAAGTACTGCAGAGCCATCGCCTCCTTCATGAGTTGGTTGACGTTGCGATCCTCCAGATAGCCACGCTGCAGTCCAATTGCCTGCGCCTTCCGCCACATTGCCTGCTTCAAGTGGAAGCTGCAGCCCTTCTGGTTTACCTGCGAACGTTCAACAACAAAAAAGGAATAAACAGTTATGAATAATTTCTTTCGAAAATCATAAGCACCCATATTAGTTCATCAGATGTGTCAATACCCAGTGATAAGAAATATTATATTCACACAAAATAAAATTAATTAAAAAATTTAAAGAAATTTGTAAACCTTTAACCCTACACAAGCCATATTTTAATTATGTTTTTAAAGGATGTAGTTAATCAGCAAACAAATTCTGTATTTTGTACTTAAGTATAACTGGGTATAACAAACCCTGCACTTGTAGGTCGAAACAGGAGCAAAATTTAGGTTTTCGTGCTATTATAAAGACCTCATTACAGGTTTTAATTAGATACCTTGTTCTAAGATATTGAACAACATTTGCCAAAAATATTATTATTTCAATTTAACAGGTCTTTTATGTGAAATGCCATTTTCAACAAAAAAAATCAAATGCTAAGGTGCACGAATGCACCATGGGGGAAGACTCTTTGAAAGCCTTGCCAAGCGGCCAGCTCAAAGTCCATGGTGACCTCCCGAACACGGTGGCCCGAATTCACAAAGCAAGGTTTGAGCTCAGACCGGGTTTGAGCTCAAACCTCCTTTTGTTTCGCCAAACCTCCTTTTGTTATTTACAAACCAGGTTTGTAAATAACAAAAGAAGGTTTGGCGAAACAAAAGGAGGTTTGACCTCAAACCTTGGTCTGAGCTCAAACCTTGCTTTGTGAATTCGGGCCTCTGAGTTGGCACGGCATCCACCACTGCCTGGAAAAGAGCTACATAGTCCCTACGCCGCCGCCGGGACATCAGGGCGAAAAGGAGAGGTACCGGAGTGTTGGCTCAGTCAGTAGAGCGTCCACCTCACAACCGGGAGGTCGTGGGTTCGAACCCCGGCCGCGTCATACCAAAAGACGTTAAAAGATGGGAGTTGTTGCTACCTTGTTTGACGTTCAACAATAAGGGATAGAGCAACGTCGATCTGGCGCTGCTCAGTGGCTGCCGGGCTCACGATCAATTGGGCAAAAAGAATTTCCGTTTCGGTTTAATAAAATTTGGAGTGGACTATTAGGCTATTATTATTATTATTATTATTACCTGCTTTGTAGAACCGTCCTGTCTCACGAACGCATGAATGGTGACAAGTTGATAAAATGGCTCCCTGACCACCCGGAAAGTCCCGTCAACATACCACGACTTGGCTCTGCCTAGTAGCTCGCGCTGTTCTGGTGTGGCGAAGATCAGATGACGCTAATCCCCAACCCTGACATCATCCAGGAGAAATCCTATTTTGAAGGAAACAGGAAGAAAAGAAAAGAAAAAATAGTTTTGTCAATTGGCTGTACAGTATGTCAGATATTATAAAAAATAAACCTTTGAAACACTCATAGTTTTCGAAGTCATTCAAAGATTCTTTTTTAATAAATATCTTAACACCAAAACAATAACAATAATAATGTATGAATAATGTTATGATAATGTTTGTTCCTATTTGCTCTTAGAAAATGAAATCAAAATTTCAGCATAATATACTGCATAGTAACGTAATTACAATATACTGACTCACAAGTACATACATAAATAGCTATATATAGCTTCCGTATCCTTTATAAGCAAATTACCTTCTGGTATTAGATCATCCTGTAGTTCAAATTCCAGATCTCTCGGCTCATCAGGCCTCATGCCTTGTCTCACTCGATTTGCTGTTCGAACCAGCTGGTCAAGCCTAGGAAGTGATGACGGTCCAGCATTCTCTTCCGTCGACCGCACCACTACCTCCTCCACGATGGCTGCTGCTGGTCTGTATACGTGGGTTAGGGCCGTAGTCCTCACCTCCTCCCTCACTTGCACCGCTTGGAGAAGCCCTGGGCGACCCTCGTGGCAATGCTGCAAGCAGCCCCTCACCATCTCCTCTCCTCGCTGGATCACAGTTGCCTTACAGGTAAGGCTCCGTCCCCTCACAGAACACCTAGTGAAAAATGGGAATAAAAATGACACATGGATAATGACATTTGTCCAGCCTACTATCAAATGAATGGTCATCAAAAATTAAATTGCAATTGCAACAAACTATTCTTTTATATTTTGATCAAATGATATTTTAATTTTGTATTTATTTTTACTGAGTGAAATTTGAAAAAAGTAATGATAGGGACAATGAAAATAATAATGAATCAATCATTCAGAGGTATTTTATTTACAAATATCTTTCAAAATAAACAAGGAAATGATGTCTTGTGAGTACTTGCTCATAAATTTATCAGGGAAAAATAAAAATAAATATATATAAACTCACCTCCAATACACCTTCCCTCTGCACTCTTTACGCTTTACGTACGAGAAGCCCATGCTGTCGACCAAGATGGGCTTCCCACGCTGACTCCCAGAGTTTTCCAGTTGATAGCGAACAAGGTTGTCCCTCTCTATGTCTGCATGAGCCTCCAGGTTTGGTAGTGACTCCTCTACGATGGGCTGGGGGTTGTTGAACGTTACATTCAGCAGTGCTGGTTCGTCTTCTGCTTCCTACATAGTAAAAAGAGATGGGGGATAAGGGATAAAGGATAAAGAAGTAAATAAACTGAACATGTATATGAAAGTGATGTCACATTCAGCAGGGCTGGTTCGTCTTCCGCTTTCTACATAGTAAAAGTTAGGGGATAAGGGATTGAGTAAAAATGTAAGACAAATATGCAGGCAGTCCACACTGAATAGAAGATGATATAAAATACTAATTCTACAAGAAGCATTTATGCAACAATTTTCAAGTTTATACAAAAAAAAACTTTGCTTATAGTAACTATACTATACATCCTCAACAAATTTGTGTTTCTTTACTATTTCAAAAGGCACTAAACCATTCTAAATTAACACTTTAACATATTTTGTTTAGAAATGAACACTACACAAGGGGGCCACACTTACATCGCTAGACGGCTCCTCCACCAACTGGGACTCTTCCAAGTCACTCTGGTGGACAGCCCCTGCTCCAAACGACGACTCATTGTCCTATAATAAGTTGGGAAAAAAAGAAACACAAGTCCATTATTAAATGTAAACTTCATGAAAAATACAAATTTAAAAACTTTTCATGACAAATTACCCATTTGTTTACTTGGAGAAAAGGGTTTAACATTTATACCAGATTTTGATTCTATCAATTAAGGTAATGGTAATGTTTGACCAGTGTATCATCCCTGTAATTTGAATTTTAAGAAATTACGGTACACTGCACCAAAGGCTTACCTCCATTTGGTTGCCCTCTGCAGATTCGTCAATAACAGCATCTAACAATGTACTTTCTGCAGGTGGCTGGAACTGTTAATTAAAAACAAAGGAGGAAGAAAGAAAAAATTAAATTGCAGTATAATTTTGACAGTAATGTAATAGCATAGCTAACTTCATTAACAAAAATTACCTCTGTTTAGAGTGCAAATTAGTTTACAAAACCTTTACTTCTTAATAGAAGTTTCAATTATTTGGACAAAACACTCACACAAATTAATTGATGATGCACAGCCAGTGTTAATTCTTATTTCGACAGTCCATTAAACATCAATGCACGTATGAATGTTAGAATTAACCCTACAGATTTTCGATTTTCGATTTTCAGAGAAAATAAATTTGTAATGATTATGATCCAAGATTTGGTTACTATAATTCAGTTTGACCAGTACTCGAGCTTACCTTTAAGAAATCGAGAAATATTGAAGAAGTTAAGAAATATTGGCATAGTAACGCAACTCACCTCAGTACTCAGCTCATCCAATGGGTCCTCAGTCATCTGGAGCACTTCACTTACATCCTTGGAGACATCCTGGGAGACTTCCTCTGCTACAAAAGAAAGCTCAAGAATCTATTTACAAAAAAAGAAAGAGAAAAGATATTAATGAACATCCGTGGAACCATGTTAGAATATTGATATGGATAATCATCACTATCTAGAATATTGATATGGATTATCATAACTATCTAGAATATATTAAAACATAACAAAAAATGGTGCATCGCAGCTCAGAGGAAAGCTGATGATCACATTCATAGAGCATATAATATTGTTCATATTATCTTATAACTTTATTTGCTAGTTACTCAGTACAATATCATGTATTTTGCTATCTAGATTAACAATAGTATACTAGCATAACACTTAAATTAGTTTAATGTCTCACCTGAACACCATCATCACACTGTTTGCATACCCAGATGATGCCGTTATTGATGCCATTCCGGTACTCTTCGAGTGACACACCTACAAATATAATGTTTCAGTATGATTTAGTATGGCAGTAAAAAAATAAAATATATATCACACAATTATACTATCTATCAATAGGTATAATTATGGTCATCAGGCATATTTTCAAACCCACATGCACAATGACTGCATAATGTTTTTAAAATAAAAAAATACTACAATTACTAGAGAAAAAATACTATGTATGTCGGGTAGCGTCATTATATATTTAAAGGAACCCTGCTCGAAATTAGTTTTGACAATATAACCAGATATATATTTCGTCTACCATTGAAACATTGTTAACTTGTTACCTCTATTATATGATAAGTGTCGGGAACTCATTTGACTAGAACGGTACTATCCCATTAAGGTTCATGGGTATATATGAAGGTTTCAAAAGATGCAAGAACATCTGTTCTAAATATTATGGGAGCGGGGGTCCGTAGAAATTTTTCGAAGCCGCGACCAAGAACTTTTAACATTTTCGAGACCGAGACCAGGATATTTCAGAATTTTCAAGGTAAAGACCAGGATACTTCAAAATGTTCGAGGACCAGACCATTGGTATTGATGGTCAAGACCGCTAACTGGGACTCTTCCAAGTCACTCTGGTGGACAGCCCCTGCTCCAAACGACGACTCATTGTCCTATAATAAGTTGGGAAAAAAAGAAACACAAGTCCATTATTAAATGTAAACTTCATGAAAAATACAAATTTAAAAACTTTTCATGACAAATTACCCATTTGTTTACTTGGAGAAAAGGGTTTAACATTTATACCAGATTTTGATTCTATCAATTAAGGTAATGGTAATGTTTGACCAGTGTATCATCCCTGTAATTTGAATTTTAAACCATATTTATCTGGATTCCTTCATGATGAACATAACAGCAATGCAAAGAAATTACGGTACACTGCACCAAAGGCTTACCTCCATTTGGTTGCCCTCTGCAGATTCGTCAATAACAGCATCTAACAATGTACTTTCTGCAGGTGGCTGGAACTGTTAATTAAAAACAAAGGAGGAAGAAAGAAAAAATTAAATTGCAGTATAATTTTGACAGTAATGTAATAGCATAGCTAACTTCATTAACAAAAATTACCTCTATGTTTAGAGTGCAAATTAGTTTACAAAACCTTTACTTCTTAATAGAAGTTTCAATTATTTGGACAAAACACTCACACAAATTAATTGATGATGCACAGCCAGTGATAATTCTTATTTCGACAGTCCATTAAACATCAATGCACGTATGAATGTTAGAATTAACCCTACAGATTTTCGATTTTCGATTTTCAGAGAAAATAAATTTGTAATGATTATGATCCAAGATTTGGTTACTATAATTCAGTTTGACCAGTACTCGAGCTTACCTTTAAGAAATCGAGAAATATTGAAGAAGTTAAGAAATATTGGCATAGTAACGCAACTCACCTCAGTACTCAGCTCATCCAATGGGTCCTCAGTCATCTGGAGCACTTCACTTACATCCTTGGAGACATCCTGGGAGACTTCCTCTGCTACAAAAGAAAGCTCAAGAATCTATTTACAAAAAAAGAAAGAGAAAAGATATTAATGAACATCCGTGGAACCATGTTAGAATATTGATATGGATAATCATCACTATCTAGAATATTGATATGGATTATCATAACTATCTAGAATATATTAAAACATAACAAAAAATGGTGCATCGCAGCTCAGAGGAAAGCTGATGATCACATTCATAGAGCATATAATATTGTTCATATTATCTTATAACTTTATTTGCTAGTTACTCAGTACAATATCATGTATTTTGCTATCTAGATTAACAATAGTATACTAGCATAACACTTAAATTAGTTTAATGTCTCACCTGAACACCATCATCACACTGTTTGCATACCCAGATGATGCCGTTATTGATGCCATTCCGGTACTCTTCGAGTGACACACCTACAAATATAATGTTTCAGTATGATTTAGTATGGCAGTAAAAAAATAAAATATATATCACACAATTATACTATCTATCAATAGGTATAATTATGGTCATCAGGCATATTTTCAAACCCACATGCACAATGACTGCATAATGTTTTTAAAATAAAAAAATACTACAATTACTAGAGAAAAAATACTATGTATGTCGGGTAGCGTCATTATATATTTAAAGGAACCCTGCTCGAAATTAGTTTTGACAATATAACCAGATATATATTTCGTCTACCATTGAAACATTGTTAACTTGTTACCTCTATTATATGATAAGTGTCGGGAACTCATTTGACTAGAACGGTACTATCCCATTAAGGTTCATGGGTATATATGAAGGTTTCAAAAGATGCAAGAACATCTGTTCTAAATATTATGGGAGCGGGGGTCCGTAGAAATTTTTCGAAGCCGCGACCAAGAACTTTTAACATTTTCGAGACCGAGACCAGGATATTTCAGAATTTTCAAGGTAAAGACCAGGATACTTCAAAATGTTCGAGGACCAGACCATTGGTATTGATGGTCAAGACCGCTAAATGTGGTCTCGATTTTTTTATATATTAAGAATTCTGCTTTAAAAAAGGCTAATTATTTTTAGCATACCGCTAAAAATTGCAAACTCTGGCAACGCCCCTGTTAACGAACATAATAAGTTAATATAAGTTTGGTTGTTTTAATACCTGTATCACACATGCGATGCTGCCAAAGCTGGCATGTCTCACACTGGAGAGCATGCTGTCGGGACGTCACCTCCTTGTTGCATACCCTACAGGGGTACCGTGGGGCTGGACCAGGAAGACGAACACCTCTTGTTGAAACAGGCATACTGTTTTCAGAAGAAAAAAAGAAATCAAGTGAAAGGCGTAAATATTCTAAAAAAGAATGAAACGCCGATAATACCAAACAACAACAACAACAACACAAGTCGAATTGATTTTAAGATGAGCGAAAGTGATCTAGCAAAAACGATGTAGTTCTCTGAGTATTATTCTTGGAGACTGAAGGTTAGGTGTACAGGTCTTCAATTTATACCCCTCTACACGCTTAGTAATTTAAAACTTATACCTAAACTTGAAAGTTCCCGCTCAGCGGCAAGTTAATCCCCTTGATGCCTATTCACAACGACCGCGCGCTCTCGGTATAGGTTACCGTGATTGGGCCATTGTTAAGACACTCATCCAATCAGCGTTGTGGGATTACGCGAGTGACGTTGATTGGACTCCTAACAAAAGGCATGCTAATCTGCACGTTAACAGTCAATTGAGGGTTTCATTAGGGACTCGGCGATGTATATTAAGTGATCAGACTCTTCTTTAAATAAAAGCGCTATAATATATTTGTTTGCTTGCTTATTACTGACTTTGATAAGTATATATTCCAGATAAATGATTCTTCTACCATGTGCCCCGCTTTTTTTTTTTTATGTACATCAGTTGCCTAGGCCTGAATTTGAGTAACTATAACTTGCACCATATCATTACAAACGTATATATTTATAACACCACAAGGACCAAAACTTGTAGATTTCACAAATTTCTCATGAAATAAAGTAATACATTATTAATGGCAGGATCGTTCTCACGGGCGTACATCATTTACCGTTATCATAGTCGATATCCTTATAACCATCATCATAAAGGATAACCATTGAAATTGAATCTTGAAAGGCAAATAAACATTAAAACCATCTTAATCGTCACCAATTTATTATCTTAATATTTTGAAGAAAAAAGGTCATGAGTGGAAATCTGTGATAATCCCAGAACAGAATAGTATACGCAGTATTGTGATGTGTACGTTAGTGTGTTGCTTTGGGTAGGGTCGAGCTTGGGAGGGGGAGTGGGGGGGGGGGGGGGCTATCCACGGTTGACGTGTCGTGAGCCAGTTGTTGATTGACAGTGACATGAAAAGTACCGCACGGAGGGAACCCTCCCCCGCGCAGATGCACTGCCTATTGTTGGGTGTTACTCCATGCCTCGCCTATTGTTTGGTAATTACTCAATGCCCCGCCTATAGTTCAGTATTTCTGAATGCCCCGCCTATTGATGGGTATTACTCAATGCCCCGCCTATTGTTGGGTATTACTCAATGCCCCGCCTATTGTTTGGTAATTACCCGCGGCGCACATCAAAGTCATACGGCTCTGATATCGGTCACAGATATCATACTTCAGTGAAAACTGCTTGATTCATAAACCGTTACTCAACACTTATTACGGCAAAAGAAAAGACGAATCATGAAAAGCTGAAATAATATCCTTCGACGCCTTTTTGGACGTGTAGTCAGTCACGTTCGGAGTGCACCCCCGAGGGGGTCACTGTAAATGGGGGGTGGGGGTCGAAAGGAGAGACACTTAGCATCAATAAATACAGTTATACAGACTATAACGATGCGCCCAACTTTCTCTCGCTCTCTAAAACCGGTCATTCTACTTCATCTCTCATACTGTTTTCTTTTTGGCGATTTTCGAAAGTACGTTCCGACATACTCCTAAATAAGAATTGTTAATCATATAACGCATAGCCAGATTTAACCCTATCTAAAATATTCATTCAAAGATATTACAATCATGCAAAGATAAAGGAATAAACAAGAGGATGAGATTAAGTATTGTCACAGACGAAAAATGATAGGGGAAATGTTTGCTTCTCTCTCTCTCTCGCTCGCTCGCTCTCTCAACGCCATTTCCATCTTTGGATCGGAGAGACAACTAGTATAATAATAAATACAGTACAGACTACGTCCAACTTTCTACCCCCCCCCCCCCCCCTCTCTCTCTCTCTTTCTCACTCTGTCTCTCTCTCTGTCTATCTGCCAATGGTGTTCACAGAAAAATGTCACAGAAAACATGATTATGAAAAATGATTGTTTCTCTCTCTTTTTCTCTCTCTCTTTATGTCCCCCCCCCCCCTCTCCCTCTCTCTCTCTCTCTCTCCATCTGTCTCTCGCTCGCTTTCTCTGTCTGTCTGTCTCTCTGTCTATCTCCCAATGTTGTTTCACCATTTTGCTTGTATGCCGGCACCATTCCTTCTTTGAGATTAATTATTATAACATGTCCCTGATGATGTACAAATATATACCGTATATTTATTATAGGGAACTGTACAATAATAATATACAAAGTGAAAGTTTGAATGTAAATCTCTGTTGCATCAAATTGATATTAAAAAAATGTTTATTAATATATATTGACGGTACTATTATACGTCGGACATTGTACTTTAGCGAAAGTACAAATCAAACAAAAAAGAGACGGACAAAAGAACAAAATCAGAGCTGGGGGGGGGGGGGAACGGAGAGACAACGACAAAAATCATAATAATAAACACAGTACAGACTACGTCCAACTTTCTATCTCTCACGCCCCCCCCCCCCCTCTTTCTCTCTCTCTCTCTGTCTCCCTATTTCTCTCTCTCCCTCTATCTGTCAATGTCGTTTTCCATGTTCATCTTTCATAATGTTTTCTTTTCCTCCATTTGCTTGTACGCCGGCAGCATCCCTTCCTTGAGATTAATTATCATAACATATCCCTGATGATGTGCATGCACAGTATACCTTATATTTATTTTAGGAAACGTTATAGAAAACGAATGGCTGATAATGTCGAAATGAGAAGAATATTACTGTATACATTTCGAGTATATTATAATTGGACAAAATAATGTATGATACTTATAATGCTTTTAAAACTGTCGTATGACATTTTAACTGAATAATGACTGCCACCAGTTTAAAGCTGAGATGTTATTCTTTTCTCCCATATTATGTCACATGCCGAAGCAAGTTGTTTGGTTCTTACTGTTTCAGATTGAATTTAGAGCTGAAACCGGCAAATACGGGGTTTATCCACACATACAGAAAATTATTGGACAACTAATGTTTTATACTTTGAAGGCTTTTAAAACTATCGTATGTCATTTTAACTGAATAGGGATTAACACCAATTTAAAGCTGATATGTTATTCTTTACTCTCATATATTTTATGTCACATGCCGAAGCATGTGCTGGATTTATCCGGGCATTTTGAGTATATAATTGGACAAAATATGTTTGATACTTTCGGCGGTAGACTGAACGTAACGTTATCTAATTTTACTCTCAATTCATTCTATAAAAGCGTGATTTTGTTTAAGGAATAAGGGACGACCATGCGTGACCAACATGAACACCTGCTCATCTTTTCAAGTATTCGAAAGCACTATAATTAGGTTCCATCCTTAACCTGTCTAATAATGTTAGTTTTTTGTATAGATGTCACTTTCTTTTAATCTGTGGACAAATAAAAAGCAGTTCAAATACATATACCTTATTTTATGTCGCGGCGCTTTTGTCCTTCATTACTAAAAAGCGCGCGGAGGATAAAAGCGCCGAAACAATAATATCGAAACATTAAAAGGCTTTACCGCTTTCAATGAGATCAACCCTCATTATACGACAAAGGCGTCACTGATCATGTGTCATCAGGTTCCCGGAACTGTTCATCATTTTTCTTGGATCTCTGTTGCAAAAAATAAAATGAAACATTTATTACACTACTTAAGCACAACATAGTTATCTAGAAGAAGGTGGACAACATAATAAGAGAAAGAATGAAACTTTCTCTTTTATTTACAAACATATAAATAGCATAAAGAATATTACTGTAATATTATAAACAGTAAAACTTTTGAATGTAAATCTCTGTTGCATCAAACTGATATCTAAAAAAAAAATGTTTATTATGCTATATTGACGGTATACGTCAGACATTATATAAACAAACAAAAAAGAGACAAACTAAAGAAGAAGTCTGAGCTGGGGGGGGGGGGGGGGTGAGAAAAATATAATAATAAATACAGTACAGACTGCGTCCAATTTTCTATCTCCCCGTCACCCCCCTCCCCTTCTCTCTCCCTCTCTCTCTGTCTATGTTCATCTTCATCTTTCATAATGTTGTCTATTCCGCCATTGGCTTGTATGCCGGGCATCATCCCTTCCTTGAGATTAATTATCATAACATATTCCTGATGTTATACTTCGGACATTATACTTTAGCGAAAAGATATGATCACTGAACCAACAGAGACTAACTAAAGAACAAAATCAGAGGTGGGGGGGGGGGGGGTGTGATCGGAGAGACAAATATAATACATAAATACAGTATACAGGCAACGTCCAAATAGCTACCCCCCCCCCCTCACATAATTATACCTTATATTTAGTTTAGGGAACGAAATAGAGAACGAGTGGCTGATAATGTCGAAATGAGAAGAATATTACTGTATACAAAACTTTATAAAAAATAAAACTTTTGAATGTAAATCTCTGTTGCATCAAAATAAAATGAAACGTGTATTACATTATACTTAAGCACAAAAGAGCTATCTTGAAGAAGGTGGACAACAATATAACAGAAAGAATGAAACTTTCTCTTTTATTTACAAACATTATAAATAGCATAAATATCCTGATTCTGACCGCTGCACTAGCGTACTGCCTTTGTACGTATATAGTAGGGGCGACTGTGTATAGGAGGCGACTGTGTATAGGAGGCGACTGTGTGTAGGGGGCGACTGTGTATAGGAGGCGACTGTGTATAGGAGGCGACTGTGTATAGGAGGCGACTCGACCACACAATTTGGGGGCGACTACGTTAGGAGGCGACTGCGTATAGGAGGCGACTGTGTATAGGAGGCGACCGAGTGGGGGGCGACCTGACCAGACACCAACAGACCTACACACTGCAAGACGAGTGATTTAAAACAAATGTATTTTCCTCCCCACCACACCATATGACCCATCATCTGGGAGGGGTTGGGAGGGGGGGGGGGGGGTTGTTGTTCTCATTCAATAATTATGAACATTTACGCTAATCATTACGCTAGGCTTTAGTCAAATTGTACGTTGTGTTTGTTCTAATTTTATTGTCCCTCATTTACCTTGATACTAGGAGACAATAAACATTACTAGTTTATAGTTTTATCAAATTAATGTTCAAACTTCATGTGAAAAATATAGACATGACGGTTTTATTAGTAGATGAGGTCGAGATACAAAACCAAGAGTTAATTTTTTTCTGGTATTCTCCCCTAAAATTTCCCCACAAAAGACTACGTATCCACGTCCGTATATCCGACCTTTCATGTATGTGCATGTCGAGCGAAATCAGCTGAAAACAGCTAGCGCGCTGCTGCACTTTCACCATCGGTACTGCACAACTCGATTCCCCGCATTGGCAGGCGTCGATCTGCGGTGTTTACGCTGCGCTACCTGAGCTGACGGAGTTCAAAGTGAGACACGATCCAGCAGTTCTGAGGGAACGAGGCATAGTGTTCATCATTCTTGATGAAAAACATGTTGAGCTTTATTCATACATAAGCATTTCAAGATGCCGAAGGTTTCAAAGAAGAGCACGGTAGCACAAGGAACTAAAATTACAGATTTTCTGACGACTTCAACTGTAGATCTAGATGCAGAATCGAGCATCTCATCATGCTCATCTACGAAAAAGAAACCAAAACACACGGGCAGAGTTGATCCGAAATTAACCAGTTCTTTCTCTCCACTTCAAGACACGCTGGAGAATGTGTTTGGATATGCTTCCTTTAAATCAGAACTGCAGAAGAAGGGAACAGAGGAAGTGTTTAAAGGTAATCAATTAGTCCACAAACATGACACGTCACTCAAAAGCACAGTGACAAATGTAAAATAGGAAATCTATGTAATAAAATGTTATCTTAAACTCACGTCACCTCAATTAATGAAGTAAAGACTAGAAAGTAAGTAAGTAAACACTACACGCATTGCATCTAGATCTAAGTTAGGGTAAGTTTTTAATAGTATTAATATTTTCATTGAAATTCAGTAATCAGGCGTAAAAAAATCAGTAAATAGATCTACATGTAGATCTAAGTAAAGTATCCAATGCATGCCAATAATTATGGCTTAGATCTAGATCTACAATGTACATTTGTTCTAGGTCTAGACTAAAATATTTTGACTTAAACAAAATAGAGAGTAGATTGTGAGAGAAGTATGTAATTCCTGATGCAACCATTGACTTCTACTTCTACTTACACCGGTTGCAGGATCCATCAGTCAGGATATAACGCCAAGGTTGAAATGTCTGGCAAGGTGCTCTTGTGCTGTGCAGTCAATTGGTGTATTATGTATGTACAGGGTGCAAGTAAAAACAATTCTCAGCCATCAATGGCGTTTCTGGAATAGGGCTCTCTGGAAGGTTTCTGCTGTTGCAGAAACCAAGATATCTGGAGGGAGCATGTACCATCCTGCAACTGTCTGTGGGAAATAAGAGTGACTCCTTCAAGGCTTCAAGTTCTTCTTTCCAAGAACCATATTGGGATCTGGAACCATCTGCCAGGCTCGGCAGTCAATGCAAAATGAACAAACTACTTCAAGGCCAAGGAGGCTGCTCTACCCTTCATTAGGCTCTCACATAGTTTAAGTTTACTGACATGGTTTTTACTTGCACTGGACTTAGCATTGACTGTAAATCGATAAGTGCTTTGTCTACACATCATTACTGCACTTCATGAGTTCATGGCGCTCCTTGTACTTTGTAGCTATTCGCCTCATTCCAGTAAAGCTTCCCGATGTGAGATGCTAAAGGGACAACTCCTTAAAGCATCACGAATCAAGAGAGAAGAGAGAGAGAGAGAGAGAGAGAGATGACGGTGCATAAATAGTTTTAGGACCTATTAATTCAATACACTTTCCACAGGATTTAGTATCTTACTACTGACATTTCTTCAATAATTACGTAACATTTCCCTCAGAATATTGTAAACAACAATAACAAAATACAGGAGTTTGTAAGACTTTTCATAATCTGAATACACATTGCTGGACTCTTGGTTTCCCATGATGTTTCATGGCTATTTTTGTTATTTCTATTTTGTATTTTGTATGTATTATTATTCTGCTTGGGTCTAATTTCATCCTATGTATTATTAAAGTTTATTAACTTTACTTCTCATCTTGCCTTTCTCTCCTTCAATTTTCCTTCCTCTTCCCCTCTCTCTCTCTCTCTCTCTCTCTCTCTCTCTCTCTCCCTCTCTCTCTATCTCTATCTCCTTCTCTTGTTTCTCTCTGACCCAGCTGTTTATGTATTGTCTCCCTCTTGTTGTTGTACATGCAACAGTATACAATGCAATCTATACTAATGGGGTCGAATTCACAAGATCTTTAAATAGATCTTTAATCTGATCCCCACTCAAGTTATGTTACTTGTGCTGTCAACTACTGATTTTACTATGTCCATCTTTTTATTTTTGTTATACATGTATATGTTTATTCGCAATTCTATATACCGGTATCTGTTTTTATATTTTTATATTGAGTGAATAAATGATTTGAATTTGAATTTGAATTTGATTTTTGAATTTGGCTATTTAATGATGGTGACCAATGCTGTGCTTCTCCTCTTTTCAGCCAAGAAAGATGTCTTCATATTGATGCCAACAGGAGCTGGAAAGTCCCTCTGCTACCAACTCCCTGCAACCTGCAAGAAGGGTGTTACTCTTGTCATCTCACCGCTTATTGCCCTCATAGAAGACCAGCTCACACACTTAGATGAACTCAACATTCGAGCAGAGAGTCTCAACTCTAAAATCCCTGCTGCTAAGAGAAAGGTACCCCCTCCTTGTAACTATCCCAGATGACAAGAATTTCATGTTTGTTTGCAGTCATTGTCTTATCAAAGCTCCTCTAGAAGTTGGAACGATAAAAAGAATTAATCGCAACTGGAAATGAATTGCAAGTCCTATCTCTCATGTACACAGTTGTGATTAATTTTAAGTCGCAACTCTTCTAACATACGGGCATGGCCTGTTTTTAGGCATTTTAATCAATTGGCATGTACAGTACCTCTACAGAGTTGGGAATTTATACTTTTTGAAAATCCATTCAATAATAATAAACTGCCTCTGAGTGTATACCACGTAGGAAAGGTAATTACAAATTTGTATTACCGGTATATTGCTATTGTGTGAAAGTCTCTCATGTTTAGGATTTCCAGCAGCTCTCTAAAAGTAATCGTAATTTTCATAATACGAGTGAGGTTCAGTGGGCCAAGGAAGAATTGCTTAGAATTCATAGTTAGCTAAACACTTTACCAAAAGAACTGCAAATAATGTTAAATAAAACATCATTAGATTGCTTTTGTAATGAAAGTCATTAAAGATAAAGACCAGTTATGGTCTTGAGATTGCATTGTGAAAGAAACGTTGTGGAATCGATCAGAAAAGGTTGATCATCTAGCATATAAGTATTGGTGTGTACTGCAAGGTTCTGGAATCATCAAAATGATAAATTTGGCCCAGTCTTGTAAAGTTACAAGCACTGTACACATAAAGATGTATATGGGACTACGCAACACTTGCGCGACACGTGCGTTATATATATCAGGTCCAAATAGATATAATAATTTACCAAATATATCAATTAGTAGGCGGTTTCTTGGCAAAATTTGTATGATTACGTACATGTATTAGTCAAAACATTCTTTCACATGATTGGTAATAAGAGCTTCCATTTCATTTTTTGAGAGGGGGCGTGTCCAAAACTGGTCTTTACCTTTAACCTCACAATGCATTGTCTCGTACAGATGGTTATGTCTGACCTCTACAGCAAGAAACCCAAGATCAAGATGCTCTACATCACTCCAGAAACAGCAGCAACCTCCACCTTCAAGACCATCCTCAAGAACCTTGACAACAGAGGGCTCTTCAATGGCATCGTGGTGGATGAAGCCCACTGCGTGTCACAGTGGGGTCATGACTTCCGACCCTGTTACCTCAAGCTGGGGGCCCTCCACAAGGAGTATCCCAGCATCCCTTGCGTTGCCCTCACCGCCACAGCCACAGACACTGTTCGGAAGGATATCATCCAGCAGCTGCATATGAGAGCCCCTGTGACAGAGTTCAGGGCAGGATGCTTCCGAGAGAATCTCTTCTATGATGTGGTTTACAAGGACGTCTTGGAGGATCCTCTGGGTCATCTCAAAGAGTTTGGACTCAAGCTGCTCCAGAAAGATGAGGCTCTGGGGGTAAGTGAATGAGATTTGGAAGGAAAGAAAAATGACAGAATGGTGCCATAATTAATCAGCACCATAAGAATTCTAAATACTTAATGATGCAGAAAGTGCTCATTTGAAACTTCAACATTGGATAAAGAAAATGGGTATCTCAGACATTGTTATGTAGTGACTTATTACTGTCTTACTTGACTTATATTACGGTATGTAGCTGCGTACACAAATGTTTAACCTTACTGTGATGTAACATGTTGTATCAGTACTTGGCAGAACAAAGACCTACATACTGTAGTTAAACATATCTATAAAGGCTGCCAAAGAAACTCAGTGAATATCAGCAATTCATTAGAGAAGCTGCTTCTCTGTAGAGCTGTTTAACATACAAGATTATTTGCTATCAATCTTAAAGGCCAGCTGTACTAGTTTGGCCGGGAGGGATTAGACCACACAGCGTGGTCAATGACAGGTGGCTATCTCATCAACTCAGCTCTCAATTAACCTAAGAAAAAGAGGATCATGGGGGACCAATGGTCATAGATCAGGCATTGTTTTCTATGTAGAGGGAGTAAGTAGCTACAAGTAGGACAGTGGGGCTTTAACTTCCCAATCTAAATGAATTTGAAACATATTCTATCTCACACTTCAGAATGCATCAGGCTGTGGAATTGTCTACTGCAGAACCAGGGATGCCTGTGTGACTGTTGCAGGGGGTCTGAGCCGGCAGGGGCTGATATCTAGAGCATACCATGGGGGAATGAAGGCTGCTGATCGGACGTCCGTCCAGGAGCAATGGATGAATGGAAAGGTCAAGGTCATCGTAGCTACCATCAGCTTTGGAATGGGTGTAGACAAGGCTACAGTCAGGTATGTCTTCAGATAGTGTATGTCCATTTTCTTGCCTTTACAGCGACTGCTATTTTACCTCCTCAGAATTTGTTTAGCAGTCATCCTTTACATATGTTTTTTGTAAGCAAATAACTACCGTTGGTGAAGGTGATGGGACAAACTATCACTTCCGAGGCGATCTGGATGTAGCTATCTTTCCGAAGCATAGCTGAGTAAAAAAGTACATTAAAGATAAAGGCGAGTTCTGGTCATCCGATTACATTGTGAAAGAAAAGGTGTGGAATGGATCAGAAAAAAATTGATCATGTAAGCATGTAAGTATTGGTGTGTACTGCGAAGTTCTGGAGTCATCAAAATCATAATAAATTTGGCCCAGTCTTGATATAGTAACAAGCACTGTACACAGAAAGATGTATATGGGACTACAAAAAGGGTGTCTGGGCTACTAACCTTGATTTCCTAATCTTTCTAAGCTCATTACTCAGCCAGTATACATTTTCTACCAAAATCGTTTGGCAAATGACATTTATTTGTAATCTTGAATATTCAGTGTAAGTTTTGTTTGATTCTGTGAGAATTCATTTTCTTTCTTTAAATGTGGTCGTTCTCTACAGGTAAATATTCCGAACAGGTGCTTGCTACTAAAATAGGAACTATTACTATCTTGAATCTGTCAACATCCGTCTTTTCTTGCAGATTTGTGGCACACTACAACATTCCCAAGTCTATGGCTGGTTACTACCAGGAATCCGGGCGCGCAGGAAGAGATGGCATTCCATCTCGATGTCGTCTATACTACTCCAGACAGGAGAGAAATCAAGTAGCTTTCCTCATCACACGGGAGATGGCTTGTGCAAACAGCAAAAAGGTAAGCATTAATTATTCATAGCGAAAGTACATTCACTCACACCGAAACAGTGCTGTAGAACATAAATGCATCTACTATTAACGTACATTGAATACAAAGTATTAATTGAACGGTCCTAAGAAATTAAAGGTCAAAGATTCTATCAATGAACAAAGATCACATTGATGTAATTTCCTTATACATTCACTAAAGAAATACAAGCTGAAAATAAAAATTAAATTAAATCCAGTAATCATGCCAAACAAAGACAAGATAATCAATATTCTCATCCTCTTTGTACTTTCTATGCAACAATTTTACATCTTAGAAATTGCCAGTATAAATTATAAGCTTATCAAAATATGTTATTTATTTCCGTAAATTCTGGATTAAGGATACACATTACCGGTACTCGCCAAAAAAAAAGGTATAAGAAAACTCCAACGTTTTTTTCTGGGTTTTTTCCAGTAGTGTAAATGGCAGTCTAGACAATCATTGATTTTTTCAAAATGGTGTTTGGGATGTGTAAATGGGCATAAAAGTTGTCATGTCATGTTGACGAACAGCGCATTGCCTTCCAGTGTGTATAACTGTTGAGTGCATAGGGTTTGCCAGCTGTGATATATGCAAATAAACAGGTGTATACAGCGCACATACATGTACACAGTACACACAATGCACAATGCCAAACATGTAGCCCAGACTTTCCCACCTTTCGCCGAGCTATCGATAAGTGTAGTCTCGTGCGAATACATTTCATTTTGTGACAGAAATTTGCAACTTGAAGATAGAATAAGAGACAGAATTTTGAGTAAGTACTGCAATTTATGTAAGATTAAGAAATATTTTGTTCAATACAAGGACAAATAATTACATCTTTCAATACATAACTTACCATTTCTCAACATCTCTTTTGCTTAATGGACGAGCCCAAAGGCAAAAGCCCAGTGTCTATGAGTGTTGCTTATTCCACTACACCAAAGGGTATGTCGTTCATAGATGACAAGCAATGCATGAAAATAACATATTTCTGAACAAAAAATGGACATTATCAAACTTTGAGACAGCAAAAGTTCAGTGAATAATGGTTCATAAAGATTTAATTTCCATTTATTTGATGTAAATCACAGACATTTAGCAAAGGTCTTGTCCCCCCTCAAACTTGTATCTCCCTGCCAGTGAATGTTGTGTTCCTGGCCTTGAAAGTCGGTCGCCATCTTTGAATAGCGTCCGTCAAGATCCATTTTGAGAAAATGATGTCGCAAAGCAGCACTGCATGCGGAATCCTTTGGTTTTGACAGAGGCCTTTTTAAAATGATGTACATGTAGATATAATGCAGAACCCTGGCATGGATTACAAAAAGTGAGATTTATTTATGTTTGAAAGGTTACTATTGTACTTTTATAAATGGCATGAGTAAAATTGAAAAGGTTTGAAAAAACTAATACATGTAATTAGATCTAGTACCTTCAAAACATCTACCTTTTTTGTTTGTTTCAGAGGAAGAGAAAGTTTTCATCATCACCTGGAAAACCTAGCAAGGCTTCAATGCAAAGCTTTGAAGCACTGGTTAAGTTTTGTGAAGAAGCAAAGTAAGTTTAACTCTTTTGTTTACATTCCAAGATGTAAGCGTTCTAAGGGTATGTCATATCCATTTGAATTGTTTACAATTCAAGCAAATACAAAAAACATTTGTTGGCATGATCGAGGTGCTGTTTTGAATTAGTAAGATGTGGCAATCAACACATTTATAAATTGAGTTGTATTGATGTGTCTCTTCTTTGTAAAATATTAAACAATTGAATTAAATCCTCCAGTAAGCAGAGCCAGAGGTGAAATTCAAAGGCATTTTTTTCAATATTGTTGCAAATATGTTGAATTTAAAGAAATAAACCATTTAAACCAGTGCACAATTTGTTTACATTAAACTTTTAGTTATTGATTTTAACAGGGAAGAGCCTGTTATCCATTGTCGCTATTGCTCTGTGCCTCTCATGTTTATACCTGTAAGCATTATTTTTTCCTGTTTTCCCCCTACAGATGCAGGCATGAATCGATCGCTAAGTACTTTGATGACAAGCTGCCCTCGTGTGGCAGCATGTGTGATGTCTGCAAGACTCCGGAGGTAGTGAAGAAGCGTATCGACGAGATGCAACGTGGGATTATGGGTGGACCAGCGAAGAAGAACCATATGGGACGGACCTATATTGAGAAGAACCCCCTCAATGTTCATGATGATGATCTGTATGGTGGAGGGAGACATGGCAGAGATGTGTAAGTAATGTATATTATGCTACAGTCACAAAAGTTCGTACGAACGATAATTTCGTACGAAGCTCCCTGTTTTTCTATTGTCTTCCCAAATGTCCATTGTCTGAAAATCGTTTGTACGGCATTCGTAATGGCATTTGTGAACGAGGATTAAGGTCGGGACTGGAATATCAATGAAAATGAAAGTTAAAGAAAGGATTGTAATGAATATTACCCTTTTCTAACTGCACTCTATCGGAGTCACACCGATGAAAATACCGATTGAATTTTCCTTATGTAAACAAAGGTGAAACCGCAGTTTTCCCCCTGTTGCTTTCTAACTGCCGGTGAAATTCTCTCGCAGTGGCGAGCCCTTGCCGGAAGTGAAGAATTATTGCTTAATTATTAAGCCCGCGCTCCATCTAGCTAGCATGCAGCATGTTCAACCATACGTCAACAAACACAGCTGGTTACGATAAAGCGCGCGTGTACTGCGACCTTTGACCATTTTAATCGCTGTTTTAATCACCTTTTTCTCCCGAACGTTTTCTAACTGGACGTTTCATCGGTGTCACACCGATAGAATGAGAATTTCTCCTGCTCTTGAGCAGGAGAATTTAATCGCCTATTTCTCTTCTTTTCATCGGCTATTTAATCGCCTTTTTCTCCTCTGTTGCTTTCTAACTGGCACTTTCATCGGATGCGTCCGGATGCATCCGATGAAAATCAGTGCAGTTAGAAAAGGGTATATGATTAGACACACCATATGGAAAAGACGTAAAGTAATATACAAATATTACACAGCAGTAAGGGCATTAGTAAGAATTACCCACACAAGGTACCTTTGGAACAGTCTAACACTTTTGTTTGGACTGTTTTAAAGGTACCGAGTGTGGGTAATTTTGCTAATGCCCGAACAAAATGATGTGTATTATTTGTTTTATAAGATGATTTTACTAATGACTGGTCATTATCCAATTACGCGTTAGGCAAAATAAATGCCTGGTCACGTGTATGCTTTCAACCAATCATTTGAATAGGATCCACGTCATCATCTTATAAAACTAACTCCCTCAATGTAGTTAATAATGAAATGTATAGTGGAGGGATATATGGCACAGATTTGTCTGTTTGAATGAACGAATGACAGAGTTGCACCACCAATATTAGATCAGGATACAGTTCACAGTGAAAATGCATAATTTCTACGGTGGCAGAATACTACTAGATAGCAGTATTACTAGTTGGAATATGGTATGGTGGCAATGATACAACAAATGGTACTTTTAAAAGTTGAATTGAATAAGGTACTAGTAAATATGATACAAGAATGGAAGTGGTAAAACTGTTAGTTTAAAACTGTTAGTCGTAACTATGTTTGAACAATCCCTTGTTCATAATATGCAAGCATTTTTTAACATAAATGATCTTTGTTCTCCTGACGACGGATAGTCAACCTGTTCGAAACGTCGAGCCACCCCAGCCACTCATCCCCTCCAAGTGCTATAGTTCTCCTTAGAACTATAAGCTAAGAAAGATAACCAACAGTCTTTTTCAAGACGACACAAACAGTCCTTTTCAGGACTAAACACCCTCAAGAAAGATTACCAAGAGTCCTTTTCAGGACTCCTCAATCCTCTTTCTCTCTCTCTTACATGCTGAATCCGCAAGCCTACTGTATATAAATGATCTTCACATGTAAGTTTCTTTTCTCCTTAAACCCTGCATTGCTGCATGTGGCCTAGTGAATTTAATTTTGTTAAAAGGAATTAAGTATTCTTGTTTGCTATGTCCTAATTGGCAGTACATATGTCGGTAAGAAGAGAAAGCCAGGAGACTGGTCAGACGATGACGACTATAACACTGATGATGATGACGATGATGATAACAGTTCTGGCCTGAGAGACGTCGTACAAGCAGAATTCAGGAGGAGAAAAAGGGTAATTAATTTCTCCTCCAATGCCCCCAAACTCTGAAACAGGCCCCTGTATCAAAATATATAAATCATCACCAACAGTAGAACAATCCAGAGTTTGGAGACATATATCTATTGTGAAGCCATATGCATTTGTTGGACTCACACTGTCACTGCTTGGTAACTTGGATACATTTTAAGTCTAACCACTGACTTATGGATGGCATCGCAAAATGCTTTGTATCCAGTGAAAAGGGCGCTATGTACATTAAATTGCAACAACTAATTTGTTGCTCTTGTATGACTCTTGTACTTAGTCAGTATTACAAAATGAGTTATGTTTTATAAATATCTGTGAGAATTACTATTCTGTGGTAGTTCAAAAGAACTAGGTATCTGTAATATTTTTTAATTGTAAGTTTACAGTCATAGATGGATGAACGTGTTATATCTTAGAGTCCTGTACTAAAAGGTCATTGAATATAATAAACGTGATAAGTACGGCCTCAAATTGTCCCATGTGTATCAAAATCTACATATATATGCCCCAAATTATTTCTTTCTGTTTTTGATTACCAATTTAATTCTAAAGATCCAAAGAGAGTCCAAGTGAAGGCTATTGACTCTGTCCATGCCATAACTCAATGCTGCCAATTGTGCCAACGATCTACATTGATTTTATTTACTCTTATTGAATACGATCATTAAAAATGACACTACGTTTTAAGACTTACATGTATCTCAGACAATTGTATGGGTTGTAGGCATTTGTTAACAGTTTCGCACTCTATAGGTAAATGTGGTCTCAGGGAGCACTGACACTATGAACATGACAGACAAAGAAAGCGGACAAAATATACAGTTCCTCAGGTAGACAAAGGAACATCCCTTCACTGCTATTATGTAAAAAGGTGAATTTGCACGTGACACCTGTTCTACACATGTTTACATAATAGCAGTGAAGGGACGTTCCTTTGTCTACCTGAGGAACCTTATATTTTGTCCGCTTTCTTTGTCAGTCATGTTCATAGTGTGAATCAAGGAATTTATTGTATTATCCTTGATGAAACTGTCTCAGTCTTGACTTGTATTTAATGCAGACATTCACAAACTTTCCTGTAATTTATATCTCTTTCAGAAGAAAATGAAAGCAGATCGACAACAGAGGGAGGAAATAGGTGAGTATGGAACAAAGCATGTGGTTCAGCAATCACTTACTTTTTACAATGAAATAACATTTTTGATGACATCTATGAACCCTTTTATGTATTGGCCATAAAATGAACCATTTATCTTGAACTTGCTCATTCATATCTAACCTATTAAGATGATCTCTGCATCAAGTCATTTTCAGGTTGTAGTACATGTAAACAAGGTGTTTTTCAAATAATGCAATGAGCAACTATTTGGCCAATCTTTAATAAAAGTACCAAATAAATCATTTTCAGCTTTGAGGATAGCAAGAATATTGAATGTGACTTTTACAGAGACTAAAGAACAAACAAGAATGTTATCCATGTTTATGTAAGACCTAGTAATTCAAAATGTTACAAACACAGCATAGCGTAGTACAGTATATTTAGATAGTAGCTATAGTATGCTATAAGGTTGTAGAACAATCATGCTATCCCCAAAGTTTCGGTTACCAGTAAAATGTTTCAGTACTTTTTGAGTATTGTCTAATCAGTTTCACCTCGTTCAAATAGTCCCGTTGAGGGCTTTTCATAGATTGTTGCATTGAGCTGCAGTGTGCTGTTTATGAAGTAATGAGGTAAATCCATCTTCAGCACTGTTCATGTTGAGCTGATGACAAAACGAAATTGTTATGAAAAGAATTAATTTAATGAAACGTTTAAATCATGTATTATAATTGAGTGTTGGTGATTTTAATTTTCTTTTTGTTTCCTTTTGATTTAGATCCTAATTGTAAGTTGAAAAATCCTAAAAGCAACATGGTTCCAGGGCTAACCATTCAGGTAACAGAAATGCTATATTCCTCATTTCATGTCCATTCTATCTGGTCAAACAAAGATGGGAATCATTGTTCAAATTATTAGGATAGCTTTATTCTTGATTAGGAGCCATCTTCAAATCACACTTTTTTGTGTTGTACATTATTCTAGAATTTAATATCATACTTCATTGATATAGCTATTTGATTTTTCTTGTTTTGGTCATAAGAGCTTTTGTTGAAATCTGCCTTCATTTATGCTGTTGAATAGAATTAAACCACATACAGTATTCCTAAAAACTATCCTTGAACAAGTACATGTATATCTCCCCAAAAGACATTTACTTTGCTTAATACACATTTCTCTTTTTACCAGCATTACATGGACACCATATTCATATAACATTACATAAACTTTGGGTCCATAACATTAATTCACCATGAAGCTTGAGTACTTCTGAAGAAAATTGGCTATGCTTTTTATGCAAAACTCAATTTGAGCAAACATTGTTACAGTTGATAGAAGACATAGTTTCTCACTTCTGGTATGTCACAACAAAATTGCCCCAACTTTCTGGACGAACCCTAATGGACTTTGTCTTCCAAAACAAATTTACAGAAATGTGCATAAATGGAAGAAGATGAGATCACATTTCTAATATATTCTCATTTTCTCAGGTAAGAGAGTATTGCATGCAGCTACTCGACAAGGCTTTGAGAGAAAACATCAGAGCTGCCTTCTCTGATGAGTCAAATGGCCTAGCCTCAAAGTAAGTTTAATGTCCTCTAAATAATGCTGGAGTTGAAAAGACCATCAACAAAGAGTTGTATAATTCCTTTAAAAAGAAAAAGATATGTGTGTGTGTATGAGAGAATGTTGGTGCTTGTTCTCTGGGTTGATTTATCTCAAAATTGTCAAAATAGAATTTATTTTTATTTCGCCATGATCTCGACAAATTCTTTGTAATCTACATGCTTGTGCCTTTACAAATTTCTGTATAGATACTTCTTTCTTTACTGCAACAAGCCTCAATTATCAACCACATGAATGTAATATTTTGTGCTTTTGCAAAGGGAGATATTTATTTATAGCCTGTTCATTTAATAATTAGATAAGATTCTGATTCACTTGCTTGATTTAATAGTTGAGATTGCTTTGTAATATTTTGTGGTATTTTGTTTTCTTTCAGTGAGGACAAAGCCCAACGATGTGCAATATCAGCAGAGTACAGTGCAATCCAGGCAGCTAAGACATGTAATCTCTACAAGGCCAAAGTCTTTGGTCAGGTAAACAATTTCTACAGCATTGCTTGCATGTTAACCTTGTGGTCCCAATTTCTCTTCACTCCTTATCCGCTGCTGTCTGAAACCCTAGACTTTCAGACTGTTATGAATACCGGTATATACTGTTAACAACTAAATTATTCATACCCCTTGTAAATTTGATGTATTTTTTGTTGTCTTCATATCTCAAAAATGAAAGGTGGCCTGTTTAATTCGGGCCTTTGTTGAATACTTTAAAGGCCCACTGCACTACTTGTAGCTGCTTGCGCCCTCTATATAACAAACCATGCCTAATCGGTGACCATTGGTCCCCCATGATCCTCTTTTTCTTATGTTAACTGAGAGCTGAGTTGATGAGATAACCACCTGTCCAGTGACCTTGCAGGGCAGTCTAATCCCTCCTGTAAACTATGGCAGATACGCTTTAAGATGTAAGCTTTAATGTGTAACATTCTCAAAAACAAAAATCAGGACATATCAATTTTTCACATACTCAAATACTAATGATAATTAAAGACAGATAAAATGAACACAATACTATAGACAAAAAAAACATCAACTACCGGAACTCATGTTTAGCTTTGATAAGATTCTGATTAATTAGCTTTGGAATGATCTACCCCTTTCTGTACGGGAGAAAGCATCAGTATCTTGCTTTCGTAGAACTCTTATATCACAAATGTTAATAGAATAGTTGTTTATAACTTAGAACCAAGGCTCTTGCCTTTTTGTAAATATTATGTTATATAATTCTTCATCTTTTATTTAGTGTAAAATACCAAAGCTTTGTATATAAGCACAGAACATATTTACCCTAGATGTAGAATAATTTGTAGCTTAGGTATGAATTCAATAGTTATTCATATTTATTCATTACATTCTCATTTATTGCTGTGATACTTTTTGTGTTAGTGGTACTAGACACGATTAGCATTAAATGCTATTTTCTGGTCCCATTTAACCTTTCAATGTTAATTAATCATTCACATTTGATTGTTATATATTGATGTACTTTTTGTTTTGGATAATAAACTTCAAACTCAAACTCAAACTCAAACATGTTAATGGGTGCAAAAGCTAATTTGAAGACGAAAAAAAGCTCATTATTTCTTTTCTTTTGAACAGGTTGGAGAAATCAATAAGAAGACAAAAGAAGGGAGGCTTCATGATCTTTTTATTTCGGCTGCAGATGAAGAGGATACAATGAAAGGGGATATTCCATCAAAGGTAATATTCTAAAACCATCATCTTAAATATTGAATTTTAATAATTTTAATATTTCAATTTAATGTATTCATTTCATAAAATGCAAAGATATAATCTATACCGGTAGTAAAATTGTGCCTGGGAAATCACATGCATTGAAAAGCCAATGGCTTGCACACAAAACAGCGATACCCCTTACAATCAAAGTAATGAAACTTCACATACAGAATACAAACAAAGCACAAAATGAAACGAAAAATAATATGCAGACTACAAACAGTAAACAAGTAAATAAAGAAACTTGGATAGATTTAAATATTTATATTGTTGATTATTTTGGAGAGAAATTTATACTTTATTTCACTACTCCACACTAATTAGTCAAAATATGTAAAGTAAGGTGCATTTTAAAAAGTAATATCCAGTTCATTGTGAAACCAACTTTAAAACAGTTGATAACAAATATTTGCCATTGAGGTAAATTGTTATCAATCTGAGGTATATGATCAGTGTGTGTTTTACACTAAAAGTTCTTACCCCTCTCATATGTGATCGGGCTCCATAAAACAACCAAAGAGTCACCAGATGTCTCCAAACTTGGCATACTAATTGTTCTTTATTCTGACCAAATACCAAATTAATAGCTTACTCTATTGTAGTCATTTTGAAGTTATAAAAGGAGGACCCCAGTAGTCAGGGCCATAAAAACAATAATATAATTACAACCAAATCAAGTTTAGACAAACAAAGGTCCACAAAAATGCCCCAGAGGAAACAATTTTTGTATTATTACATGGATAAAAGTATACTCTTTTAGGAATAACTAAAAACTAGAATGTTACCATCCTGACCACAAACACCTTTATGGAGCACTAGTTTTTTCTTCTCCATGTACATTATAGGTGTCTTCAAGCAGTACATCTAATGGTCCAAGATTACCAACTCTATCTGGGTTCTGCACTGCTTCATCTCTGCTTGCTCCCCAAGAACCCCTGAAGGGCCGAGACAACTCAAAACAAACAACTCTAAAGTCAGGGTCTACCAAGGGAAGAGGTAGTAGCAAGACATGGGGAATATGTACCAAATTTAAACCGAGTGGAGGATTTGTGAAGGCATCTTCTCTGATGCACTCAGAAGGAGAAATGAAGAAGGAGATGACATCCAGGGAAGATGAAGATGGGAGAAAATGGGAGGTTAGGAGTGCTGGTGTGGAGGAGGGGGTGGAAGGTCCGGGGAATGGTGATGATGGACGAGACGGTACCTTCACTGAGGAGGAAGGGATGGAGGAGGGCATGGAAGGTTTTGAGGATGGAGACTGCGATGATAACCTCGGATGCAGCTTCTTGGAGGGGGAGGAGTTTGATGTTGAGGAGTACAACGCATCTGATGAAGAAACAGAAAAAGACGATGCGGGCATCATGACAACGATAGATCAGAAAGAGAGAAGCAATGAAAGAGACTCTACTAGGTTGTCTGTTGAAAAGATAAAGATGGAAGCAAGCACAAACTTGGTAGAACATAGAACTGAAAGTCTCAGTGAACAGAGGCACCAAGGTGACCAAGTACTTGACAACAAGATGTCTGGCTTAGCTGGTAACGGATCAGATTCTATCAAAGCTGCAAGGACAGGGGAACAGTTAAGTGAAGTGCAATTACTGAGTAGTGGCTTTAGTACTAGCATCGGTTATAGAGAAAGCTCTACAGACAGTGACTTGCCTGGAAGAGACCAGGTCGCATCTTGCGCCCACAGGGACATCCTATCCGAAGCCCACATCAAAGAGGAGACATTATTATCAACAAAAGGAGATGAACATGATGATGTTGAAGAGCAAGAAGAAATGCTCCCATCTCTGAGTGACAATCCTGTATTAGTGAAAGATGAAGAACAGTTACCAGGCAATTACCAGTCTTCTTTGGTTTTCCAAAATGGGGTTGAAGGATCACATCAAGCTACAAGCGACAACAGCCCCCCAGGCAATGCAACTGACTGTAGTAGTGGAGTAGGTGTGGGCACATCGTCTAGAGAAAGAGAGGTAAGTTCTTGAAAATGTGGACGGCTTATAATGTAACTTGTACATATAATTTCTTAGAATTACTCTATGGCTGTAGAGCTGAAGAGTAATGTTCAACATTGAGAAGGAAAAAACATGTAATACAGACCAGCTGTAAATTAATCAACAATAAAAATGCATACAATGATGGATTACCTCTCCTAGCTTAGAGATGCCACTGGCATAAGGCCAATGGAAATCATCCGTTATTGCCAGCAGAAAGAAGAACATGTTCAGATACACAATGTCAGGTTCTGATGAGATGTTTAATGGATGGCGGGAAGGTTTCAAATGATAACAATTAGTGGCCAATTAAATTATTTTATGTGATATCAAAGGATCAATGTGTTTGAAGACAGGCCTGATAATTACCTGATCTTTTGATTTGATTTGATTTGATTTTTTTTCTTCTCTTTTTTTCCTGATTTTTTTTCTTCTTCTGATTTTACCCATATTTTCCTGATTTTCCCTTATTTCCTGATTTTTCTCTATTTTTTCCCCATTTTCTCACTCAAAAGGGGGAATGTTGTTAGATGCCATTTTTTCTGTGAATTTCTTCTTCTGTTTTACTCAAAGGGGGTGGTTGAGGTGCTCACCATCACCCCTGTGAAGAAGAAAAATAAGAAATTTGACTTAGGATCTGGATAGAAAAGAAATAAAACAAACTGAAAAAAGGAAAGTAGATATAGGATCGAAGATGAGAAAATGTTGCAGATGAGATCACAAACTGTACTTTAATACATATACCATCCACAGAGGGTTTTCCCTCGCCATGAGCAATGTGTTTTACTGTGCGATGAGTTGGTAGCCCTTCAGACTTGATTAACAAATATCCAACTAGAAGGGGGAAGAAATTTTAGCAGTTTTGACTTTGGATTAGCGGGAACCAAAGTAATTGCATTATTGAGTATGTTTTTCATATCTGCTTGTGACTCATAAAGATTGATAGCTACATTATTTTCTTCTTCCTTTCCTTTCCCTACCATTGTTTTCATGTTGGTATTCAGATCAAGTCATCACTCATCAACAAAAGATCAAATCACAATGACAACAGCGCCCTCACTGGTAGCCCAAGAAAGCATGTGACCTTTGACCCCAAAGTAGAAGACAACGAGAGAGCTCCGGGCACTTCGATGGAGGACAAGCGTCAGGAGGAAAAGATGTCGAAAGGATTTCACAAAATTGTTGCTGATGCCGTGGTCAAATATCTAACTCCGCACTACAAAGAGGGCAAATTTGCTTCCAAGGTAGGTCTTGATGTATATATGCTATCTTTATTTCAGTGGAAGAAAAATCAAAGAAGTTACATGGAAAGTATCCAGGGGGGTGTTTCACAAAGATCCCAAGTCAAACTTAACTCTAAGTTGGATTTAAACATTATGAAGAGCCATTTGTAGCCTTGAAATGAACTATATTCAAAAGCAAAAAATCAAGTATTTTAGACTTTTCATAAATTCCACATCAAGAACATGAAATCTCCTTGATAATAGACAATACAAATGATTTGAATCAACATTTTATGCCTTTTAAAATAACTTTTACAAAATATTTTCAAAGATGCTAATGGCTTTCCATAATTGTTAAATCTAACTTAGAGATAAGTTAAACTTAGCATCTTTGTGAAACACCCCCCTGGTCCTCAGCCAGGAGGAGAGAACAATCAACAGATAAGAGGCAGGGTCACAATTACAATAACATATACAGTAACAATTAGAATTACAATCAAAAGAACAGGAACCAAAGACAAAATCAAACAAAACTTTAAAAATGAGAACAAGAAGAATTATGTAGTAATTTCAAGAAAATTTGAAACAAATATATATATACAGTATGTGAATATCGTACTTAAATTTGTGAATCCTCAAGTAATTAGTAAATTGGTGTTAAGAGGAAATTCTTGGTTTTAAGTTACTACATTTAGCTGTTTGAGTGAAAGTGATTTGATTCCCTTATTTTTTAAAGTAACCAATAAAATATACATTTGTGATTCGGGACTATAGTTTAAAGGTAAATGAGAAATTTAGCAGATATTATTCTCCAATGATTCATTTCCTTTGATTTGTAACTTTGAGTTAACTTAAAGAGAAGGTTGAGTTCTGGGTAGAGATGAAAAATAATTTGTGAGCGTTTATTGTTATTATGGTGTGGAAGAAAATCAGAGTAAGAATGTTCTCTAAAAAGCATGGCTCTTCAAATGCCTTCATATTCTAAATATGACAGCTAACAGCTTATAATTGTGTGCCTCATTTTTATGTCACATGTTTGTCTAGTCCCATATACATCTTTCTGTGTACAGTGCTTGTTACTTTTACCAAGACTGGGCCAAATTTCTTCTAATTTTGATGATTCTAGAACATTGCAGTACACACCAATACTTGTATGCTACATGATCAACTTTTTCGGATTGATTCCACACTGTTTCTTTCACAATGCAATCGCATGACCAGAACTCGACTTCATCTTTAAAGTTTCGTAAACATGAGTGCATCTGCACATTCCCTAACTCCAAGATAACTTTGAAGTTTAAAACCCCAACCTAAAGTTTAAGTTAATAGAATGTCCTGTGAATCTAACTATTGTAAAAACAAAAGAGTGTAATGTTCCTGTATGTTTTGTTCTACAGCTTTTATTCAAGTCCCTAGCAAGATGTCTTTCACATCAGCTTACAAGCAACAAGTTGGTCACCAAAGTCACAGGTAAGTCCTTTTGTGAAATGCAGAGATGCCAACTAGTACGGATTTCGTGAATTGGTACGGAAATTAACGACCATTACGGCAGTACGGAATGTTGTCTAAAAATTACGTTTTTTTTTTTGTGGTTTTTTTTTTTTTTTTTTTTTTGCGCATAGGGATCTATCGTAGCAAGTGCTGTGCAGTATGGTGGCCATCCAACACTCGCTGCATGAGAAAGATTGAAAAGTATCAAGTATTCTCTTAATAGAAGCCAATTTTTCATTGAAAACTTATGTGTTGTGATGAACTGAAAATCAATATTTAGCAACTTTGTGGGAATAAAATAACAAAAAAATTCAGATATTATCATACGCGCATGCATCCGCTTACCATTCTTTTTAGATTCATGGCGCCGCATAGGAAATTACTGATTTATTCCCCAAATTACTCATTTTGAGCCTCATGATTACTGATTTTCTGTTCTGGAGGTTGGCAGCTCTGCTTATAGCTACTTGCGCCTTCTTTATAGCAAGCAATGGCTAATCGGTGAACATTGGTCCCCCATGGTCCCCTTTTTCTCATGTTAATTGAGAGCCGATTTGATGAGATAACCACCTGTCAGTGACTATGCAGGGAGGACTTATCCCTCCTGGCCAAACTAGTGCAGAGGGGCTTTAATTTAATGTGGTCCACAGTGTCTGTCACAGATTTGGTGTTATGACATATTGTTTTATTGGTAATTCTATTCCAAAAGGTGCAAAGTTATAATTACTTTTCTTCAAATCCATATGAAAGCCCTGATGGAATGAAATATCAAGGTTAATGCCGGTTGCACTCGGTTGTTGCTATGTGTGGTTAATACTGTGGTTTTAACAGCTCCTTTTGCACAAAATGTGCATAGAAATGGAGCAATTTATGGAATTATCCAGTTGGTAAATCCATCATTATACTCCATAGGAGGGCTGATTCTTGAGAATTAAAACAAAAAGAGTGTTATGACCCCTTCTCATGGATATTATATAATTAAAGGCATCGTTTAACAATGTTAAATCTGAGATGCATGGCCCTACGTGTTATCGGTGTCTGTCATACGGTGTAATACTGAAGCACTAAAAAAAATTGCACTGATCATGAAGTGCCTAAAAAAAGTAAAAATCTTTAAGTGACCGGTTTTACCATACTCATTTCCCCCAATAGACTGTAGTGTTATGAAAACCGTTAGGAAAACAAATTTTTAAATTCCAATCAAAAATATCTTGACAATCAGACGGGCGACCGGCTTGTAAAAGTCATGGGGTTCCTGACTGATCTAAAGGTTTATAATTATCATTGCAGCATGAGCTACTTCCAGGATTGTGTTTCAGAATCTGATTTAAAGATACCCAATCCCTTTAATCTTTATGAGTCACAAGCAGATATGAAATATATGCTTGATAATGCAATTACTTTGGTTGGTTGGTTTTTGTTTAAGAATCTGAGACAAAGTTACTCAATCCCTTTAAATCTTATGAATCTTATGACACTTTAAAGCCTCTCTCTAACTTTTGTTAACAGTGAAGAAGCATGCTAAAGGACTTGTTCGAGATTACTTCAAGCACCAGCACAAGTGCCTGTCAGAAGATGATATACCAACTGATTTGGGAAAAACATGACATGGTCTACTCAACCAGGGGGGTGTTTCACAAAGATCCTAAGTTGGACTAAACAATTATGGAAAGCCATTAAAATCCTTGAAAATATTTTGTAAAAGTTATTTTAAAAGGCATATAATGTTGATTTAAATCATTCATATTTTCTATTATCAAGGAGATTTCATGTTCTTGATGTGGAATTTATGAAAAGTCTAAAATACTTCAATTTTGGCTTTTGAATATATTTCGTTATAAGGCTACAAATGGCTCTCCATAATATTTAAGTCCAACTTAGAGTTAAGTTGGATTTAGAATCTTTGTGAAACACCCCCCAGAAGTAAACTCAGCAGCTCAAGTTGGCATCCACAAGAAACAAGAATAAGCCCATCTTCATCTTCTTCCTGAAAAGTGTGGGCTTCATGAAATGAAGATTAACGCACCGTGGGTTGATGCACGCACGGTCAATGGTATTTAAGCAGACAAGAGCTTCTGGTGCAGATATGTATAGAAAAGAAGAAGAAATATCTGTCAGTATCTTCTATTACTGTCAAGGAGTAGTCATCAAAATGAATGTGATTTTTGATCATCAATGTAGTAGAGGAATATGATTCAAAATGTAATACTTTAAGAGATGGTTTATATCAAAGATTTATTTTGGTACTACGTAATATTTCCATATATATTAAAAGCTGGATCAAATTTATCTGAACATATACATGTATATCGAGTACGCTTATATACAAAGTGGTCCTCCTAGCCCATATACATTGAAAAATAAAATGAAGATTCTAGTTTTTAATTTGATAGACTTGTCTGCGTTATGCTACGTTTACACTATGTTCCCGGCGGCCACGGCAGCTCCGTTTGCCCGAAACGTAGTGCGCCGTGGGATTTAGACAAATTTTATCTCTGGATTCAAGTTTTGTTACGTCTTCCCAAGTTTTCTCACGGTCTACCATGGTATCCATGACGGGCCGTGGTGGGGAAGGGGATGCTGAGTCCCGGAGGCTCCAAGGCGCACTACGGTTTGGCCCGCGTTCTACCACGGATGCCAGAACGTTCCCTCCCGGCCCGTCACGTTCTGATGGGGTCCCTCACGTTTCCCACGTTCTGATCAAGGTCTGACAAGTTTTTCACGTTCTGTCAAGGCTTTGTATGGATGAAACGTGGACGCAGGGCAGCTTTGGAGCACGTTTGTGCCGGCGGTATAAAAAGAAGGTCTCCCAAGCAATAGCAATCATGGTATTCTGAGACCTCGCTTTGTGTCAGACCGTAGTAGAACGCAACGTGCCGTAGCGTGCCGGGTGCTTAAACCGTCCCACTACGGACCACCCCAAGTTCTGTTAGGGCCTATTACGGACGGTCACGTTTTGTTACGTTCACCCCGGTTTATTACGGCCTACTAGGTTTCTCATCTGCACCGTGACTGCCGTGGCAAATTTTTTGACGGGTTTAAAAATCTGACACGGTATCCACGGCAATCACGACCGGTCACGTTTGCCCATACGGTCCCCCGCGTTGTGTCACGTCAATCCCGTTTCGTCCACGGTGGCCTGAAACGTGGTTGCCGTGGCCGCCGGGAACATAGTGTAAACGTAGCATAACTATTCTCAATCAGTGTAATTTCTTATCAGTATGAAGCTGAAAAAATGTTTACAATAGGCCATTTTCGTAATGTAACCCAACTTATACTTAAGTTAAGTGTCTTGATACAAATTATTTCATTCACCTGTTACATATAATTGTATTTCAATAGCCAGAATGCAAATTGCATATATTACATGTTGTTAGGTAGGGCAAGCCATAATGTTTGCCCTACCTAGCAACAACTCATGTATGCAATATCAATTTTAACTACTGAGATACATTTTTTTGTATCAGGTATATGGAATAATTTGTATTTAGTTGCTTCACAATGGCACATGCATAGATTTGGTTACAATTTACAAAAATGGCCTATTAGAGTAGAGCCATTGTGATAATGAATCTGATTGGTCCATATTTATTGTACTAGTCCTGTGTGTATTAGATAAAGCAAGGCTTTACTGTACCAAGTGCCAGGTGCATGTGAGCCCCCAAATTCTAACTGCAGATCCCCCAAATTCCAAAATTTAGCAGACCCTAAAAACATCAAGTTGGATCCATGGGTAAAAATGCCATAAGAAGTCCTCCCCAAAATCAAAGACCTCCTTAGGACAGAAGAAGGATTCTTTATAATTTAGAAGATGAGAGTGTTTACCTATCATTTTGTGCCATCGTTTTCATTTTGGAGTCTTGCCAATCATTCAAAAATGTGCCAAAAGACATTATCTATAAAAGCATATCTATTTATGAGGCTGAGTTTTATGAAACTTTTAATTTTCTTCTGTTCTTCTTTGATATTATGTCTCCCTTATCTCCATTCATTGTGGACAGTTTAAAAACACACTTGTTGGAGCTTCTATGTGCATGTGTCACAGAGTGCTCACCCCAAGTGGAAAGAATTCCCAATTAATGAGACCACAAGTCTTGCGTGGAGCAAAAAAATCTGCTAGTTTATCTTCCCATTCTGAATAAGTCAAAGCATGATACTTCAAGACATTAGAAATCATCCAATTTGGTTCGGTTGAAGAGTTTATGATTAAAAATTTCTCATGTGGGACTGGCTCTTCTGAAGTTGGTGAAGGGTATGAGCGTTGTGGGAGACCTGGTGATCGTAAATGTACATGTACATGTACATGTAAGTTCATTCAAAGTTATGTAATAAATCTCTTATTTTGTGAGACTGTAAGATACACTGCAGTGATGGATGAGTTTGTTTTAGCATTTAAAAATTGACACATGAATTGTTTAAAAATCTGGATATTAAGTGACCAATGCATATTTGATCTTGTGACAATTACAAAATAATCGGTGTAAGCATATAAAAGTATGAATTATGACAATAACGAATTTTAAAGATGAGAAAAATAATAACAATAATAGTAATAATAATAGTTATAATAATAATTATAATAATGATCAAACAGCCGTTGTATATCACATCATATCTTTAACAACAGTCTCATCACATGAACAAAAAGGTGAGGAAGAAACAAATACAAAGCAATTAAATAGATATGTTTCAAGTGCAGTTTTGATTTCCTAACTTTATCAGCTTATCTTAAAATTCTGAGGTAGTATACTCAAAGCCGAATCTCCCGAATGAGTATCAACTGAGATTGTACAATTCAATAATGGAAACATTTTACAAAAACTTGTGATAGTACTTGTATTTATGATTGCAGAATGGGATATGTTGAGTGTGTGTAGTGTGTAGTGTGTAGAAGTCATATTGCAGGTATATGCACTTAACCCTTTCTTTAAAGGTACTATGTCCCTTTTGCAGCCAACCTCAAATTCTGTAGAACTTTGCAGGAATTATGAATATGTCATGTATGTCCTATCTGTGAAATTTAAACGTTAGCAGTGCCCTCATATTCAAATTATGCAAGGAAACCCGTTTACTTGCTAGACTTCACTGTCAGACACTATTGAGTGACTGACTGGCTTTTTTCTTCTTTGGTAATAACATACATGAAAAAAAGTTGTAAAGGGTAGATGAGCATTTGTCTACATCAATAACCCACTTCTTGTGATGGCCAAGATTAAACTGATTGAATCTTTGCGCAGCATAAAACGTATGACCATTCGGTACAATTGTCTGAAAATCAAGACTATTACTTTTGGGCTCTATAGCCCTAAAGTCAATTTGACAACTAATAGTCGTTATTTTCCCACTTGAAGACATTTTTAAGCCCCAATTTTTTTAGGGAAGTTCTAAATTAGTATTATCTTTCAAATGCAGTTGGAATTTAACTTTTTCATTTTTTTGGCCTGCAAATGGGACATAGTACCTTTAAGATCTAAAGCCTTTTTATAAGCTCATCCTTCACTGCAGGACTATCACTAGGGCAGTGTGTCACTCCCTTCCACGCCCAACCTATTTGTCAGGTAATTGATTGATGACCTGAAGTTACTACAACTGTCTAAAGAGCTCTTCTTTAATAAATGTATAAAAAGGGAGAATGAAAAATTGAAAATATTTTGTTGCTATAATTTTCTTTTAATAATTTTTTTAATTTATTTTGGGGGGAGGGGGGGGGGGGCACCTTTGTTGAAAGAAATAGTCTAGCAATGTCTGGATCTTAATCCATATACACTATCATGCAATCATGGTCAAAATTTAAATATAATCCCCATAGACTTTTCCTCTATTAAAAAAAAGAGATAAGATAAGTTACAAATTGAAACAATATAATTATTATTCTGTTATTCTGTACTCTGGAAGTTGACTTTGATTAGCTATATTTGCAATGTTTATTGTGAGAAATGAAAGAGAATAACACAAATAAATGTCAACAGTGAAAACAATTTTTGCAGTCTATATGTGGTTTATTGATACATACTTGCACAAGTAATATATATATAAAGAATTAACACACATATATGTCATTATCATTTGCAAGCTTCATTAATTCTGAATAAAATTTGTGTTTACAGCATTTAAAAAATGCACTTCGTAATAAACATTCAGATCCTGTCTTCATGATATTCTTTTTTCCCCTGCTCTATTTACATGTAGATCTATATCAAGAAATAAAATAGATGACTATTCAGAAAGATTATGGAATAGAAAAATAAATGAAGAACCCTTCAAATGAATCCCCCTATTTTTTCCTCTCTAAACTTGGCTGTAAACATAAACCATGAAAAGAGGTCTCTTATCATGATCAAATCTTCAATTCAATCCTCTTATTGAAACAAGGATAAAATATAATCCATTCTTTTCACCTGTTGCAATTAAACAATAGTTGAATACATGACCTGGTAAAAGTGTTTGTTTTCTTCATCTCGATCAAATATACATATACATGTACATGTCAGTAGACTGTTCAAATACAAATTTTAAACCGAACACAATTACTAATCTGTAACTTATTTGATGTCGCATTCAGCATATCCTTAAGCAATAACAGTACATGTAGTATACATTCATGTCCTTTAAGTGTAAGCTGTATACTAGAAGTTATACATCTGTCACAATGCACATGTACAATAATAGCCATACTCCACACAGGCCCTATCTATACCATGATAAATCGCACAGGGAGATTATTTGTGTAGTGTATGCAGAGTTCAAAGTTAATTCTCGTGCAGTTTTAGATTGACTCAATTATATCAGATGGATGTTCCGAAAGGGAGCACAGACAAATCTTTCAGAAAAACATATAAAATGTTATCTTGCTTATAGTAATTGATCGTGCTCCAGGGAATCTAATGATAGTAAGATAACTTGCCGTGTTTTCATCATATGCTTACCATTATGAATATTGACTAGATTAGTGTACTGTAAGAATGATGTTAAGACCAACTTCCATGCGATGAACAGTTTAAGATCCTATCGAAGGGATGAGCTCACATGAGTTAATGCATTTCAAATCAAGACCAAGCTTTCAGCCAATAAGTGCAGGCGTACAAATTGATTGAATCACCAAATGAATTTACCAATTTGTTCTAATTATCAGTTGTTAGTAAATTTTCTTTGTGTAGCTTTAATTCATACTAATTAAAGTGTACCAAATACCAATCACCAAAACAAGTTTTTCTCTCGGTGTAAGGGGTCTATGCTGCTATACTGTGGTGTAGTTAAACTACGAGCTTCAAATATTTCTTCTGCAAATATTTTTTGCAGTTTAAATACACTCACAGTGAACTGTAAAACGCACTGGCAATAATCAGTACAAAAATATACGGGGGCTCAGGGCGGATTTGCCCCTGAAATGCCCAAAAGAGCCCCCGAAAATCAGAAAAGAGCCCCTCTTAATTTGCATAGTGTTCAATGCAAAACAAATTTTAGAGTGTTATTTTGATGCAGGCAAGCTTGAAAAGTAGCCCCCGATTTTTTTTTTTCCCTGACTGGCATAGAATACTGTGTGCACGGAACCATTACATTATATATCAACAACGTTGCATCATATGGTATGCAACACATATTGTAAAGGCAGGGAATTATAGTGTCATATAATCGTGACACATGAAAAATATATTCAGCACATATCAAACGCGATCAAACTGAGTTAAAGGCAAATAAAACAATATTTAATCAGTGATGACATACAAATAAGTTTCCCTTATAATCGCAGCGACAAAGACACAATTTCAATATGTTTTCTCTCTCTTCTTGCTCTACATAAATGTATATGCAGGAGTAGCCTTTGAAAACTTTTTAGCTTTGTGCTTTTTGCCTTGTCTGCCGAAACATTCATAAATTTTCACTCATTGTATTATGGGGTGACCAAAGTTCGCAGAGATTTTTTTTAAATGCTTGAAAGTGTGATATTCGATCCATGATTTTTGGCATTCTACACAAATTCATTTAGTTCAATCATTACCAAATTGACGGCAAAGTTTTTACCTACAAATTCATTTGAGCCACTAGAAAATTGATCCTCAATGGATTCCGGGGATTGCGATCTAAAATTCGATGTCGGATCGGCATGCGAGTTGCAACTCGCGTAAAAACTCATAAAAATAACGAGACCTGACTTCGTTCACTGGCGTTAACAGCCGATTTATCAACAAATAAAAATCGATCTATCAAGAAAATTGCATATTGTGTAAGTAAAAATATCATAAAAACTTTTTATTTTACAATTTTGATGACATCTGCTCTCAAAATAAAGATTTCCAGACCCTTGTTGGTAAGTTAATATTTTTCGGAACGGACGCAAATGAATTTTTTCCCTTATAATTTCACCTCCAATTCCATAGAAAATTTTGTGTCTAGGTAATTTTAGGTTCCTCTTTTCATTAGGGGTATCAGCCGTAGAGCCGTTTTAGCCGTATTAGCCGTAGAGAAAATGCGACTGAGATATAAAGCATGGATTTTTTGAGAAAGAGAAACGAGATGAGAAAACATAAGGGATCGAGTTTGAGAGAGAGATAACAAAAATACATAGACATAGACAAAGGAGAGAGAATGGATGATAGAAAGAAAGATGAGAGAAAGAAAGAGGGACAGAGGCACACAGATAGACAGAGGAGTGGGAATGTGTGATAGAAAGAAAGGTGATAAAAGAGAGAGAGAGAGACAGAGACAAACAGACAGATAGATGAGGTTGAGAGTTACTTTAATTGGTATTACCCAAACCCTCAACATAATTATCAGCCTCTAAGCCAGAATCATACATACATATATTCATACCATGAGCTAAATGCCCTTCAGCTGCATTAATATATTACTGCACTAAATATCAGCCTCATCAAACCTGAACTCGAGAAAATCATTTTAGGGCAGGGGTGGCCAGACTGGATGCAAATTTACAGCCTCATTTACTGCACGTAGACCATTAATAGCAGCTAGCTTGGTGATGTGCCATGCTTTATTCTTATTCTGATGTACTTTGAGTCCCAAGACACATTTGTTTTGTTGTAGCCTACTTTTTATCATGGGGGGAGGGGTGCTCAGACCGTGCGAAGCGGAAGGGAGGAGTGTTAAACTTTGTGTGCAGACAGGTTAGTCGGTAAATTACACAAGAAAAGTGATATTTTATAATAAGCCGACAAAATTCAAAAGGGCTGTCTTAAGTTAACACTTTTCATATAATATTTGGTTAACTTTCAGAATATTTGGTTCGCCAACATGTTTATAATAGAAACCGCACAAAGAAATATTGAAGGGGGACATGGGGTTAAGCTCTTCGACCCATTTTGTAATAATCTTTTGCTTCCATCCTAGCCGTTTGCTATTAAAGGGAAAGACATGTTCTGGGGCCCCTTCTCAATTTGTGAAATTCCATCTGAAGATCTGCACATTTACATTTTACATTTTGTTGTAAAATTAAATGCTTTCTAGGATTTATACTGCAAAAATCAAATAATTGTTTACAAAACAAAGCATGTATAAAGGCTAATGTTGCGCGAAATTGATATTGAAACTACGTGACTTAACGTTATTACAAACACCCTACAATGGGTTTTTATAAAGACTCGTCTTGCATAAACCATGTTTTATTTATACATTACTATTACAGAATGTACAGCAGTACAGATGTGTATTGATGACATCATTTCTCCATCGAATACCGTCCACTCTTTTCCTTGCTAGACTCAGTAACATCCTTCCTTTCAAGTTTCAAAATTGTTCAAGTCTTCTATACCTCGGGTTTCTTTTGATCTTTTTGTTGGGCCAGTAGATGCAAGTTGATCGTTGGTGAAGCCATGGAAAATGGTCAAAGTGATCCGATACTTTGATCATTTGAATGATCCTTGGGTATTGGTCCATTTATAATCACATAAAGACCCTTAGTCCTTACAAACGCACTCTCACACACTGCTTTATAATAATTCAGAATAGCCCTACATATTTCAGGACTGTCCATCCGGATGCTCTGAAGTAGAAAGGCCTCCTTTTCATCTATGTACATGACATTTAAGTTTTCTTTAATCATAGTAAGCTGGCCTAGATTGTTCAACTACACTTAGGCATATCCATGTACTTGTAATGTTTTTGTCGTTCGTTCATGAAAAATGGCAAATTTCAAAACAATTAATCTAGTACAAAACAATACAAAGTGAGTGTTCATTCTGTTACTATCAGACCCGCTTTTCAATCATTGTTCATTCAAGTCATTGAGTTCCTCATGGAGCTTAATTCTTTCAGAGTTGAGTTAAAGTCGGATTCTTAATTGCTTTCATCCCTTCATCGTATTCAAATGCTGCGTTCCTGAATGCAAAATATTGTTCATCGTTTGGAGGTAAATCCGTGAATTCGACATCAAGAGGCGGGGGAGGTACGGGGGGAGGAGGTGACGTTGGTCCGTCGATGGACGGGCGATGTCCTTGATGTCTATGCGTTAGAAGTACCTCTCGCAAGCACTGCTGCACTTCCACTTGTATCCCTTGCAAAATGTCTCTTTTCATTGTTTCAAGATCGGCACGTGAAACCAATTCTTCTAGTCCGCTATCATCTTGTGCATAAGATCTATTGACAGTGCCTTGATTTGCATTGCTACTACCACGTCCACCAGCACTATCGAATCGTCTAAACGCACTCCCCTGCGTGCTCCCCAGCAGAATCGGCCGTAACGTACTCGTACTCGTGCTACTCGTATCCCGACTCGGACTGTGGAGCGATTCGGTGCTGGCCGTACTCCCGGGTTGAGACCGGCCATCTATGGTTGTACTGGTCTGCTCGGTTGCTGAGCTTGTGCTTCGTACAATACGGATGATATCTCGTCGGATGTTGTGCATGTTGGAGCTCCCACGGGCTTCTTCTTTCTTCCGATCCTCACGAAGTTCATATCTAAAGTAGACGAAAGGAACATGGGGTTATTCTGGTTTCTAGTATGCATTTACAAAGTGTTTAGAAAAAACACCTTTATTTATCATATACTTTCTCTTTTAAGGAAGTGATAAAAAGTTCTAGATCACTGCTGCCATGGACCTGTTGTATGACGATTTAAGTTTTTTTTAAAAGTATTGGGAAAAAAACTGAAGAGGAAGAAGAAAATACAAAAAGAAAAGTGTAGATACATGTATCAGTGGGCAGAACATATTGTCAATATTATATTCGTATGCATAACATGTTTTTTGGTCAATTCTTATGGGGTTATAATTTTTGACCAAAATATTAAGGTGTTCTTCAAATCAAAAGTGGTAAAAGAGTACGGTCCTATGAAATAATGAAATTGATAAGCCTGTATCATAATTCCTTTTTAGATATCATATGAAACCGTGCCCCATTTGAAAAGAAAGAACAGAAACAGAGAGGAAGAAAGGAAGTACCAACCTCAAACTAGAAATGTCTTGCTTGATTTCATTGAGATCATCTTCGTTCACACCGTCCGCTTTGCGTGCCGCCTTACACTGGTGTATATATCGATTCACCAACCGTTTCATAACATCTTGATAGCGATATTCAGGTGTGTTGTTTGGCCCTATTGAACCATCCACATTCTAGAGCAGAAAGCAAGGGGAAAATAAATATATTAGTACAGGGGGGTGTTTCACAAAGATCATAAGTTGAACTTATCTCTAAGTTGGACTTAAAAATTATGGAAAGCCGTTAGCATCTATGAAAATATGTTATAAAAGTTATTTTAAAAAGCATAAAATGTTGATTCCAATAATTTACATTTTCTATTATCAAGAAGATGTCATGTTCTTGATGTGGACTCTATAAAAAGTCGAAAATATTTGAATTTTTGCTTTTGAATATATTTATTTTAAGTCTACAAATGGCTCTCCATAATATTTAAGTCCAACTTAGAGTTAAGTTTGACTTGGGATCTTTGTGAATCTGGTCCTTGATCTAATTAGAGATAGATTCATCCAATAGTTATGGTAAGACAGAGATATGTCACAAAGATCTTCTACGGGAAAGAAATTAATGTCCAACTTTTATAACACGATGGAAACTAAAGAATACAAAGTGTTCACATTGTTGATATTATGGATATTTTTTAAGCGTTTCTTGTGTGTTCACAATACAATGTGTTAACGTTTTGACCACAGTGTGTTACATTATGTGTTCACTTTGAGGTTTCAGTGCATTGTGTAGACAGTCACATTCTGCCAGACACTGCATGTGAACAGAGTTATTATAATAATGAACACTATGAAAGACTTCCAAATCTACTATGTGGTCATACTAAATTGTGTACATTTTGTGACCACAGTATGTTCCATTGTGTTTTCACTATCAGGTCACAATGTAATGTGTAGACACAGTGTGAACAGAGTCTGAAAGACTTCAAAATTTACTGTATGTTCGCAATACAATGTGTTCACACTTTGACCACAGTATGTTCCATTGTGTTTTCACTATCAGGTCACAATGCAATGTGTCGACACAGTGTGTCACATTCTGTCAGACAGTGTGAACAGAGTCATCATAATAATGAACACTGTGAATGAATTCCAAATTTACTGCGTGGTTATACTAAAATGTGTTAACACTTTGACCACAGTATGTTACATTGTTTGTTCACTATGAGGTCACAATGCAATGTGCGGACACAGTGTGAATAGAGTCGTCATATTGAAAGACTTCCAAATTTACTGTGTGGTCATACTAAATTGTACACACTCTGTGACCACGCTGTGTCGCTCTGTTTCATACTGTGACTCAGTATCCCCGAATAATCAAGGCATTTTTTAGCCACAGACCCACATTGTGTACCACATTCTGCCAGACAGTGTAAACGGAGTTTTCATACAGTGAACATCATGAAGGTTTTTTAATTATCTTTGTGGTTGCATCCTGTTGTCAAAATGATAAACAACTAGAAGGGGGCAAGTGGAAATAAATTGGATTTATTTGTTTTGTTGTCTGTTTTGGGGTGTATTTTATTTTTTCATTCATTATTTACATACATTTATTTCTTTATTTATTATTGTTTATATATTCATTTATTTGTTTATTTATCTATTTCTCATTTTTTTAATCTTTTTTTTTTTGGGGGGGGGGGGAGGGGGTGGGGGTCATTTAAGTACTAACCTTCATTGAGTCATTCATAGAACAGCCTCGCCTTGGCTTGGGCTTATGCTTGCTCTTAATAACCCTAGATGAGAAGATCCTCTTGCATGCCATGGTGGCATACAATATAGACTTAGGACTGATGATCAAGTTGAACGGTGGGGGCAGTGTAGACCCTTCGTCGAAGTAACTCATCCAGAGCTTGGACCGCGCGAACTTCCATTCCCGATCCGCGTGGTCCTGAATATTAAAAAAAATGAAACATAGAGTAATATTGTAACACAAAATATTGAGAACTATTGTCCATTTTCTGAATATAAGACGTTTGTATGTAAAACTACAGGAGAATATGCGTCCCCCTTGCGACAGTGCTCCGATGATAGAGACAAAACGCCGTTTGTTGAAAGAAAAAAAAGTCAATTATTATCTTGACTTTAATACAGAGGTGTGTGTGCCTCTTGTGCATGCCCCCTTTGGACCCACACTTGGACATCATTGTATCAACATTTTTAGGCGAACTTGGTAAGTAATTATAGTGAAGGCAACATGTTGAATCTATTAATATTTTGGGGAGTATGCTTGTGTCATTTGTGTAGGGATTATTGTCATAAGAAAAATATCGGTATCTTGTGTAATGCATATTATTCTTTGTCTACTGTTTAGTTGGTCATAGACCAGCTGCCATTATGGCACACATTGCATGAACCTTACCATTAGTTCTAGTCATAACAGGGACGGATCCAGGGGCACAGTGGGCACTACCCCCCCCCCCCCCCTCCCCCGCTTATTCAGCGGCTGGCTGAGTCGTTGCGATTTTTGTTGGGACCCCAAAAAATAAATATATATATATATATATATGTCCTCTTACCCCCGTGTGCATCCCCCCCCCCCTCCCCGGGAAAAAATTCCTGGATACGCCCCTGCATAGGCTACTTTGGTCAAATGAAGACAAATTCATGTAGAACAAATACTCTTACACACCGCGTAGATTCGAACCCTCAACTTCATCATTGATAATCAGGTGAATGAAACACAAGTCTATTACAATAGGAGTTATATGCGAATCAGAAACATTTTGAACTTTGACTTCATTTCTTTCCTCACCTCGATAATTTGAAAGGAGCTGCTCATCATGGCGATAAGCATGTTGAGAAGAACGATGATGGACATGAGATGATAGACGAGGAACAACAACTCTCCCACCTGTTCTACAAAGAACTGATTATTTGCGTTTTCTTTGTCGAGCTTCGGTGCTGTATTCTGAACCAAACCAAAGAGGGCCCATAACAGAGTCAGCAATGTTCTCGGGAGTCTGCAAAGAAGTGAAATAATAATAATAATATAGGATTTCCCGGCCAAATTCGCGTGTTTGTCATTCGAATTCATTTACTTTGCATATAAGTTAGCGAAGATCGGCTTTGCCATGCCAATTATCATTCAATTTTCCAGTTTTTGTATTTAATTTAGGATTTTGGTCGAAGGGTTTCATAGATCTGTCATTCAATTTAGAAACTGCTCAACTAGCATTCAAATTAATATTCACTTGTCGAAGCGTAATTTTTATCATTCAAATTAACACCTGTCATTCGTATTCGTAATATTTGTATTCAAGTTAGGAATGTTAGGGGGAAGAATTGCAACAAACTTTTACAGTTTTTAAATAAAACAGTTAAAATGCATGATTTGCCATTGGGGTCTAAGCTGTTATTCCATTTATTCATTTTCAGGACAATGCAGATCGATGTAGTCAGACATTAAGTAAATAAGGGGCGAAATCAAGGGATATGGCATTTCTGCACGGACATGTTCATATTTCAGGGAAAGGTGGGGTACCCTCAACCGCCCCTTTTTACTACAGACTCGGAATCTTACAAAAGTAATTCACATCGTCTCTTATACCCAGCACACCCCTCTGTTTTTCTTAAAGAGTTTCATAGTTTACTTGCCCGCCAGCAGATCGATGGCTAAAGACTTGGCTAAATAATGACTCATGTTCAAATTGTTTACTCTAGTCCCTACCCTAGTCACAATATTGTACCCTTCTTCCATAATGAAATTATGATAACTTTATGATGAAACATAAGACAAACAACTTCCTTACATGAACATTTACAAATATATTGAGACCATCAGGTCCGTAGATGCAAGTCGTTTTTTTCTTCTTAACAATCAAACTTAAATGCTGATGAATATCAGATAAATCTAATAAGTATAAGTGTATAAATGCAAGAAAATGAAATATGATGAAATACACATGAAAAAACAATCTTGAAAGAAAAAGAATGAGCTATAAAAAGTGTGTAATAAACGAGAAATGTATATTGACCATCAATTTAAGTGCACAAAGTGCTAATTTGAATGCTACAAATGAATTAGAATGCTAGAAGTACATCGTCGCGTTGTCAGAAAATCGTGTTGCGCCAAATCGAATGACCAAATAGCGAAAGAAGCACATTGTTCATTAATTTGAATGAAACATACGTAGATTCTAACGAAAATTCCATGGATTTGAAAACTAGAAAAAGGAATATAAACCCGAGATATACCTGACTGCACTAAAACCGTCGAATTTGAACGCAAGACAAATTAATTTGAATGACAAATTCGCGAATTTGGCCGGGAAATCCTATAATAATAATAATAATAATGAACGTTATTTGTATAGCGCATACCACTAACACAAAGAAAGTCCCTATTCGCTTAGAAAAGAAGGAAATAGTGATAGGGCGGAATAGAAATGAACATTTATGCCTGATACATGAAAATAATTAATTAAAAACAACAATAATGATACGCAATTCCTATATACTGCTTGTAAGTGTCGGCTTGCATGGTGATGTAGATATACAGTAGGCTTGCGGGTGCACCATGTGAGAGAGAGGGAGGGATTGAGGGGTCCTGAAAAGGGCTCTCGGTAATCTTTCTTGAGGTTTTTTTTTTTGTAGTCCTGAAAAGGACTGTTGGTATAGTCTTTAAGAAAAAAAAACCTCAAGAAAGATTACCGAGAGTCCTTTTCAGGACCCCACAATCCTCCCTCTCTCTCACATGGTGCACCCGCAAGCCTACTGTATAAATTCCTATATAGTTTGCATGTAATAGATTGTACATTCAGGAAATACAAATTTAAACATGAAAATTAAATGAAAATTAAATTAAACATTAAATATGTACATGATACTATAACCAAAGAAGTCACTAAACAGCTGGAACAAAATTAACAATTTACAAAAAGATAGGTCTTCAACAGAGTCTTAAATTATTTAGTTAAAAACGCTAACTTTCCACTTATTCTAGAGCACAATTTACCAAACCACTTTCAAGATTTTTTTTTTCTCGCATCGTATCAGGATGATGGATGATCTCATGCATGTAGCATAAAATTGTACTGAGATTTCTTGTCTTTCAGCAACATATGCATAAAATGTACGCAAAAAGTAAATTTTGTAAATGTACTTTTTGATATTAAATTAATAACAATACAACTTGTGATAATACTAGTATTACATGATGCCTTTTAAAGCAATTAGTGTGTTATACTAGAATCTTAAAGATGTTCTGTTTCTTATAAATTTCGATTTCTCAATCTCCTTTTCCCCCCGACTTGACTATTATCAGTTGATACAATTTGAAATGAAGTACTTGTAACTATCTTTTTGATGTAAATGCAAGTTCTGGTTTTGTATATTGTATGATGCTTTAATATCGTTCTCATCATTGTTTTCCTATCTTTATATTACAGTCTATTTTATGAATCTTTGTTTGTTATTGTAGATAAATTGTTATCATTGTAAACGCATTGTATTTCATTTCAGACATCCAAATCCAACTATTTATTTATGCACTTCCAAGCACATTATGGTACTTTTCAGCACTTTGAAATACATTTGATGTTGTTCTACTTTCATTAAATATTTGTCACTTGCACATCAAAATCATCATTATGTAGGACCGAGCAATTGATTTATTTTCAAGATTTCCCCTTATAAATATGCGTCTCTTACCCATCAAAGTCTTTGTCTACCGCTGAACAGTATTTATCTTCTGAGCTGATCTTCCCTTCTGCGCCCTCCTTACAACTGTCTCTAAAGCTATTAAGGTAGTCTGAATAGAGTTTGTTGAGACCGCAGGCGAACGAACAAAGCACGAGGAAGAAGATGAGTAGAAACTTAGCGATGTCTATCAACATACAACCCAGCGAGATCTGTAGTGGTCCCAGGTAGGGATTGGCCTAGGAATTAAAAACAAGAACTAAGTGGTGGATGTCCATTTAGACCAGATCCTATCTGCTCTTCGGGATTCAAGGGTCCAAAATCACCGCCGCCATAAAATAATTTGTTTTTAAGAATGAAATCATAGTTCAGCCACCTTTTTGAATACCTGTTATCAGGGACAAGTGGTTGAATTCGTTTTATTTAAATTTTATACCCTCTTGTGTCGAGAGAGGAAAATATAGAAAAAATGTTAGGGCTGACGAAATTAGAAACATTATTTGCTTGACTCGGCAATGTGTGAACTTATTTCTTCACCCTTAACTTGAGTTCTGGTCATGCAATGCATTGCGAAAGAAATGGTGTGGACTCGATTAGAAAAAGTAGATCCTGTAGCATATGAGTATTGATGTGTACTGCAAAGTTCTGGGATCAACACAATGATAAGAAATTAGACCCATTCTTGGTGAAGTAACAAGCACTGTACACAGAAAGATGTACATGGGACTACACAAACATGTGGCATAACAACGTGGGCCTCATTTTTAAGCTGTTACTAGTCTTGTCATATTTGGAATATGAAGGCATTTGAAGAGCCATGCTTTTCAGGGAACAAGTTTTCTCTGATGATCTTCCACACTTACATAATAAAAATGATAACGCTCACAAATAATCTTTACACCTCTCCCCATAACTCAACCTTCTCTTTTAGCGTGTCTCATGTATGAAGATAAGAAGGCAGAAATTGCTTTGTCATTAATCAATAGTCGATACCCGTTCTTAAATACATCAAAATTTACAATAGTACATGTACCAAATCCAGGGGGTTGCAAAACCAATATTAGACATTAAAAAGGCAATGAAAATTTGAATTTTCCCCATGTATTTGCTTGTCAAATATTTTGTCTTCGGACTCTTTGAACCGCTCCCTCCCCCCTCCCCCCTCACTCCTTTCATGATAATCCTGGCATGATCCGCCAACAGCATAGTTGGCACAGTGAATAGAGCTACGTTATATGCCTCATTCATGCAGACAAGACCAACAACAAACCGACAACAAACCGAACAAAACATTACGTTACCCCCGAGAATTGCCAAGAATCGGCCGGTTTAGAGTCGGAGCGGAGGGCTTACTTCGTATCATCGCGTCAGGTCGGATGATGGCGTTCACGTACATGTACGGGAAACGGAAGATCTTGTGAAGTTGCACGCAGGTTGCACGTCAAGGACGCGACTTTCCGTAGATTTGCCGTAGGTTTTCCACCAAAGTGTCGGGTGAATTGGACCAGACCATTTAAGATGAGAAGGGATTGTTTTACAAACATTACCCACCCCCTCCTTGATATACAAACATTACCCACCCCCTCCTTGATATTTCGTAAATAAAGGGGCATGTTTACACAAAAGGTCAGGTAACGCGACCACCCGACCCGACGCGATGACCGATGATACGAAGTAAGTCGGTGTGGAGTCGTTTTGGCGAGGTGATAGCTAGGTATTATACCTGAAAGAGGTAGATGATTCTAGCGAAGCTGAACACGTTAGCGATGGCAAAGACACCTTCAGAGACCAGGGTAGGGTCGGAAGTACTCCATTGGGTTCGTATCAACCCGTCATTATACACCCCTCGGCTGAGCTGGATTGCTGCCACCAGACGTAGACTACCGGAGAAGCAGGAGAAGAAAAGAAAAGGAAAGAAAACGAAATTTGAAAGGAGACTGCAAAGAAGCAGTTTTCCCGAAGATGGTTTTCTCAAACTGCGAAATAATTATATTCTACTGAGTTTCGATCCAATATAAAACATGATCACATTTTAATACACATTGTCTAGCCAACGAAGATCGTGTTTGGATAATGTTTGCACATTTATTTGGAGATGCTATGGGCTATTTTCTATGCCATATAATGATTTTTGATTTTTGATTTTTTTTGTTTTTTTGTTGTTGATTTTGTTGTTGTTGCCAATTTGAATTACCTGAATGTACAGAGGTATAATGAGAGCATTATGAAGTCCAACCAGTTCCACCACTGTCTTATGTATGCTCTTAAACCTTCTTCCCAAAGCTGTTTGCATTCGGCCCAGATCATACCTGCAACGAATATCATAACGATCATAAATATAAAAAACTGTTTTAATACACTATGCTTACGTCATTCGTAGGATAAAATGATGAGGATAGATATAGCTGTTGACGATTAACTAATGACAAAGAAAACAGACGATCAGGATTAAGAGATTTTTTTCAAAATTCGCGATCATAGTAATAGACCTATGGCCTACCGCTAATGTTTGATTACATTACGAAAATGGTATATTGTCCTAGAGTGTAATGATTATTTCGTTAACATGAAATGCAATGCATGGCTCTGCAATATGTACATTTCAGTCATGATGACCGACCCTTTAATGATTGCTCCAGAAAATTTGCGATCGGCAGTAAATATCTACTTAATTGAGAATTCAGGAAGACGTTCTCTCTTGGGCCATAGTTCATTCACTGGCTGATTCTGCACTCGGGTTTATGGAACAATCTTCCTCAGTTACATCACTCTTGTGACTTGCTTTCCACTTCAAAATCCATATAAAGACAAACCTATTCCACATTGCTTACACCTAGTCACTACTCGTCTTTCCGAGGCGAATCATGATCAGATACTCAGTAGGTTTTTAGTCACATAATGCAGCGCCTTTGATTTAGGCAAGGAGGTGATAGTACTCAGTCGATATTTGGGGATCATTAATGTACCATGTGCCATCGCCAAAGTGGTCAAGCGATGTTGAGATATTTACCGAGTACGAAGACGAGGATGAAGACCTCGACGGTGTCGGGTGCTCGACCTCGGTCTGATGTCGCACTGACAGATGATGATGCCATCACCAGGAGGAAGAGAAAGAAGATGAACGATGCGCTATGGTTCAAGAACTTCATGAAGGGCGACCTCAGCAGTGTCCCGACCGGGGTGCGAGGGAATATCAGGTAGTAGATCGCCATGAGAGGAAAGAGGCAGATCAGAGCGCAACAGATTAAGCTCTTGACAAACCAGTTCCGCCTTCTCCAGCCCGGAAGTCCCTCGTACCAAATAGATGCTAGGAGCTGCTGGGTGTGCGGATGGGCCACAAACTAGACGAAGGTAAGGGCAGAATAAGAGAAAGCAGTTTGAGTAAACTCAACTCAGACACTCAACTAAATAGTTTTCATTGATTAATTTAACGGGCGCTAAAGAACAGGCAAACTAATGAAACGTGAATGGAAGCATAGACGGTGGTGGTAGGTCTATGATGGAAGCGACCATAATATTTCACTTCGGTATAGTTTCATCGCTATATTACGACAGCTACAGAGTGTCGTTCAAACATGTTGGGTATGACTTGAGAAAGGTACCTTACGAGCATTTTTAAGTCTCACCTAAACGCAGTAGTAGTATTCATTCTACCCGTATTTGATTATTTATTGTGTATTCATTTACTTGTTTATTTACCTTCATTTATTTTATTTACTTTCATTTATTCATTTATTTACTTTTATTTATTTATTTATTTTTGTGTCGAGAGTATTACCTCAATATTTAAGCCTAATCCGTATTCCATAACTAAAAGATGCTTTGGAGAAGTGTTAATTTTGGAGCATCTCAAGACAAAGTCGATTAAATATAATCGCAAAGACTTTCTAGAAGTTAACTCTAAGGCAATTTTAATTCCTGTTCGAAGTACGTAATACGTCATCATAATGTTTACACATCTCGGTAGGTGGAGGCAGTGGCGTACGCAGGATTTTTTCAAGGGGGGGTTTTAAAATCGAGTCCAAAATTTCGGGGGGGGGGGGGTAAGCGGACACTTTTTTTTTGGGGGGGGGAGCCCAAAAAAAATCGCAACGACTCAGCCAGCCGAAAAGTCGCTGAGTGGGGGGGGGGGGGGGGGGGGGGTTAGAGGACATATTTTTTTTTGGGGGGGGGTCTCGAAATTTGAAAATTTGACATTTTGCTCCGTTGGGGGGGAGGGGGTAAGGTTAGCTTTTTTAGGTCAACCATGGGAATTTTTTTTTTTTTTTTTTTTTTTTTAATAAAAAAAAAAGAAAAAAAAAAGGGGGGGGGGGTTTTAGAGAAATTTAGGGGGGTTTACACACAAAAAAATACCAAAGGGGGGGTTTAACCCCCAAACCCCCCCCCCCCTGTGTACGCCTGGGTGGAGGACAAAGCTTTGAAATTGCCTTTGTTTCATTTTTTTGTTGATATCGTGTTATTGGTACAGATATAGTCGCTTGTCGTACACATTATGTAGTTGTTAGCATGTACGCTAAGCGACCACATATTTCATTAAGTGGTTTTCATTGCTGCATCGCAACTTCAAGGCGATTCAATCATGTTGGGTATAAAACGAGCAAGGTTCATTGCAAGCCTACTTAGATTCACAATGGAGGTAATGATAAAGTTTACGTTTCCTTTGTTGGGGATTTCGTAGTTTATTGGGTTAAAATAATATTAGGTCTATTAAAAGTTGATAATCTTGGACCCTTAATAGGGTAGGCCTACTCAATCATAACAACCGTTATGAAGTGTGAGCATATGTGGAAATCCCCATTCCACACATACTTTTGGAGCATCGCCCATCGACGGGGTTCCACGAATGAGAAGATTTATTAAAATTAAGATGTATTAAAAAATATATTTATAATTAATTTTTAAAAAGACTACATTGACCTGTTTTCAAATGAGAGGTGATTTGATATCTACATTTAAACTAAATATCTCAATGCTATACATTAGGCCTAACAAAAAAGATGTTGAATTGCCCTTTGCGATCGACCCAAAAGTCTTGAAATTTACAGCCGGCTTTAAAAAAATAAAAAAAAATTAACCGTTTTTTTGAGAAAACAAATATTAAGGCATTCAAAACTGAAAAATATCAGCCCACAGATGAAGAAAAAATATTAAAAAAGATTTCCGACCGACCGACCATGTTTTGACACCTAAAGGACAATACAACATCTTTTATTTAGCCTTATACCTTGATACAAACCTGTTTCTGGTCATATTTTAGAGCTAGTTTGAGTCGGGATAGAGTGAGCTTGCCACTGTTCATCTCATCCGCCCCATACCCCTCGTCGTCATCATCTTCCATGCTCTGCTTGTCGAGTAGGGCGATGACCTCCTCCGAGCTCCGGCATTGCTCAAGAAGATCCACGGCATATGCTGCTCGAACGAGAGGACAATGAGAACGTAAGTAATTTCATCGGCACTTCAAATAATTAATTTAATCTACTCGATTTTCGTTTGCACAATTATTGTACCAAAGCATTTATTATGAAATTATAGAGATTTTTGTATCTGTTATTATAACTGAATAATTTCTGTAAAAATTATAGATGAATAAATTCAATTCACTCACTGAAACAATTGATAAGTCCTAATTTTGTACCTTTAATTGCACAATAATATTGAATAAAAATAAAATGAACCAATCTTTTAAACATTTGCAAAGCAAATAAGCCTGAGAAATCTTTCACAATTTTTTTTTATTTCATTTTATTCATTTTGTCCACATTCCAGTTTAAAAAAATATGCAAATACAAAATAATGTAGGGGAAATGAGATGATAAACGGGTATGCGAAAGGTGGGTGGGGAGGGGTACAACAAAAGCAAAGTTGCTTGTCAAGGTTAATCCCCAAATAATAATATTCCAACAGCTTTGATAGTTGTCGTTGGAACCGAATCGCTAGTGGAGGAGAGGGGCTGCTGTGCTCACATTGGAATAGGAACGGGAAGCATCGTGGGACATTATGTTATTATATTTCGTACAGGTGTTATTTTCGCGTCCGGTGAGGTGGTCGCGTTACACGACCTTTCGTGAAATGAAAGCGGAAGATGATGTGCGACCTTTCGTATATTTGCCGTAGGATTTTCACAAAGTGTCGGATAAATTGGACCAGACCAGTGGCGGTTCCAGGAAAAAAATTCATGTAAAATCACGTGATTTTTACCTTTTTGGGGGGTTGGGCCCCCCCCCCCCCTGGCGCTCAAGGGGGGGGGGGGGGTGCAAATTGAAATTTTTTCGAGGACCAAAACCCCCTCCCCTAAGAAATCCTGGATCCGCGCCTGGACCAGACCATTTGTAGATGAGAGGGGTTTATTTCACAAATATTGCCCCGACATTTCGTGAACAAAGGGGCGTGTTTTCAAAAAGGTAGGGTATAACGCGACCACCCGGATGTGATTTTGCAGTCCAGTCAAATGGAAATCGTGTACTGTTACGGGTCAATGTCGTGAATTTATTGGGATACACACTATTTATGCTTTCAATGCACGCATGTGACATTTAAATGCTCGGAAATTCAAGAAACTTTAGTTTCAGTTTAAATTAATATAGCTCATCGACACGGTTTTGATCCTGGGGCCTCACAGTTACGAGGCCATTGCTTTGCCACTGAACCATGAATGTACGCAGCGGGGCAGTTCCCACAAATAAAAAAGAAAAAAAGAAAATGCAATAAATTATCAATAATTAATTGCATTTTACCCGGTCCCCAACATATAAAAATCCTCTGTACGGCCATTATGGCTCAAGGCATGGGCACACAGAAGATTTTTTTTCTGTTGGGGACCGGGGGGGAATTCAATGAATGGCCTCATAAGCCTGAATCCGATGACCGGGGTAATAATATATGATTGCAGGGCCTTCAGGGAGAACAGTATGAATACTGATGAGGCTACCCTGGTTAAACAAGACATATTATTATTATTATTATTATTATTACTAATTTATTGATTTTTTATTTTTTATTTTTTATTTGTGGGAAGTGCCCTCTACCCTAGCCCCCCCCCCCCCCCCGCTGCGTACATTCATGGTTCAGTGGCAAAGCAATGGCCTCATAACTGTTAGGCCTCAGGATCAAAATAGTGTCGATGTGCTATATTAGTGCCCTTTTGTGGGGCATCAATCCTCATTACTGTCATTTATGACGTAAGGGCGTAGGTCCCCTAGTTGCAAGCATTTTAGCATACACATGCTTTAGCAGTCACGAAAAAAACACTGGCAAATTATTATTCAATAAAATCTGAGAATGTATTCTATTATCTAGATCTATTAGGAATAAATCATTGTCAAAATAATTCCATAAATTGGGGTAGAAACAAAATATTCCAACTTTATGAGCAACAGTGTACATACAGCACAGTCGCTAATATCGACTCCACACAGACTCTAAACAGACTGATTCCTACTATTCGGGGTAGCACAGTTTTTGTTCGATCTGTGCCAGTCCGATTAGTGTGATTAAGGTCCAAGCCAAGGAAGACTGCTCTAGGCAATAATACTTGGATCATTTATGACATTCAGTTTCTTTTAAAAATAAAGCGCGTCTGCCTTCCTTCAGTCTTGCTATAGAAACAAAGGACGTAATTAAACGTCGCTTAAAACTCTTGGGGTCATTCTTGAATCGTTCCATCTCAGAAGACAATATTTATTAAGGAAAGGCGTCAGACAGGGCTTGCAGGGACACGTGCCATATCATAATACAAATGGACCCTCTAAATTCACGTAGTGGAAATTCACCTTTTGGGCGAGATATAATAGGGTTCACTTCGATTGGAGTGAAAATCTACGCTAAAATACTGGAATTTACTCTCAAAATAATTATGCAACTACTATTTTGGAGTGGATTTCACAATAATTTCGGGTGGAATAAATTAAAAAAGGAAGTGACCCCTAATACAAATGACACCTGAAACGGGGATTTGTAGTCCATGCAAATTTGCCAATAATTCGATCAGGAATACAGACTGCCTTCGAAGTACCTACATATCGGTATTATGGGGGATTACCCTTTTTTCCCGCCTACATCCCCGGATACGCCACTTGACGCACCTTAATGACTGTCAGTGAAAGGGGTAATTGTACAACATCTTAAAGAAAGAAATACCACCTTAAATGCACTCTTGTTTATTTGTTTTATCTGACTGCTAAGAAAACATGTGTATGCTTGTAAGTAAGCAACCACGGGAACGACAGCTCTAAATCCTCTCCGAGGGACTTGGTAATGAGGATAAATGCCTTACCAAAGGGCACTAGCGCATCGACTTGGTTTCGAACCAGGAACCTCCCGGTTCGAGACCACTGCTCTACCACTGAGCGCCGTCGCGCCGACTCTTTAATGGGCAACAGAATTAATTCTACTCTAAAATATGTTGCTTCAACCCAGGCCAACACTGCATGATGGATGAATTTCTCCTGCACGAGCAAAATAGATGCCTTAGATACTCCTTCCAATGAAACGACTAGATAATTATGAAAAGTGCTGTAGATATCATCAGTTTCGTTGCCTTCGGATTTCCATAAAAATTACAATAATTTCTCTTTATTCAATATACAGGGTGACCCCAAAAGAACGCAAAACCTAAGACCTGCAATTTTCATAGACACGATTTAATGGGTTTATATATCAGTGGGTAAAAGTTTTTCGAGTAAATTGACAAAAAGACCACGAAATTTGGAGCAAAGCGTTTTTATTCTGTTTTTGTGATGGAATGTCGTTTTCAAATTTGCTCTACATATACTTTTGCAACCGGATTTAAGTTTAAAGCAACGAGCAATTTGCGCGTGACGGCGTCCCATACAATCAGCGGTGTTGTCAAGCGTTTACGCATCTTATACTTAACTCACACCTTACATTGCGTATTTCCCTCGCGTATAAAGGAGTGTACAGATACAATCTGCGCATGGGCAGATAAAGGTCATTTGTACCGAAATGGTAAAACCCACCGAGATGAATACTGGATATGCGCTAATGAAAGTTATGTAACACTATTCATTTATGCACCAACGGTAAATTCTATGATACGCAGGTGGAAGTATTCTTTTCAAGAGGTCAAACAAAAGGTATTCATGAAGCACATCTAGGCCTTTGGCAGTTATTATTCTAAGATGCTCAAAGTGGAACTTCTCCATGTGTAAAAGATCTGTGGATATTTGGGGGTCATTTGTACCATGTGCTATCTGCAAACTCCCTTATTGCTGCGTATTTATGGCAAGCCGTTTTAACATTTATTCCTATTTCTTGATATCAAGAAAGAAATAATTTTCTGTTGTAAAGCAATGGTAATTCTTGATATCAAGAAATATGAATAAATGTTAAAACGGCTTGTCATAAATACGCAGCAATACGCAAGGCAAATAGCAAATGTGTGACTGAGGCATTGGATGTTGCGTTCTTTTTTGAGCCACCCTGTATATTCATACCGTCCTGATGGTAATCACCTGTACAACGTGCAGTGAAAGTTGCGCTATAGAATATTCATCATGTGTAGCGACTTATGACAACGATTCTCTTGGGATATCTGATTTGTTATCACCCGGAGGAGTACAAGGGCAGGGATAGTGAGCTAGGTGCTGCACCCCTAGAATTAGGAATATGTCCACTATGTAGTAGATAGTAGTGAATCCTACAGAATAACCTTTCAAACCATTATTTGCAATTTTAGCAGGAGCCTTTGGCAATTTTCCGTTGTATTTAACCGCATGAGAATACTCTTTCTTGTAATTAGTATACAGTTCTCCTCAGTGGCGTACGCAGGATTTTTTTTCAAGGGGGGGTTTTAAAATCAAAGGGGGGGGGGGGTTCCCAAAAAACATACATAAAACATACACATAAAAAAAAAACTCGAGGGGGGGGGGGGTTTAACCCCAAAACCACCCCCCTGCGTACGCGCCTGGTTCTCCTTGTAAGAGTTTGCGTTTTCACCGAGATTTAGTGGAGGAAAATCAAATTAACCCGCTATGTTAAAAGGATTTTGAGTATGGGTTTCCCATAATTGTGTTTAACTTAGATCATGCACGGAAATATATCACGCCCTGGTTCAGACGATGTACTGGACGTGGGAGGTGGACAAACCTTAATGAGAACCTTCATGAGAACCTTAATGACAACTCAATTAGCAAAATAATGTCAAAGTTCCCCATAATATAACATTTGCCAATATGAGTTATGCATTATTTTGTTTGAGAAAATATTTTTTCTTACCAATTTGATATTTTCCGACAGAGATATTGCATGATTGAGGGTGTCACACCCACACTATTTTAAGGCGACGTCCTTGGCAAGGCTTGGTGACTATAGTATGACTTTCTCTTCTAGGGAGTCATTATCTTTCGTGCGACATTTTAAACGGAGAAATGGGGTCCAAATTTCTTCGAGACTTATGTAATTATATGTTTAGAGCATTTGATGTTTATTCCTATGCATTTTCAACAAATACTCACTCTTTGAGAACAAGCAAGTATTATTGTTTACCGGTCAAAATTTGAGAAAATAGTTAATGAAATGATTTTATTTGTAAGTATTCGAGATAACGCATTATGGCACTAACGACGAACATATCAGGAGAACAAAAAACTGTTTAGGTGAGGGGGGTGTCTTTTTAAATTTTAATTCTTTTAAATTTCGTACCATAGCGTACCTGTCGTCTTTATCTGCTTCCGAACTATTCTATCGCTTAGGTGTTTAACTCAGTTGAGTAGTATTGGCTATGAATACCTAATGAAAATTGTGTACATCTACTTTTTACTTTGTTCCAGTTCATTTGATCTATTCACTTCTCCTCGTACTTTTTTGTTGGTTCATGTATACTTAAAGGCTAATTTGGGTTAAACTGAATCAATTTATTCTTTTGCATGTCCGTCTTTATCGTTGCAATAATTTTAATAACTATTTTTATGTAAGTGTGTATGTACTGTATTATCCTCATTGTCATTATTATTTTTCGAGTCAATTCCAATCAATTAAAAATAACATTGATCTTTTCTTCGTTACATAGATTAAGAAAGATACAATAAGTAGGAATTGTCCCTGAGGAGCATAACAGATGCATGTGACGGGGGATGCCTGTTACCATGGTAACACAAACTACAAAACAGAGAATCAAGTCAATGACAAGTTATATGAATGATAGGATAACACAAAAATGAAAGAGGAGGGGGAAAATTAGTTGGGAGGGAAAATAGAATCAAGTTCAAGCATATGACTCATATCGGTACCTGATTTAATTGCACTATTAATTATGCTAATGGTTAAATAAAGAGACTATAAAGAAAGATGTTTTACTGAATCCCACAGAAGACAAAAGGTGTCTCAGTTGAGTCTTTTAATAACTTTCCAGGAAAAAAAATGCGCATATAAGAATGATAGGGAAGAACTAGAAAACTAAAACCTAGAATATATACATGTATACAGACATGCATGCTTTAAAGAGGGGAATGGAGAGAATGATGGAATTATTCGTTTCATATCGCCCTGCTGGAAAGAACACAAACATTCACAGTGTGAAATCACAGTTCACACTGTGAACACAGTGTGAAACACAGTGTGATTCACACTGTGAATGAGTGTGAATGAGTGTGTTAGTTCCTTTTCCGATTATCCACACTGTGAACCACAGTGTGAAACGAATCGACCACAATGCGAAAACGCCCCAATTTATCATTGTGGAGCACAGTGTGATTCACACTGTGAATAAGTGTGAATGAGTGTGTTCTTTCCAGCAGGGCGGTACACTCACAACCTCATTAAATTATTCATATTCATCATGCATCGTGAGCAAGTGACCATAAAAATATGAACGTTATATTCATCAATATTTCATTCGATGTATGTCGTATCCAGCATATTAATTCCAGCATGTGTAAATTACTGATAATGACACGGATTGTTTTCTGGGGGGAGTTGCGCCTATTCATGATACAGCATTGAATATCTTATTAGGTGGTGGATATGAGCGATATAAAAGATCCAATATTATTATCAGATAATCTTACCTTTTGCCTGTCCGCTGAGGGTCACATAGATGTCCTTGAATTCATTCTCTCTCATGGCTAGACGTTGTAGCTCCCAGCTTAACTTAAAGGCAGTGAGAACGGGATCACAACTGGTCAACGAGATCCAGGCCGGACTGGCGAGGGCGCGGTACGTATTGATACGGTCAAGTGAGTACCGCAAACTATCTTGCTTCTGTTTCTCCTCACACACTGCGCAAGCGCAGACGCAGGGGTGCGGCTTATATATGGTTGCGCCTCGGGTCAGGAGCAGTTGTAGGATCTCAAACTGGTTGCAGTGTGCGGCCAAGATGACCGGCGAGATGTCCGGCGAGTAGTCCGAGCTCTCCTGGTGCCGCGACTTGTTGGCCGAAGCCCAACCTTCTCCCAACATTTGGCGGGAAATACTTGGATGGTTCACCATCATTTCCACCATGCGGTAGACACCTTCGCGTATCGCCTGCACCAAAATGAGAAAGCAATATTGCTTAGAGAAAAGAGCATTTGAACATCTAATCCGTCAATATTCCAGACCCGATCCGCAGAGTGATCAAACAATAGTCACTGCACAAGCAAATATCTATGTTTAGTAACACCCTCAATGTTCACACGGATTCATCAAGTACCCCGCTAGCGATGATTTCTTATAAAATCGATTCTTTGGATTTCCCTCCTTCCTTCAGAAGATGATTATTGAGAAAATGAAAAATTGTGTTCAACTATCAACAAACTTGCCGACGGTTCCTGTCAATATCATCGCCATTCCATACATGCTCATGCAAGTGAGTCAATAAAGAGCGTGATTTTGATAAAGATCATATCGCGCAAAGAATTGCTATTGCCGTGATTCGTAAATGAGTTTTACCGGCGGGCAATGCATTACGGAGATATTTTGTTGGAGCCGATATCTTATAACGAGATTTGTTTCCATGATAGCAAATACGTTCGGCACTCATCCCTTAAGCTCCATACGTCGTAAACATTCGCTTCGAAGATGGATAACTCGTGCCATAAGCCTCGTTTGTCATCAATAAAGAATTATCAGCTCTTGCTGTATATTCTAGTTATTATTATCACCATAATATACTCATCTCCTTCTATCACTCATTACGTCATATCTACGTTCCACTCCTTCCTACACCTTTCTATCCGCTATTTTTTTTAAGTGTCCTCATGAATTTTATTCCTTAATGTACTTTCTTATGTCGGTCTCGTGGACTCTTTGGAACTGCCAAATTCCCGCAAAACCAACATTGAATTTCCACTTACACACATAATAAAACTTGTTTAGATTAAATTCTTTCTACTTTTGTGTATCGTTTTATGATAGTTGAAAAGCACTCTATACGTCTAGACACGCCCATATTTTTGAAAACCTAAGTCTAGTTTAGATGAGCAACACACTTGCGTAAAATGGCGCGTTTTATAGACTCGATTGGAAAGTATAACGTGAGAGATTTAACTTTGCAATCATTATATTCATTAAGTCCAAGATTGATATCAGCGTCTTTCCCTGAAGCCGTAACACTCCCTTTAGTGAATAAATTACCATTACAAGCTTGTATGGAATAACAAATTTGCCAGGTAATATCCTAAAAATATTCATTGCCTATAGCATGGATTTGAACCGTCATAATGTGGAGCACGTAATACTTTATTCTGCCTAACGATGACCAAAAATGTTTCGTTTTGTGGCTTAATTCGATTTAGTGTTGATTTTTTATTCTAAGAAATAAGCGAAGACAAAAAAAGAGAATAAAATGAAACTGCCAAACAGGAGCGACTAAACCAAAACCAAACAAGGGATTTGTAATGGCCATGCTTATACTAAATATCTTGATATTGTGAGCTACGATGAAGGAAAAGGGACATCGAAGAGGGCGATATCCAACAAAACAGACTAAACAAAAAGACTGAACTTCATATATCATATTTGGAACATAATTATCAACAAGTATTTCAAAGTAAGCGTCTGTTAGCAGATTTTCAGTCAGTAGTATGCATTTGCACTCGACATACGGGTGAATGATGTTGTATTTTGTTTGTCGCTAAGCTTTTTAAAGGCTAGGATCTTTGGAAGGGGTGAAATTGACCCTCCCCCAAAAAAAATAATCATTATTAATTTGCTCATAATTATTATTTTTGTAATTGTTTCATGCATTTCTTTATTCATATATTTATTTAATTTTATTTATTTATTCATTTATTTGCTAATTCATTATTTATGTATCTATGCGTTGATTTAATTTTTTTTTTGCAATAGGCCTTTATATAGGAAGAGATATATATAACTCTACATATTATATTATCAGGATATCTATATACAGTGCGTCCCAGAAAAAACGAAACCGAGAAGTATCGATATTTTATAATAACTTAATCACAACCATAATTAATGAATGATACATATTTGGAAAGCTTAGAGTCTCCTCTTTCAGTTGATAAAACTCAGATGATGCATATTTCATGCATGAGTGATTAAAAGCAATTTGAAGGAAGGAAACCAAAAAGACATTTGGCGGGCGGTATCTGAATTTCGAAGAAATATTCATATTTCTAGAAAGTTGAGTTTCTGCCCTTTCATATGACACCTCAATCAGGAAAAATGAGCGAGGAATAACAAAGTTCTGTTTGTTTAAAGTAGCCCTTACATTTTCATAATTTTAACAAACGAATTCGTTTTCACTGGGTACCTGCCGTAGCAAAAAGCAGATTTGACAAAAGACTTAACTCCGTTTCGTTGACAATCAGCCATGCATGAAGACTCTCGTCTACGGCTGATTGTCAACGAAACGGAGTTAAAGGTAATACAAAGTCTTGGGAAATTTTGAAAATTGGGTGGATAGTGAATCTTTACAATTTTGATATATTTGGATGCCCCTGTGGATGTATTATAAGCACTAAAAAAAATAGCCCCTAAAACACTTCTGTTTTCGAGAAAAATTGAATATGAAAATTTACCGGTGCTCCCGGTAAATTTTGATATATTTCAAATAGCGCCTCTAATGGTAGCTGCGACCATGAAAATCTCAGAATATGTACTAGTTGTGATATATAATTTCCAAACGGGAATAGCAAATCGGCCGATTTTAGTCAAGAAACATTGTTTCATAGCTAAATTAATATCTTGACCTTGAGAGGGAGCTATACAACATAAAGAGGTTATTATTTATAATTTCATAACTTTAGACTCGATTTCAACCGCGACAACGATCAATGAATATTGTAGGAACGCATATATGCTCCAAATATGTTAATTTGAACCAAATTCATGACCCCACACCAAAACTTTGTAATACCTTTAAGTCTTTTGTTAATTTCGTTTATTGAAATGGCAGGCAGCCAGTGAAAAAGAATTCGTTTAATAAAATTATGGCAATGCAAGCACTACTTTAAACAAACAGAACTTTGTCATTCCTCTCTCATTTTTCTTGATTGAGGTCTCATATGAAAGGGCAGAAAGTAAACTTTCTAGAAATTTGAATTTTTCTTCGAAATTCAGAAACCGCCCGCCAAATGTCTTTTTGGTTTCCTTCCTTCAAATTGCTTTTAATCACTCATGCGTGAAATATTCATCATCTGAGTAGCATCACATGAAACAGGATACTCTAAACTTTCCAAATATGTATCATTCATTAATTATAGTTGTGATTAAGTTATGATAGAACATCGATACTTCTCGGTTTCGTTTTTTTTTCTGAGACGCACTGTATATGACCCCAAATGGTACACTAACCGGACATCATAAAAACTGGTATATTACCCTAAATAAAAACAATATAACTGATTAAACTAATGACTAATGATTTACCCCATTGTTTATTGGGAGGCTTTTAAGTTTCCTCTGCTTGCAAACGTACGTAGAGGGGCAGTAATTTTATTGTTCAATCGTTAAATGTCTACTTAAAGGTACTATGTCCCATTTGCAGGTCAAAAATATGAAAAGGTTAAATTCCAACGGCATTTGAAAGACAATACTTAATATGAGAAAATAACGACCATTAGTTGTCGAATCGACAAAAGTGATTGCAATCACCCGAGTAATAGTCTGATTTCCAGAAATATACCGAATGGTCGTACTTTTTTGTGCTGCACAAAGATTCAATCAGTTTAATTTTGGCCATTACAAGTAGTGAGTTATTGATGTAGACAAATGCTCATGTACCTGTAACAGCTCATTTTATGTATGTTCTTACCAAAGAAAAAAAGATGTCAGTCAGTCACTCAATAGTGTCTGACAGAGAAGTAAACGGGTTTCCTTGCATAATTTGAATACTAGGACATTGCGAACGTTTAAATTTCACAGATAGGACATACATGACATATTCATAATTCCTGCAAAGTCCTACATAATTTGGTGTTGGCTGCAAAAGGGACATGGTATCTTTCCTTTAATGACTAAATTTTTCACTGCATATGTCCGTCTAATGACGCTGTAAGGTATATATGTGTGTGTGCATATGATATATATATTTATCATATTTACCTGTAGTAGAGCATCGCCTATCTCCACATCAGGCTGAGCCAGCAGTAGTTCAACAATTTCCAGATTTTCATTATCTACCGCCATCTGTAATGCGCTGCGCCCTAGGAGGTTGCTGACATTCACGTTAACCGGATTCTCTCCTTGGACGCAGCGAACGATGGTGGCTTTGTTTCCCCTCTCGGCAGCCTCGAGAAATTCCCGTTCCTTGACGGTGATGCGTTGTCCTTCGCTGAAGAGCTGCAAAATCGCATTAAAAAAGATTATGATGAGATATACAACCACTCGCAGATATCTGAACAGTAGGTATCTAGGTTGAAGAAACAATGATCACGTCTTTTGTAACGGTTATTACAAATCCAATCTTTTCTTTTACCATTATCGTCAGAATAAGTCGTCAGAATCGCATTTTGATGTAAGAAAAGCTATTATTCTACCTTAAAAACAGCTTTTCTTAAATCCAGTCATAGTTTTATGTTTACTCAAACAAGCGTTTTATGAATCTTAATATCATTGTAATCCTCACAAGCATTATTATTGTTTTAATTTCTATCATTATCACCATCATCATTGTTATTATATTTTCATGAAAGGCTGGAAATGTTAATATTAATAATCAATAACTTCACACCTCAAGGGACGAATCATGCATGATACGATATCACTTAAAGACCGTCAATACTACTGGGCCAGAAGGGATTAGACCACACAGCGAGGTCACTGACAGGTGGCTATCTCATTAACTCAGCTCTCACCTAACATAAGAAAAAAATGGGGGACCAACAGGCACCGATTGGGGAAGGTTTCTATATAGAGGGAGCAAGTAGCTACAAGTAGGATAGTGGGGCTTTAATAATGACATCGACTTCACGTGAGGACTACATTAATGTTGTCCATTCCAGATATGCAATAGAGCCTGGAAAGAAGGCTTCAATACATCTCAACAAACATTACACCCTGCACCGTTTTACTCACCTGCAAGGGGATGTTACTAACTCCTGATATAAGTGAGAGATCGGAGCCGATGCCATTGGCTGTGAGCCCTGGTACGGACAGGTACCCGGGCAAGTGACTGTTGTGATGTCGACATGGTGTTTGGGCAGGGGTCGGGAGGCGATGGGGATTGAGCTCCGTGGTCGACGACGCCGAAATCATGTTGGATGAGGAGAGCGACGATCTCAGGTCCCACTATAAAATGTGAGCTTTCTTTGGGCCTGAACGAGAAAAAAGAGGAAATTTGTCAACATCGTTTAGATTCAGTTTTATTAATGTTGCGTATGAATAGTTCTTTCCATTTTAATCGTTAAGATAACATTTTGCAATGATTTGCTTGATTTTTACTATAAAAAATAAAAGTTTATACTTAAAATACATCACATGCATTGAATTTCATCGTTCGTAGAATTTCAATGTTCTTACTACAATCACCATATGGAAACGTTTGCTTGGATTTGTCTCATAAAAGAAGTTGACCACTAACTAACTCCCACGCGATGTTGAGTGCAGGGTTCACGGGCCACTGGCTTCATCGGGCAGGTAGTGCGCGTGCGTCCGGGACTTCCAGGTCCAAAAGTCAATTCAGACGCTGAAGGTAATTGGTCAAGCGTCTAGGTTTCCCTTATTCCGCCCAAATCATACAGCCAATCAAAACAATTTTAATACCAGAAGACAGCTAACGATTAGTTCATTCATTAGCTGCTCACCTCAAAGCCGCATGAGCACAATAAAACGAGTGAGGGCTTGCGAGAGCGACCGAAGTGCAATTGAAACTCGCTATTTTGCTCTTCTCCAATGCAAAAAGAAACGGCATTGTGCTGGATTACAATGTTTTTTACCGACAAAAGTACAGAGAAAGTGCCATATTATTTTCTAATATTACACTTTTTTAAAGGTTACCCAAGCGACTCCATAGCACCCAGATGCTGGAAAGAAACGCACTTTTTAGAAAACTTCACCTTTTCATGAAAAAATGCTCAGCTGTTCTATGCACGCAAGTCGGATTGAGCGGATGATACAATATTTCAATATGTATGTTACGAGGCGCGATGGCTCTGTGGTACAGCAGTAGTCTCGTAAACGAGAGGTCCCTGTTCGAAACCAAGCCAATGCGCGAGTGCCCTTTGGCAAGGTATTAATCCGCATTACCAAGGCAATAGGAGAGGACTTAAAGCCGTTGGTCCCCTAGTTACTTACTAACAAGCATACACATGGGAACCAAACAACCAATATTATCCTACGAATTACGTTTGCCATTATAATCATTATGCCAACTATATTATATGGTATTTTTTGATAAAGTAAAATAAATTGATAATAAATGAGGACAAATAAAACTTAGTTTTGAATCTCACGTTGTCCTGTTGACTTCCTTGAAACGATAAAAATAAAGACACAAACATCGTTTTGACAGTGATAATGGAGGGAGGTGTCGTGGTATAGCGGTTCAGTCATGTTAAAACATCAGAGATAGACCCTCACATATGAATAAGAGTAAACATGGTCAATTTCAAGCATTACGGAATGACATTTCCAGATATTTTTTATATTTTGGAAAACGGAATATTATAGACATTCTAATGAAAATCTACACATAAAGAATATATATTAACTAATATTTTGTAGTTTCACACTTTTGGTGTTTCCTATTAAACATTCATAAAACTTATTAAATATTGACTTAATATAGGTTTTTTACCGAATTGCTTTGGAGGTCATTGTTTGGTTGATAGGAAACTCAACTGTTTGGAAGGTACCTCATTGTTTGATTTTTAATTTGTGGATTTTAATTACAATGACTATAATATTCTTTATTTCAAAATTGAAAATGCGTTGGCAAGGTCATTTCGTAATGCTATGTATTGCCCACAGTTCATAAGTACTAAATACACAGCCTAATTGATTACAATTCTTCCCCGATAGTGTGCGCGTGGGTGTGTGTGTGTGTGTGTGTGTGTGTGTGTGTTTGTGTTAAGCAAAAGGTATATACTATAATAGTATATCCCTTTTGTACCGGGCTTTTGTAAAAGTAATAATTAATATATTAGCTTCTAATAATACAGTGTGGAAACACTCATTAAAACCGCAATGCACGGCGAATAAAGAACAAGGGGCAATATAAGGGGGAAAAGGTAATATTCTATAAATAGACATATCAAAGTTCTGCGGAAGGATGTTTGTTGTGGTATAAATCATGGTTCAGTGATCCATTCTCGCAATATTAAATCGTAACTTATTTGTAAGTATGCAATTTGTACATTTACATAATATGCATCTATACACGACGGTATGGCGAATAGAGATCTAGAGGGAATACAAAGGGAAATTATGTATTCTATTAGGAACAAGGGGCAATACAAGGGGGAAAAGGTAATATTCTATATATAGAAATATCTAAGTTCTGCGGAAGGATGTTCGTTGTGGTGTATATCATGATAAAGTGTTCTATCCTTGCAATACTATTCTTAAATTATGTGTCAGATACCTTTTTGTTAAAATATTAATTGATTAATTATTTCGGATATGCATCTATATTTACCTTGCTTACAAAATGACATGAAAAAAAGGAGATGGATAGAAATAGATACGTAATGGAGTTCTTTCTTCCCTTTCCTAGGCTCTTATTCCATGAAAAGAATATTAGGGCGTAATCCTGAAAACAAGTTTAACCCACCATGAATACGATGAAATAACACTGAAAGAAGAAAGATAATGAGAATCAAAGGGACAAATTAAGGATTACCAGTCCATCGAATCCTATTAGCTCCATCATCGCTCGTAGGTGTTGTTTTCAGTTTTAAAGGGAAAGTCCACCCCAGGATTTTTTTTAGCTGACGATATAGACATAATAATACCATGAAGAATGATACAAGTCTCATTAAAATCCATGATCACATAACGAAGATATATCGACTTTTTTATCGAAAATCAGCCGCCCCCAAATGCAAATGCGTTACATGGGCATGAAACGATCACCAAAAAATAACCGATAGTATCGAAATTGTGACGTATGTTGCGAGCTGCCTTCTTATTTCGCAGACATTCACTTTCGCTCGCGGTACACTGTTATCGCACTGACACGACGAATCATGAATGAAAGTGAAAGCGAAAGTGAATGTCTGCGAAATAAGAAGGCAGCTCGCAACATACGTCACAATTTCGATACTATCGGTTATTTTTTGGCGATCGTTTCATGCCCATGTAACGCATTTGCATTTGGGGGGCGGCTGATTTTCGATAAAAAAGTCGATATATCTTCGTTATGTGATCATGGATTTTAATGAGACTTGTATCATTCTTCATGGTATTATTAGGTCTATATCGTCAGCTAAAGAAAATCCTGGGGTGGACTATCCCTTTAATTACAAATACAGAAAGTAGGCACTAGCTTTGTCCATGGCCTTCTCTCTTTTCAAAAGGTCTGTGGGCATGTTTTTCTTCTTTTCTCTGTACATGTCGAGAGAGGTCACGTTACTCTATACCAAAATGAGAGCTTGACAGTTCGTAAATCAAGACAGGGCAAATCAAAGCAAAATGAAGCAAAACGTGTCATCAATTATGGCCAACTTCACACGGGTCGTTCAAATAATGAATAAATAACCAATAGATCATTAGAGCTAGAATAGATATTTTTTTCTCTACTTTGAAATGAGATTCCATTTCTGTTATTTTTTTAAAAATATATTTGACACTAGTCTTGTTATATGGAAGCGTGAATGGTACATTATCAGATGATCATACCCCCGCCCCCTCCCCTCCCGCCCGGGTAGGCGTTTCGTTCTAAATTGGAATTGGGGTATGATAGAAAAACGGTAATTGCATATTAAGAGGATAATAAACATGTTAATATATGTCACGAACACGTTATAATTCAGCCGGATCAGTGGTCGAGTTGTTCAAACTCCATTCCATCTTACTACTCTTTTGTTTTGTCCAGTGAAAGTCATTACATTACAGAAATACGAAATAGGCAATTCTTATGAAAATGAATATGTTGTGAAATGAAAGAAAAGAATATTCATTTTGGAGGTAACTTTATTCAAAATCTCTCCCTACTGTCGACCTTTCTTTAAAAAATAAAAATGGAAAGAAAATCACTTATGAGTAGATTACCATTTAACAGTTTGAGTGATATTGAAAGGGGTGGAATTGAATATTTAAGTTAATTTTGTAAGCTTTGTTTATCTTGATTGTCGGTTTTGTACACATTCGCCCCCCCCCCCCCTCCTAAAAAAGAAAAAGAAATAACATTAAAGTCAGTGTTTATTTTCTGTAAATATCTTGATGATACAAGACGTTGGATGGTTTATACAGTAGCACATTCAGAGTATAACATAGTCATACTTAGGTTAGCTTGTGTGTATATTTACCGTGCTTCCACACGTTTACCAATGAGGTTCATTTTCATTATTCGTCAGTGATAATGAATATCTTTCTGTACGATGGACCATTAAATTAATTATAATTTGATTGCAGAGACCTTTCAGTGGAATTTTACGAAGGTTTGGGCTAATGGCTAGCTCTTCGTCAACTGCTATTGTAATATGGACTAGCTGTCTGTAGTATATTGATTTACACGATACATGTACATAACATTAAAAAAACCGTTCGAGCACAGTAAGGAATGTAGCAACTCTGTAATTTTTAAGACACGTTTTGTGTAGCCGTCTCCAGGTTTCGTACGAAGCTTCATCAATCTGCTTACATACCAAGGGCATCCCCATTAGGCAACCCTCTCTCAGCTTACCCCCCTCCCACTTTTCCAAATATGGACAGATTTCAGAGAGATATCAACGAGTATTTCATTTCTATATTGTAACCTTTTAATTCTCTAATTTTCATTAGCTTTAATGGCAACAAAAGGTTTTGCAACCTATGTTAAAAAATGATAAAAAATAGGGCATCCTATTGGCTGAAAAAGTCTCACACGACACTCAACATTCTGTTATAATTATGTGCATGAGCGTGCACTGTCAATACGCAGCGTCTGGTATTTCACGTCTAATTATTCATAGTTATTCACAAACTGCTAATTTTGCATCGTTTTGTTTTTTCATTTTACAACAATTCACCTTGAAGGTAGTATTTTTCATTTGCAGGCCAAACAAATGAAAATGTTAAATTCCTATGGTATTTGAAACATAATACTAATTTAGAACTTCCCTCAAAACAAAAGGGCATGAACATGTATTTTTGTGGGAAAAAAAACGACCGTTAGTTGTCGAATCAAATTTAGCGAGCGCACTCGTTTAATTGAATGGTCTGATTTTCAGACCCTTGTACTGAATGGTCGTACGTTTTGTGCTGCACAAAGCTTCAATCAGTTTAATTTTGATGTAGCAAATGCTCATGTTCCCTTTACAGCTCATGTTATGTATGTTATTACCAAAGATGAAAAAAGCCAGTCAGTCACTCAATAGTGTCTGACAGTGAAGTCTAGCAAGTAAACGGGTTTCCTTGCATAATTTGAATACTAGGTCACTGCTAACGTTCATGAAATATTCATAATTCTACTGTATTTCTACATAATTTGATGTTAGCTGCAAAAGGGATACACTACCTTTAAGCCTTGTTCGGAACGCTCGGTAAACGGCGTTTTTTTATTTTTATAAATACCATAATGTAGTTGTAATACGCATCACATTATAAAACAAATCTCATAACAAAGAGCTCAGTGAATACGCGTAGAGAAATTACTTTTTTATGTTTGCTGGCGCAATTGCCTTTCATTTAAAAGAATATAACAATGTTTTCGCAGTAATACCTTAATAATAGGTACACTTCCCGTAAATAGAAATGAAATGTTTGATCTCACAACAGCTTCTCTCGACTCTTGTCCCAACAAATCTGAAAACATGGGTTGCAATAATCAGAAAATGTCAAGTCATGCTCTCTCTTTAGAAATCTGACGTTGTCACGCTATTGTGCAAATAATAGCAAGGATCATTAGATGAACGCAAAGAAAATGGCCCCGACGGATGCGGATCGTTCAGCATTCACGCTTCAAAACACGCATTGACCTAATAACTATGAACATAACAACATAGAGATAGAGAGAGAGAGAGAGAGAGGGGGGGGGGGGGGGGGGAGAGGTGGGGGGGAGAGAAAGACAGAGAGAAAAGGACAGAGAGAAAGAGAGAGACGGCTTTAGATATCTGAAGGTGGTTTTCCAACTGTTGAATAGGTGGACTCTGTTAAAGGCAGACCAATATAATGATGAGACAGGGTAATTAAGAGGAAAGGCATTTTTACAAATACGAGTTTTAGCTTTCTTACGAGAAAGTGAGGAATGAGGACAGATCATTAACAAATAATTGTAGATGCAATGAAATATGACAAACAACCAGACAAGCAGACAAACATAATACTTTTTTTTTCTTGTCAGACCAAATGGTGACCATCAACAAACAGTTCAATATGGTTATCATAGACCTCCAGTTTCAGAATAATATATCTTGAACTACTTGAAGCCTATTCTCATACCTAACCTCTTTCTGAAGAACATTAAGTCTTGCATCCAAAAGTATTTAAAGGTATCCTGCAATATTAATCTCGTCATTGGATTTATGGAATTACTGTTCCGCGCTTACAGGGAACACTCTCAACTGTTGGGGGGCATTACACCTGGGAGAACTTGCCGAACCAATCATCTTTATATTTAGATCCTACTTTACAATAAAAAAATAAAAATAAAATAAAACGGTGGTTATAAAGCGCTTACCACCGAAGTCTCTAAGCGCTATAACAAACAAAACACAATGGTAAACAAGTTCACATTTAACAAAACAAAACATTTACAAATACACCTACAAATAACAACACGTATGATATATACATCAATGTGAACAGAGTAGTTAATCATCAAAAGCAATTTGAACAAAATGTGTCTTAAGACAAGTTTTGAATTGGTTGACAGACTGACAGTTTTTGACATAATATATAAAAGGTAGTTTAATTGCTCCAAAGTTCATCAGAACTAAATATGTGGATGGAGACAAAGTTAATAGAGAGAGATTCATGCCTTGCATGAAATAGAAGACTTAGGTACCATGTTTGGAAACCACAATTATTTAACAGTTTTGAAAATATAATTCAAGGGTTTATTTTACATCGGTATATATTACATGCATTGTCCCCTCTCTGGTCACGTACTCTGCCTGTGTATTGTCAAACTGTAGGATCGAGGTACAGCAGTATAATATATTGATACTTCAAACGAACAACTCATAATGTTTTACTCTTTAATTTCCGGGATGAGATGGACGCGCTCAGGTTCAATACGAATACTGGGTTCGCGACATCTCCCGCCCTACCTCAATTTGATTATACAATTTAGATTTGTTTACACGGTAGCCTTGACATTAATTACATGAAGGGGGAGCGGTAATAGCGTTATCTGATTTCCAGAGCCCCCTTGAAACACGAGCACCATGCTTTACGTATAGGTTGATATGTGTGATCCGGTGAATAGGTCATAAGGTCATTAAGGTGACAGTGTGTCCTAATTTCATCTGTTGCTCTGTTACCCTTTCACTACATGATTTATGATTAGGGCTGAATTGATCACATATTTTTCTCCAAATTAGCAACAATGACATTTTCCCTACTATCGTTAAAACGAAGTGTGATGTCTCTCAAAGCAATATTGATGTGCGCAGGCGAAACGTTAACGAAAGGTTGAAAAACAGAGATCAATTTTGATCGAAAAAACGTTGATTTTGAATCACTCAACGGGTTGCCAATTTAGCCTAGAGAGATTTCCTTTTTAAAATTTCAGGCATCAAACGCAAATACTCATGGAGAAAATGGATGCAGTGTATGCAGAGATTTTCGCCCTTCTTACTCATGCATCTGGCATATTTTGAGTACTCTGAATCAAGTTACTGATTCAACCACAGATGTAAAATCATTATCGCGAAAGGGTTAATAAATGCTATACTATAATCACTTTATTTCTTTCCGTTTTCTCAATGACATATTAAAACTGAAAGGGATAGTTGAGTTCTTGTAAGACCGCAAACGCCTTCAAAGTGCATGGTTTAATGCTCTTATTCTCATTTATGACATTTCTAGTGCTCTTTTAGGACCTAAAATTGCCATGAAGGTAATTTTAGACCCCAAATGTGTGAAATTTAGCCAATGCGATCATACCAATTCAGCTCCACTTTTAAAATGTTTTGATCAAATAAGATGATTTTTTCATTTAAATTGTATGTTCTTTCCAATTTGAGAGTCAGTTTTTCATTATCTCACAAAAAAAATATTCCTTGAAGAACATAGCTATTTTCACAAATATTACAAATAGGATTGCAAGATAATTTTGTGTTTCCTTTTCTAATTTGTTATCTTCAATCAAACTGTTTTCGCTGATATCTAGCCTATCTAAAGCTACGGTCAAAAAGGTTCGTACGAATCTCCCTGTTTTTTTCATTGTCTTCCCGAATTTCCATTGTCTGAAAATCGTTCGTAGCAGTTCGTAATGGCATTTGTGACCGAGGCTTAACTTTTAATTTCATGAACCATACCATTTTGTAATGAAAGATAAGCTTTCTTTTTCAAAACATGATATAGATTATATACTTAAGGCCGCGTTCAGGGGCGGGTTTTTCTATGATGAAGTGAAGTGCAATACGTGTCGAATTCCTGTATACTACAAAACAGAGCTCAGTGAATACGCGCAAGATTTTCGTTGCTCGCAGTTGTCATTCAGTTACACTCAAATAACAAAAGAACCGCGGCGGATAATTCTCTGACGGTTTTTCTTTTGTTTACCGCATCATATCTGATTTCTGGGGAGAGGTGGGAAAACAAATGTGAGCGTTTTCATTTTTTATTATGCAAATGTGGAAGAACATCAAAGAAAAATGTTATTCGTGGTAGCCATAGTTATGAATATGGTATCATTAGACAGGATATTATTTTTTCTTTAAAGTGAAATATAATTCAAGGTCACAAGTTCAAGTTCAAGTTTTATTTCCACATTTGATTTTAAAAAACACAAGTACAATTTATATGCATATATATACATTAACAAACGTTAAAATGAAACATCTTCAATTTAAATCATAATGTGGTGGGAAAAAACAAAGGCCAATGGCCTATCAGGGTTATTCCCAAAGATAATAAAATTTACATACAAAGTTTCTTAGATTTATTAAAAAACGAGATAAAAGTACAGAGATTAAAATAACACAAAGCATCAATAAACAAAACTAGACCGGACAAATCCATTACAAAAAGACAAGAAACAGAAAAGGCATTTATGTAAAAAAATGATAGTAATTATACATATTCATTTACAAGATTTATCTTAAGTTTTCTTTTAAAAATTGATACAGTTGGGCAAATTTGGAGTTCTTGAGGTAATTTGTTCCATAATTTTGGTCCGGCATAAAATTAATAATTGTTGTTCTTGAGAAATCATAAGTAAACATTGGCAGGTGGAAAAGATTTGATTGACGAGTTTCATAATTCGTCACATTTCTATTACAAATAAAACAGTCATCTAAAAACTTTGGAAGTATATTTTTAGAGTAAGAAAACATAAAGATACCAATCTGATGCTTATGTATATCATAAATTGTTAATATACTATGTTTTTTAAATATAGGAGCAGTGTGGGAGAAAGGATGTAAGTTAAAAATAATTCGTATTGCCCGTTTCTGAAGAATTAAAATTCGATTTAAGTGAGTTTTAGCACAATCTCCCCACACAATATTACAGTAGATAAGGTAGGGTAGAATCATGGTATTATACAGGTTAAGAAGAATATTAAAAGGTACAATTTTTTTAATTCTGTTCATTGCACCAATAGCTTTAGATATTTGACATGATACATAATGTACATGTTCTTTCCAAGTCAGTTTGTTGTCAATTCTTACTCCTAAAAAAATTGTAGAATTTACTATCGATATTTTTTGTTGGTTGATACTTATTTTCATACAGGATATATTAATATTTTTGTTTTGGGGCTGAAATAACATACAGCATGTTTTTTGTGCATTCAATTTTAATTTATTTGCTTTAAACCAAGTATCAATCATTTTAAGTTCCGTATTTACAGTAAAACACAATAAATCAATATTTTTACCAGACAAAAATAAACTTGTATCATCTGCAAAAATTATCGACTGTAGGATATCACTTACGAATTGAATATCATTAATATACAATAAAAACAATAACGGACCCAATACTGATCCCTGAGGGACACCAAATGGGTTATGTGCAATCTCAGAAGATAAATTATTTATACATACATATTGTACTCTATTATTTAAATAACAGGAAAACCACTTTAATACAGAACCCCGAATACCATAAAATTGTCATTTTTTTAATAATATTTGATGACTTATACAATCGAATGCTTTGGTAAGATCTAAAAATATTCCAATAACAACTTTTTTATCTTCAAATGATTTAGCAATAATATTCGTAAAATCCAAAAGAGCCATATATGTACTGTAATTTTGTCTAAACCCATACTGTTTATGGTATAATATATCTTGTTTACATAAGAAGGAAAATAGACGACTATAAACTAGCTTTTCAAAGATTTTTGAGAAGGTAGATAAAATTGATATCGGTCTATAATTATTTAAAATATGTTTATCTCCTTTTTTGTACACAGGAATTACCTTAGCCTTCTTGAGAGCAGTAGGAAAGACACCAACTTGTAAAGACATATTAAATAAATTACAAAGCGGTATAACAAATGAAGCAATAGATTTCTTTAGAACAGCAATATTAACATATATTAATCATATCCTGGGGTTTTACATGATTCAAGTTTTTTATCAATTTCAAATATTTCAGAAATCTCAGTGTCCCTACCAATAGTGCTAAAAAACCTATTAAAGGCTTGGACAATGACCTGTTTATCATGTATCTGTATACCATTCTGTTCAATAAAATCACATTGCATTTTTCCCCGAGCTTTCATTAAAATATCATTTATGGTTTCCCAAGTTGCCTTAATATTACTTTTGACACGTTTAAATCTGGAAAAATAATATTCTCGTTTATGTTTTCGTATCCCACTGTTTACAACGTTTCTATAACACGAGTATACATTTTTCCGATCCGGTCACATTTTTCCGGTCACACAAGTTATAACCGTTAAATGAGAATCTACAAAAAATAGGTATACTTTGTTTTAATGCGCAATGTATACCACACAAGAAACCGCATGGTTTACAGCCTAGGGAAATGAATGCTCACATGCAATCATGAAGAATCTGAAATCCTGCTATATACCGGGAAATGTTGTGATATTGCGATTTTATTTTCATTTAACTAACTTCTGAACGTTTTTTTCGTTCGGTAGATAAAAAGCCTTCCAGGGATCTTTTTAGCTCTTACATTCAACAATGTAAGAATACACGGAAATATGTATTTAATTCATTTCATAATGCCTCGTGCTAGCGGTAAGATGAAAATCAGCGACAGAGAGGAAAGAGGCGATATAAAGACAGGAGATATAAACATATTATCATTTTCCTATTTAAACGCTTACGGCTTCCCGCATATGCAGCCTTAAGTTCGATCTATCAATATTTAGAAGTGAAACCAAAATACTCAGCTTCTTTAAATCATTATATCACATAGAAATAAATTGATAAAGAGTTCTCTGAAATAAAAACCAGATTTTTTTCTTCAAAAAAAGAGTATAGTTTTGTATGCCTTATGACTATTCTACGTTACCATTTTCAGAATTCACTGACATTTGCCAACGTTGTATTATAACGCGTTATTCACTTAGCATTTAAATTGCTAATTCTCATAAATAATACACAAAACTTCTACCGTGGTGACATAAAATAATCATTCTTAAAGGACTGTATTTACTATTAAGTAGGCCTACTGTATTGCTAAAAAAGAATTCTCACAGAACGCGATACAATTTACAATGCTCGATCAAAATTGAAAAAGTAAATGATAGCTCTCGAAGGGATTTGAGAAACGCAATACTAAAAGGGAAATATATCTAATTTGCTTCTCCCGCGAAAAACACAGTATGCAGTCCCATATATGCATATATGTGCAGGGGGGTGTTTCACAAAGATCCTAAGTTGAACTTATCTCTAAGTTGGACTTAAAAGTTATGGAAAGCCATTAGCATCTTTGAAAATATTTTGTAAAAGTTATTTTAGAAGGCATAAAATGTTGATTCAAATCATTCATATTTTCTATCGTAAGGAGATTTCATGTTCTTGATGTGGAATTTATAAAAAAAAGTCTAAAATACTAAAATACTTGAATTTCTGCTTTTGAATATATTTCATTTTAAGGCTCCAATGGCTGTCCATAATTTTTAAGTCCAACTTAGTGTTAAGTTCTACTTAGGATCTTTGTGAAACACCCCCCTGGTGTCTCTCAGTGTATTTTTCTTGATTTTCTGCTGGCAGGGCTAAACGACCAATTTACTGCAGAATTAACAATCCAAATTACTTTAAGCCTATTTCTTTCAAACTGCAGTTTCTTTTACAGAATTCAAGATAACCTTTAAGAGAAAAAAGCCTTCTATGCAGTGCCATTAAATATTGATGTCAGCGATTGATGTAAAGCCTATGCGTATCCATGGCAACCACTGAGCGCCCTCGAGCTCTTTGAGATTTCTGGACGGTTAAAAAGACTTTATTATTGACATAAAAGTTGCAGTTCACACGCTTTCTACAGAACCAAAGCCAGGGAAAAAGTGATCGCACAGGCGAGAAACGAAGAGCGATGTTTTTTTTGCAAATATGCGAAATTTACTGCAATGTGTGAAAACTATAATTTGAATACAATAAAGTGGCGAGAGTTTCAACCATTATCATGCATACTACTTTTCCCTTAAATTTGTGTCTACATCTACGAGATAATAAAAACATAAAACGGTAACAGGTTTAAATTTGCGCTGCTGATATTTGCTTGCATTACATTTCCTAAGCAGCCTATTTTCTGTTATCAATCAGTAATATCCATTACAACGGTTATTGGATGCAATTCCTCATCCGCACTTGATTGTGCTCACGCTCCGCTCCCTGAAGAGTTTTGCGGCCAATCGCACACATGCCAATCCAACCACACGAACGTGCCATCCACAGGGAACCCATTTTAACACCCGGGTAAAGAGAGGGACATGTAGATAAATGTCTTACCAAATGACACTTGCACCGTGCTGGGGCTCGAACCAACGACCTTCGCATTTTTAGTCAGGTTTTTAAGCCACTCGACTACGACGCCTCTACAATAATGACTTTGACATTATCTGTTTTGTTACTATGTCTTGTATGTATTCATGGTTCCATCCTGAATGTTTTTGTATATATCCACACACAAAAAAGCTCAGTCAAAATATATTTGTAATTGGCGTTTCCTAGTAAAACTGCAGATCTAAAGAAATCAAGGTAGAAGCTACAATATATTTTTATGCAAATCTACGACCTTGACCAACGCCCAGGATTAAGATGACGTCAGCATCTTCTTCCCTGACGTAGCGATCCTATTGTTGAAAATATGGACGCATATTAGCTTGATCCGGTCAAGAAAAAGAGTTCTCTCAGTCTGCAGACATTTTTCATTCGAAGGACGCGCTTCATTCTTGTTATGGTTGTTAGTAAATGTTGAGTACTGGTCATGTTGGTGGTGGAATCAAATTTGAAAGAGATTGTTCAAAAAACGCTAAAAAGTTGAGTATTATTGGAAAGATGATTGACTGTGTTTTCTGTAATTATATTTGCAACAAGAATTCAAGAATTCTTGCCGAAATCATAAATACTGATCCCCCCCCCTCCAGCACGAAATGTACTTTGAATATACGAAAGAGGAATTTGCATTGCAGTGATGATCTCTTGATTTAGCTAGATATTTTCACCTTTTTTTCTACCCTGTTAAATAAGTCACCCACTTTCATTTATAAGTATAATTGAACATGTTGTGTGTGATCACGATCGTTATCCCGTATGTGAGCTGGAGACCTCGACCTGGTTTACCGTTGTATTTGAATACATTTATAAGTATTGTTGAGTTATGGACATGACTGTAAAGAAGCTACCTGACCATAGACCAAAACATGTGTATATGGGACTACACACACGTGTGCCATATGAATGTTTGATCCAATTCATTTTTTTCTTGTCATATGAGGGCATTTAAAGAGCAATCAAATCAGGAGACATTTCTTTTAATATATTCTTCCAAACTGAGCATGAAATGGCTCCAAAAATAATTTCCCACCCTTCCCTCATTTACGCAATGAATCGCGCGCACGCACACACACACACGCACACTCCCTACACACACTAACACACACATACTAAAAACAATTATAAAATCTATTACGTCGCTATACATGAATCTCGGTTTGTTTTACTCTCGACTCAATCCCTTTCTCCCTCATTCTACTGATCTAACCTCCATTTTCTAGAGCTTTTGCAATCATTCGTTTCCTTTTTTTTTTTCTCTTTCTTTCTTTTTGCCGTCTACTATTTTCCTCCATTTTTTCCTCTCTTTTATTTTTTCTCTCCCCCAAATCCATAATTTCTTTGCTTCATATTTGTTTATTGATTGGTTTTTCTAAGTATACGTTGTTCAAGATATATTTGTAAAACAGCATCTGAGGAACTAACACTTCAACAAGCTCTCCTTCTAGTTAATTCCACTTTCGTGCGATTATTTTGTCGCTTCATTGTATATTTTTGTTTGTAATATACTTATTCATTGTATTATGTTCTGCATAAGAAATAAAATCATATGAATCATTTGAATCATAACATACTAAGCCTGCATGCATCACCTGCTAGGCTTATTCACTAAGCAGGTGATGACACCAGTTGCATAGCCCCCACTCATGAACATTATACATGCGATGAGCATGTTATTGTACTTCGGCGTTGTCTAATGCTTTATGTAAACTATGTCGCCGGTCTGGCATGTAAGATTCATCACTTTAACGCTTGACATGGAGTGAATAGTTTGCGATTGAATAGTGCAGGTGCTGTATTTCCTACAACATTCAGCTTGGGTTTCCTAGTTTATACGTACGACTGCTGCGAATGTTAATAACTGAAAATACTGTGCTTCGCGGAAAAATTGTCAACTTGTTTTCTCTCTCTCTATGCATATATCCATGTTTATTTTCACGGAATCATTTATTTTCAACTTGACAAATTAAGATGAATTCTTCAGAAATGTTATTTTAACTGAAATTGAAAATCATATAATATATTGAATGACAATAGTAGTATCAGTAATATTAATAATAAAAGTGTTAATGATTATAACAATAACAATATTAAGAATATGAACAATAATAACAAAACAATAAATAAGTATAATATGAATTCTAAAGAAGTCCGATTAGGATGAGAATGGCAGACGAAAACTAGATACAGATATACTTTGCGTCATCCTTTGCATGCATCGTACTTTCACATCACACTATAACTTCATTATACAACTACATTCAATGGCAACTATCATCAATCCTCTCAAGTTGTTTCCCCCAGTCGCATTGTCATACTTTAATTCTGTTTGCTCAGATTGAATTTGAACCGAATTACTGTCCTTGTGAATTGTTATCCAACCTTAATTTTATTTTAATATTCACAAGATATTCAGGGATTCTTTTCCATCCATGTCAAAAAGATGGATGTATGAATATTTTCATGGTTAACAGTAACTCCTTCTGAAGTGAGGCATGCAACAGAATAAACCCAATTGGATTTTATCTTGTCAGTATTTTACCATAAAAGTATGGATTACAATCTGTCACGTAGCAACTAAAAGCTTTTTGTTAATAACCGCCATGTAGTGTCGATCATGTGAAAATCCCACGCTTTCTGTCAAAAGTGAAGGAATATATTTCCTTGCTCTCTCTTTCTCTTTCTCTCTCTCTCTATCTCTCCCTCTCTCTCTCTCTCACTATCTCTTACTCTCTCTCTCTCTCTCTCTCTCTCTCTCTCTATCTCTATCTGTTTTCCTATCTTTCTTACTAGCTCTGACTCCCCCTCCTTTCCTCATTAGCACTCGCTCTTCCATCTATTTCCTCCCTCTCACTCTCTTTCTCCTCGTTTTTTGTACTTTGCTCATTATATATTCGTTTTAACTTCATCCTCTTCTCCTTTTATGATTGTTTTTCCAACATTCTTTGTTTTGGGCACATCAGAATAACAAATAAATGACTTGCAGATCCTGTCTTCCTGTTCCTTTCCTCCTTTTTTTCTTCTCCCAGACCTTCTCCTCTAAATGTTTCCTTACTCCACTATATCTAAATGACATTTTTCTCTCGTATTGTTTGATAAAGATAATGATCAGAAAGTAATGTTTCCGAGCGCATAACTATAAACTATTTATGCGAATTTGCATAGTTTTTGAAGGATAGAAAGACAATTATTCAATCACATGAATAATTTCTTCAGTTTCTCTCTTTTTATTTTTTATAAAGGCCGAGTTGTAGCATTCATCGATAATGTTCATGACCTGAAAACATAGTGTTTAAATTTCCCTCAAACCGAATTGTTCCTCTCTCACCCCTCTCTTCCTACACTGTCGCTCATATAGTTGAAATATTTTGTTATACCCCAATTTATGGAATTATTTTGACAATGATTTATTCCTAATAGATCTAGATAATAGTCTTCTGTGTGCCCATGCCTTGAGCCATAATGCATGGCCGTACAGGGGAATTTTTTATGTTGGGGACCGGGGGAAATTCAATAAATTATTGATAATTTATTGCATTTTCTTTTTTTTATTTTTTTTATTTGTGGGAACTGCCTCCTACCCTAGCCCACGCTCCTTACAGTCATGGTTTAGGGGCAAAGCAATGACCTCGTAAATGTGAGTCCCCAGGATCAAAACCGTCTCGATTTGTCATATTAGTTCCTTTTGTGGGGCATTAATCCTCATTACTGTCATTTATGACTTAGGGCGTAGGTCCCCCTAGTTGATAACCATAGTAGCATACACATGCTTTAGCAGTCACGGAAAACAAACACTGGCAAATTATTATTCAATAAAATCTGTGGATGTATACTATTATCTAGATCTATTAGGAATACATCTTTGTCAAAATAATTCCATAAATGGAGGTAAAAAAAAATATTCCAACTATATGAACGACAGTGTATATATATATATATATATATATATATATAATCGCGACATTTTTTACATGTTCTATTATTCAATAATTGCCTAAAAACGTGATTTATTTTCCCTTTAGCTCTCCGCCTCTTTACCTCTGTCTCCCTCTCTCTTCTTCTTTAGACATTTCAAGTCTTTAAAAGAAAATCTGTCATTTTCCATACTTCATCAACATCTCAATATTTTCCCTGTCCATCTCAGTTTAATTTTCTCCCTAGCACCCCCAACAACCTCGAAACCTGTCCTAGCTTAGTGTGAAAACGGGCTTTCCTTTACTCCAAAAAATGATCGATTCAATACAAATTTTAGTAAAGTTTGAAACTATGCAACAGGCGAGATCTATTCACAGGCTATCCTATCGATACAACACAGTTTGCTTTTCACACACTCAAGGATTTTCTAGTCTATTTACCTTTTTGTATACATGCCAGACATGAGTATTGATTTATCATTAATACAGGTGGCTTCGCCAATTTGTCTCGGTTTCAGCGGGAAAAACTCTAAAAATCATTTTTTCTCATGTCTGGATATTCAAGTCGATTATTCATTGGGTTTGTTGACGTTCAAGTGTTTTGTTTTAGTATGTATTTCCTTTTTATTTCCCCTTTTATTTTCAATATTAAATTTTACTAAATAGATGTGTTTGACAGATTTTATTCTTTAGTCAATAGAATTATCTGTGTCAAAAACCTGGGAGAGAATTTACGTTTTGAATGCTGTAACCCAAGAAACATCAAAGATAGTCAGCTAACCAGTAAAAACTTATTTTATTTATCGGTGCCGACAGTGTTATTATTTATCATATTTCAAAAGTACAATGTCCCTATGTGTTCAGTGATCAGTAAGAAAATCGACATGGTAAACAGATTGGAAGATTTCATGCTTTCATGACAAAGTGAGATCGTCACTTTCAGGAAACTGTCGCTGTAGTCGGAACACATTTTTAAAGGAAGTGAATAGCTAGATTGGCATGATTAGGATTTCAGCCGACGGGGAAAAACTCACTCACTCACTCTCTCTCTCTCTCTCTCTCTCTTTCCCTCTCTCCAAGCAAGAGAGAGAGAGGGAGAGATAGAGAGCGCGAGAGGGGGGGGGGGGGGGGGGGGGGGGGTAACAGAGAATTTTCCCCTCACCCGAAGACTCTCCGAGAGACGAAAGGGTATTTCTTGATGGACCTACGGGTTCGCTGTGTGCAGACTTTTAAACACATTAATTGTATTTTCACCAAATCTGGTGTCAGCGAATTATGGCCTTCTGCACATGGAAACTGACGAACCACTCCCTTTAACTATCACGGCTGACCTATTTCCAAAAAAGACGGTTCCTAGAGATGGACTGGTGAGGGAAAAGGAGGGGCGGAGTGGGTAGGGGGCTTGTGACAACCTTATTCAGAACTTCAGTCGCTAAAGCAGTTATAGTTGTTTGATTTTTGAAGATATTGTCGTCTAATACCAACAAAAAAAAAAACGACAAAACTGAGGACAACTTTTATTTTTACTTGTTGAAATTTGTTATCCTTTTCTAGACGCCCCCATACAAATATTAGATGAACGCCCCCGCTTCTTTGCTAACCCAAACCTTTTTTTTTTTTTTTACTTCTCACGACATAATGCCATGGTTAAAAAAACGCCACGACTCATTTCAGCATGTTCACTGGATAATTATTCAATTCAATATGATAAGTTCGCTCGTATTTTCAGAGAAGGTGTTTTTTCACATCACTACATTTTTCTTTCCATTTGCCAATTGCATTTATTTTCGTTACAAATACGGAATTTGTAAAAAGGATTTGACAAATTCATGAATTCGAAATCTTTCAGCTGATTTTCTTATGCTTTTATTGTGTGTCTGGGTAGTCCTATTGTTATGAGAGTGAGAATTTTTTTTTTGCGCAACATGATCAATTTTATTTTGCTTGCCTTGCCCTTCCCTTTCATCGGTAAGTGTTTTAATTAATTTCTATCTTGTTGATAGTCAATAGTGAGATCTTCTTTCAATCTAAACCTTGTTTTCAATTTGCTGGCATTCATTTTTTATATTCAAATCAGTCGCAGTCATCCGCCATTGATCTTTTTGTAACCTGTTTTGCTTCCTATCCGGTCTAACACTTTTCAGTTATTAACAATTATATTTTCATGAAAATAGTAATTATCCATGAGCATTTTTTTTGTCAAGCGTTATTGTAATGTCTTGATCTGTTTAGCCTTTTATTCATATAAAATAACTTATTCTGTCATTTGTCTAAAACATAATGGCTGTTCTTACTCATTACACGCCAGTGTAAATATGAACATATACAATCATGCACACACTCTCTCTGCATCTCTCTCTCTCTCTCTCTCTCTCTTTCTCTTTCTCTCTCTCTCTCTCTCTCTCTCTCTCTCACTCCTTCTGACTCTCTCTTTATCCCTTCTCCTGAATAATTTGAAGAATTATACCTCATACTGAAAGCATATCACTTTCACCCTAATAACCTATTGCTTTCTCTCACGAGACACACGCACACTCGTCTTGTTTTATTGGCTGGATCCAGGAGCTTGATAACAGCAACACGTCTGCGTAAGTAGTGGTGTTGCCATGGAAACTGCAGATTCTCTTCTACCTTTTTAACGACTCGACAGGCGGCATATTTATGAGAGATGTGGGTATAAGTGCATCAGCCACAAAAAAAAAATATTTTTGGTCCAATCCTGATAAAACATACGAATGATGCATTGATATAGGTAGAAATCATTAAAATTGTGTAGGCGCAAAGAGATGGCTTTTCTATGAATTTTAATAACAAACTTGATCAAAATAACCCTGGTATTTTAGGTTTTCTTGGGTTTTGTTTTTCTTCGCTGTCGGGGATATGTTTGTGCTGTTAGTGAAATAACATCGTGATATACGGTAAAAAACAAAAATCAGAATCCACAACACTTCCAGGGTTACAGTGGTTGGTAGAACTCATAGAAATAATGATAATATATTATGATGATGATGATGATGATGATGATGGTAACAATAATTATAACAATAACAGTGGAGTCCTGTGTAGCACTTATACATGGCGCTCCCATTACCCCGGCTTTAGCAAGGCTGCCAATACGTGGCAGGAATTAATTCCCCAATGCATGCCTCACCTTGGTAATGTGTAGCAAACGTAGAGTAACGCCTTTCCAATGGCCAATTATACTGCCGCGACAGGGTTTCAAACCCCGAACCTTGTGGTTCACAATACGGAGTGTTATCCACTGGACTTCCACATCTGTACTGTAACAATAGAAGTCAAATTCAATATACATGTATAGGTAGAAGTAGAAAAAGAACAGAGATATCAATTGAAGAACTGTTAACATTACATGTATTAGACTGTGTTATAAGAATTGTTATAATAGAAGAACAGCAAAATGTCTCCGTAATCAAAGAATTGTTGAGATCTAAATAACCTTTAATCATGCACTGAGAACGAATTAGTGACGTATCCATACCTTCGCCTCAGGAGGGGCACAACGGCTCATCTCGATGTGATCCATATGCTGTAAGGTAATTTTTAACATATTTATTCTTGGTCGGAAATTTTTCAGGAAGGGCAGACTGCCCCCTCCCCCGCCTCTCCTTTAAGTACGCTAGTAGAATCATGGCCAGGCACAGACGCACGCCCCCATCATTACATTTAAGTAACAAAACGCTGAATCCGCCATTAAACATAATTTTTCAACTCGGTTGAAGATCTCAAAAGGTGTCTGTGGAGAGATGCTGAAAATTACTCCTGGAACAACATCCCTGGAGAATGCTGTATACCATGGAAACTTTGACATGTTATCCGTTATCCAGAGTAATTCATCTAGAGGTGATACTTTTATATCTACGGTAGATCCATTGGCGCCGTCTCGTACTCGTATTCAGGTATTAAATCACATTTTCGTTTCAAAGAAGAAAATCACAAACCTCTTCCACTTTTGCCCCTCACTCTCTTTCCCTTTTTTAATCTATCTTTCATTCTTTCTACCTCTCGCTTTCTCTCTCTTTCTCTCTCTCGACCTTTCTGTCTCTGTATCTATCTTTGCCTCTCTCCCTCTATCATTATGAGGCCTTCATATTTTATTCTCTTTCCCTTCTGCCAATATTACCCTTCCCTTTTTCGCCCTCCTGTACTCTCTCTCTCTCTCTTTCATACACACACGCGCACACACACACACACTTACGCACACACACACACACACACACACACACACACAAACAGACACTCCTTACCCTCTCTTCGATAACTCTCTACATCCCTTTCTCTTTCTCCATCATTCTTTCTCTCTCTCCTTCACTGTGTTCATCCTTCTCTCCCTTAATCATGTTCCTTCTTTTAAAAGGAAATCGGGTAATATTGATTAAACAGTTTCATCATTTTTGCAAAATTGATGAGATTGTCAGAATCCTCAATCAACCATTTTGGTTCATGGGAAGCGAGGTCAAAAGGCTGGTAACATGAAGTTCTTCAAAACATCACTTGAAACGTGTTTGTTACCAAGGTTACACCATACTTCATAATTACCATTCTATATACCATTCAAAGAACATGGAATTAATTCCTTGAAATGCTAGAGCGCCGTTATGGCAGCCGAGCTAAAGCCAAGGTAATAACCGGGAGCGCCTTGAACGTCAAGTATGACAGACATGAGCACTATATAAAGAACCCGATATTACTATTATTATTATTATTAAAAAGTTCATTAAAATAAACATTAGTGTCGTATTTTGGGGGTTCTTCACGTGCAAGTGATCAATCTAAAGTATTCTGAAGTATAATTCTAAAGTATTACACCATACTTCATGATACTTTATATATACATGTATATATAACTGTTACACCGTACTTCATGATACTTTATATATACATGTATATATAACTGTTACACCATACTTCATGATACTTTATATATACATGTATGTATAACTGTTACACCATACTTACAAATATTTTAGATCCATCACGCCTACATGAAGAACTCCAAAATACGACACTAATCTTTATTTTAATGAACTTGGTTATCCACTAACTTCTTGGATTGGTATTATAATAATAAAATCATTTTTTATAAAGCGCATAATAATAAATTCTGTATGCGCTTTACAACAATCAATAATACAGTTTATATACCTCACTTAAAAAATCCAGCCATCTAATTGGTCGAATTTGGAGTCGTGATTTTAGCCATTCCCGTAAAGATACGTAAAATACCGGATAATAGTCCAAAAGTGAGATCCCTCAAAATTCCGGTTGCCATGAAAATAGTAAGATTTTGCTGCGATACCCATTGGTTTACATGTTACAATGTTCTTTGTGCGAGCGCGGATACCATACAGTTATTGTGAAATTAATTTGGTTGCTACATTCGCACATAGCGCAGACGACCGCCGATCTCGATTGCAGGTAGTATTAATAGGCCTAGATCTACATGTACTGACGAGATGACGCCCCTTTGAAAATATGGAGATAAACCTGTTCTTTAATATGACACCTCATTTTTTGAGTATCACCTTCAGGATCACAAGCAATAAAAGTTTGCATCTCGATTTGGAAATAATTTTTAAAACAAATTTTGCATGATAGCGCAATGCACGTAGAAATCTAGACTGCATAGGGATATATGCGTGCAATCTCAATGGGAGGGATTTTAGCACACAAACGCGAGTGGTGCGCGATCAGACACCCTGAAACTAGGTCTTGATTACCATGATTTGTAAGTCACACATGTATTCTATGACCCATTTTCGATATATAAAAGTTTCAATGACTGCTTTTTGTATTCGAGGAATAGTTGTTTTATGGACTCTCGTGGATGTTGCATCTTGACATTACCCCTCGGCACGCCTCGGGGCGATATCAGGATGCAACATCTTTTTTAACCTACAACTATTCCTCTCACAGCAGTCATTATATCTATATTATTACATGATTATAAAATGGTTTTCTGGTGTGCACTGCCAACGCAATTTTAAATTATATCATAAATAAATCATAACAGTTCGAAGTTGTATAAAGGTCTATATGAATCAGGTCGTAAAATTGGCAACAACTATTTAAATGTTCAATTCCTAATATTTTGTTGATAATGTATATCAAATTAAAAAGTGTGAAGAATAGAGATTGCAAATTTCACTCTGAGTTGCCAATTTAGAAGCTTCAATGATTATTTTGGATTAAGTCGCTCTTATTCATGAACAGCATAATGTACTGCAATATAAATTGACTCATTTATCGAGTGATTTTTGGCACACTTTCTGCTCATGAACAATTTGTAATTCAAAGCGCTCTGAATTAAAATGATCTGGAGCAAATAACGGGTGACATTAAACTGCTATGGTTTAAAAGATGCATCGGGACTCTCCTACTGTAAATCCTAAACTCTTTAAATACCTGTTCAAGATGGGACTAGGTCATACTTCTACTACAGTCTAATCTATTTGATTCGCAGTGGATACGATTTTCCATCAGTGGATAATCATGTTCTGGGGGAAAACTCGCAGGAAATGGAATGAGAAAACAATTATGTTTACATGACTGTAATTCATGATGGCATAGTCCATAGAAAAGAATGAAGGCCGCTAAGTCGCCAGGTCAGAAAGTGTAGAAGTGTCGTAATCGCGTGACTTAAACGCTTGACCGGAGATGCGAGATACATAAGTTTGATTTTCCGGCACGTAACCAATGTTCTTAAGAAAGGCATTATATCTACATTACTTCTCTCAATGCAGGTGTTAAATGGGCACCGAGTAAGCTGCGATGGTTGTTGTGGTTTGAGTAACATAGTGCGCGTCTGTAAAATGGCGCCTGATGGAAAAAAATTAATGTTCTCCATGGAATCGAGAATGTGCTTACTTTATTTGCATAATCCGATTAGGTTGCTAGTTATAATCTGTAAAGCGCTTAGAAATATCAGGGATGTGTGAACGCTATCAGAATAAATGGCGAAACATTATTTTCATGATCTGTGCAATAACAGTATTACTCGCCCCTAGCTCACTAAGCCAAGCAAGCTGGATCTCCATGCAGTCGATAATTAAGAGAAATAACAAGGAACCATGGCAACCAGAATCCTAAATAAGTGAAAATCTATTCATTCATGGCCCTCCGGCGGACAAGGGGGATTGCATTAGGAGTGGGTATATTACGTGTGTATTCATCGATACAATTAGTATTTTAATATCCGTGTGAGAATGGTTGATATCATATTAGATGACGCATGATATATTCCTCCCCTTATCTAAATCATAGAATTTTCTTCCTTGAGAAGAGTATCGTCCTCTATCATCATCAGTTTTTGTGAAATAATGACGCAGATCATAATATTGGTTAAGAGCGGCCATTTGACGGCAGGTATCCCCAATTGCACACGCATAATCGACTATTGCAAAGTGCGATGAACTATTCGCACCTTTTGTCCGATTTTCTCTCTCTCTCTCTCTCTCTCTCTTTCTCTCTCTCTCTCTCTCTCTCTCTCTCTCTCTTATTTTCCATTTTTTTCTTCTTTCCCTTCCTCAATTTTTCAAATGCGCTACACACAAACCACACACACACACACACAGGCACTCTGTATCTCTTTATCTAAATTTCCTACAATCTCTCTTTACAGTCTCTCTCTCTTGTTCTTTATTTCTCTGTCTGTCTGTCTGTATGTTTGTCTGTCTCTGTCTCCCTCTCTCTCTCACCCTTTATCTAACTATACACTAATACATCTCTTCCAACTTCTCTCTCACGTGCTGCCTTACTTGCATATTATGTTTACGAACTTTTCGCAAAACCTTGTCTCATAATCGATTCTGTAATTTGTTGACGTTTATCTTCTTTTTGGCCTTTCTATTTTTATGATAAAATTCTGTTCGACAAATGGTCAACGTTTATAACAAATATCCTGCCATATCAAATTATCAATATTTTAGTTTATCTTTACTCATCTCTATTATAATAACATAAAATTTATAAACATTGGCCCTGTTACATAACAAAGTACAAATTAAATCATATCTCCCTCAAATAAATCGTATCTCCTTCAAAGAGAGTGATAGATAGATAGATAGACAGTTAGATAGATAGACTAGATAGGTAGATATATAAAAAATAAATGAGAGAGAGAGAGATGAATTGATAGACAGATAGATATCGCAATTTATAACTCAAATCCATGTAATGATGAATATTGTCACAGATATCATGATCATCGCGTCAGAAATGTCCCATCCTATCTCACCTCTTACTTCACCCCACTATTACTATTATGTACCTTCTTGTCTGGTTTCGCCAGCTGACGTGCATGTATTACCAATTAATAATCACTTACACATAATCGAACTCAAAGCTCGAATTCAGATGGCCTCGTGCTTGAAACGATATGCACAAATATCGTAAATATAGGGATACCGCCACTTTCATATCTAAAAACATCTGAGTAAATCATACGTGAAATAATACGTCAAAAGAAAGGAAACGCCTTTATTGATGTCGATAACAACTCTTGTTATTCATGAATACCTCTTTTACACTAGGCAAAATTGTTCTAAATTAGTTCACTGTCCACTTGTAATTGCCAGGGCATTTAAGGGAAATCATTACAGTGTGAATGCATCTACATGTATATCAGGTTCGACGGAAATAACTCGTGTTCAGTATTGAGTGCCCACATGACCACTTTCACACTAGGCAGAAATCTCGCACTGGAGATCAATCTAATCAGTACTCTATACAGCGGTAATTGGTGAATGCATCTATATCAGGGTCGCCGATCGTCCTGGTTTCGCCTAAACTCACTGATGTCTACATGTAAGTACACCCCGTGAATACTGCTTCAAAGATAATTAGCTCATTTTCCTTTGTTGCACGTGCACCTAAGCGTCGACAGCAAAATATTCATGTAATAATTGGAAGATGAAGAAGTGAGACTCATGGATAAAAGTGCATTAAAATATCGACAAAGTTAGTCCTACATACTGTTTAGCGCACTTTGTGAAAATAAAGGAGGAGGTAAGAGAGAGAGACAGTGAGAAAGAAAGAGAGAGAGAGAGAGAGAGAGAGGGAGAGACAGAGAGAGAGGAGGGGGAGAGAGAGAGAGAGGGGGAGAGAGAGAGAGAGGGGGAGGGAAGAGAAAGTGAGTGAGCTAGAGCTGAAAAGAAGATGAAGGAGAGAGAATGGGAGTGGTTAAAATGAGATGAAAAAGGGAGAGAGAGAGAGAGAGAGAGAGAGAGAGAGAGAAATGAGAGGGCATTGAAGAAAGTGATAGAGAAATGGAATGATGGCATGGGAAAACGTTCCTGTATGAAATCCCTTTGAATTTCTGATCCAATCCTTGCCATGAAACCTAAACATTCTTAAATAATTTTACTGTTTGTGCCCACCCATAATTCTAATCTTATCGAAATATATACCTCTCTCTAGAAATACAATTATCGTCTACTGGTGTATTTATTTGTCTGCGTGTGTAAGGTTGTGTGTATAAATAGTAATGCCGGCAGACCTCTCGCATTTTGTTGATTAGTTTACGCCAAAATACAAACATCTAATGACTCATCATTTTAGTATAATTATCTACAGGCCTCGGAATGAACCATTTTCGCAACGTAATCCAATTAATTGCACAAATCTTTGTTAAGTGTTTCGTTACAAATGATTTCATTCACTGTTACGAATGGTTGTATTTCAATAGTCAGAATGCGAATTGCATACAGTAACTGTCGCTAGGTAGGACACACATTATGGCTTGTCCGACCTAACAACACGTAATTTTGGCAATTTGCATTATGGCTATCGAAATACAATTATTCGTAACAGATGAATTATATAACAAGTAACGAGGCACTTAACAAAGATTTTGAGCATACAATTTGAATTACATTACGAAATTTGGCCAATAATATTGCTTTCGTCTGCGCATGGAGACTGAAGAAACCACCTTCTTTTCTTTGCGCATTCAGGTGTTGCTTTTTGATTGATGATTTGTCATCATCGAGGCTACCATAATCAAGGTAATGGCGCGATTCTCAACGCCTATTTCCGCCAATGAAACGCTAACTTCAGCTGGCTCGGGCAAGGAGTAATGATTTTTTCCTCTTCAAAAACACCTGTTGAACTAATCCCTATAATATTTTTCTACCAGAATGAAATCACATGTCCTCCCAACCCATATTTCTCCATGCAACTACATTATATAATGAGGAAGGTATTATCATGATTATAAAGCCTCAACAAAAACAATTCAGCCGACTTGAAATGCCATTTATAGCTATTAAAGGCATCCTTTTAACAATGTTAAATCTGAGATGCATGGCCCTACGTGTTATCAGTGTCTGTGATAATGGTGTAATATTGAAACCCTAAAAGAATTGCGCTTCAAAATGATCATGAAGTTCCTCAAAAAAAGTAAAAACCTTTGAGTGACCGGTTTTACCATACTCGTTTTCCCCAAAAGACTGTAGTGTTATAAAAACCGTTAGGAAAACTAAAAATACAAAAGACAGTCGATCGGCTTGTAAAAGTCATGGGATTCCTGACTGACCTTAAGGTTTATAATTATGATTGCAGCATTTTCAGAATCTGAGGCAATGTTACCGAGTCACGTTAAAATTGTATATTTGGGACGTTTAAGTTTTTTTTTTTACTGATGATGATGATGATGATACTGATGATGATGACGATAACAATAGCAGATGAACCTACCATCTAGCCTGCTACTATGCAAATGTTAGGTTTAAAGGGCCTATACTACGCATGAATACAATATATCATACCGTTCTTGATGAGGCTATCAATCATTAAAGGCAATCATCTATAATTGGGTTCGACTTACTTATCCTGGGTTGAGAGTGAGTGACCCGTAATCTTGAAAGCGGCCTGAGTACAGAGTAATACTAATAGTAATAACAATAATCATGACAATAATAACAATAATGCCAACAAAATATGATAATAATAGGACCCTTCTTGTATAACCAAGGAGATACGCTTATCACGTAAAACCCAATGAATTCAAGGAATAAGTACTCTGTTACTATACATGGGTCGAGTGTGGCAAAGAAAGATTAACCGTTGCCTACCACTGAGCATATTAACAGGGCCATGTATCTCCCAGTATAGCAAAGAATAGACGTATCATGGTACCCATCCATGTCTTGCTAAAGTACGTGAGCCGCGACAGGGATTCGAACCTCGTACTTTGTGGTTCACAGTCCGGAGAATCGTCAAACTGACCACAACACCTCTACATACCAGATCACATCTAGAAAACATAACTCATGACTGCACCACGCAGTATCATGTAGCTGTTCTACCAGCTCCATCAAGGATCCGTTTACTACAATACCAAATGAGCTGTTCACCGTGTCATGATGCTAGACCTACATGTATATCTCTTTGACAAGTTATTGCTACTGAGTGATAAAACGCCAATCGCTTTATGAACGCTTAATTGGTTTTTCATAATTCGGAGATAATGGCATAATAATAAAAATTGCACATGCGACGAACACCAATCATACATGTCCTTGACTTCAATATACTAAGCTTCAAATTTGTACACAGTAAATTAACGTTGGAATTAATATATGAAATGGCGCTTTATTACATTATTTCGTTAATGCAAGTACTGCATTGGTGGTAAGGGAATTTACATTGCCCTATAGTTTCCATTTTCTTTTGTATGGTATGTATTAGTATTACATTCCATTAAAAACAATGTAATTACTGTAAGGCCAGATGATGCATTTACTATCAAACTTGTCATATGAATATTCTACATAATGACACCGTTTCTCACAAAAGGAATCAAGAGTTTTGTATTTTAATATACATGTACAGAATATACTTCGAACTCCTTTCAGCTGATAAATATAGGGATAGGCCCGTATTCTGAAGTCGTGTCTAACTAAGCCACGTCTAAAGTTAAACAACTGTTTAGTTAAACAGGAGTTAGACACGACTTCAGAATACGGGCCATAGTCTCTATTAATTAAAATATTTGTTGTCTGATAAAAATTCATCTGACCAAAATATTGAAATACACCTTTTACAAACTGTTCGTGTTAAATTGCGCTTAATCGGTTTTGGTTATACAAATTGTGATAATAATACATTTTTTAATTCATTAGTAAGGTTGTTTTCTTCGACAAAAAGCACTTATATTTTAGTATTCAAATGTTTATCTATTACAATTTGCCGTAGTAATCAATGCAATGCACAAGCGGATAAACTATCAACACTAAATAATTTGTATAAATTACCGTTTGTCATTTTCTAAGCATTTAATCTTATTTGAGGTAGTAATGTATAAATACATACTTGCACAATTATTATATTGTTTCCATGTATCTTTCAATTGATTTGTTCATATTTATATCAAATATTATGCTTATGTGTCTGCAAGAATGAAATTCGGGTACCATGTGAATTAAGTTTTCTAATAAATACAAATACAAATTAATAGTTTGTACTATGGTAACTGCAATTTAGGTATGTTCAGTGGAGCTTTACAACAACATTTCAGACATCCGAATAGAACCTGTAAGATATATTTCATGTACACTTCATTGCGCGGATATGTGTTTTTGCTTTCGCCATATACGATAACTTTGATAGCGCGGAATCAGATGACGCATGCCAATACTAAGTAGAGATCGTTCCCTGAAAGGAAAATCTTGAAGATGATTGTTAACACCAGCTTGAATGGAAGGCGCTCCAGCTCATGACATTTAGAAATGCAGTGACTTTGTAATTTTTCGCAACGCTTTGCGCTGTTTCATTCCCTCGGAGAGCTTGGAGGACCTTGAAGGTAAAATGTCAGGAAATGAACATAAATATTTGGATGAGGAATTCATCTTCCATGCAAACATACACACGGTGCGAAAGGGAGGAGAAGATAAAAATCGAGACAAATAAGCCCCTTTTCTAGTAATTTAGTTAAACTTGACTTGAGGACTATATAGTCATGTTAAACAAAGGGAAAATCTCACGGTAGAAATTCTAATTATTTTAAATTTGCATTTCCTAATTTTCAACTACTTATACCAAATGCAAAAGGAATTATAGCCCTTCAAAATACTACTCTTAAAACAAAGAAAACCGCAAAATAATATGTATTCTGAAAAATGATTTCGGCTAGCTAGGTTCCTACATTTTTAAATGTGAAATTGTTACATTGCACCATTAGGTATATGTTCGATTGTCTTATCAAATAACTCGAATATGATTCTTAGTTATTTAGGTTTGAGTTACTACAATGGAAAAGCAACAGGCAACAAAATGATACGCCACCTTATCCAACTGGATACATGCAAGCTTTACGTTGTTCTTATGAAGCCTACCCCAATATATATTCTTCCAATTGTACATTACATCAACAGCCCTACGTGTTATCAGTGTCTGTGATATGGTGTAATATTGAAGCCCTAAACAAATTGCGCTTCAAAATGATCAAGAAGTGACCGGTTTTACCATACTCGTTTTCCCCAGTAGACTGTAGTGTTTGGCAAACGGTTTTCAAAATGTGTAATTCCAATCATAAATATCTTGATAATCAGACAGACGATCGGCTTGTAAAAGTCGTGGGGTTACTGACTGACCTAAAGGTTTTAATTATCATTGCAGCATGAGCTAAATCCAGAAAAAAATTCAGAATCTGAGACAAAGTTACCAGATCCCTTTAATCATCAAAACAAACACAACCTCATTTCGTATACTCAATCTCAAATGAATAGTATCTTTAAATCTGAAGCCTATTGTCCTCTACTCATTAGTGCATCGGTCTCATTTTCATTTCTCTCAATTAAGCTAGATCAATCGTGAGTTCACTGAATTGAGTTCAATCAAAATAGTGACGAGATGTATTCGTTTAATGTCGTGTCTGTTGTTCTTTGGAGGAATAAGTTTCTCCCACTTAATACTATCCTTATGTTTTTATCGGTGTGTGTTCAACTACGTTTTGTAAGAATCATCAAAAATTATAATAATAATAATGATAATAATAATAATAATAATAGTAATAATAATATTCTGTGTTTTATAGCGCTTAATACATGGAATATGTCTCTAAGCGCTTTACAGCTATATTAATACCCGGGCCATCGGAGCCAGTCTTGTTCGCAAACAAGGTATGCACATCTTCCACTCCCTAAGGAGCATTCTAGCCAGGCGCCAGTATTCAGACGCTCAGAATGCTGAGCAAACTACTATGATCTTCGCATCCTACCGGGTACACATCTAACACTCGGGTCATTGGAAGCAATGTAAATAAAATGCCTTGCTTAAGGACGTGAGGGCCGGCCAGGAATCGATTCCATGCCCTAACCCGCACACTAGTCAAGTGTTTAAATGACTCGACTACGAAGCCTATATTTAGGGAGGTGGGAGTTGGTCTAGCGGCACGTTCACTTGGTCAGCTCTCTGTCTTCGCCTACAAACTGACTCAGGCGACCCCTGTTCAAAACTGAGTCATGTCTTTCGGATGGTGAGGTTAAAGGTCAAGGTCAATCCCAAGATGTAAATAATCCTTTCTGATTGATACACGTCTGTAAAAACCCAAATACACGCACTTATACATCTCCAACGTCACTCCCCTCAAACAAAGTCAAAGTATAAGAAATGGACAATAAAGAAGATGAAGAAGAAGAAGAGAGGAAGAAAAAGAAAAAGTAAAGAAAAATGAAGACAAAAAAAAAAGAAGAAGATGAAAGAAGGAAAGGATAAAAAGACAAAACTTAAGAAGAAATACAATTTAAAAAACAAAAACAAAAACAAAACAATTGAAAAGGAAAAAGGAGAAAGGGTAAGCATAAGTAGGTCCATTTCCCACCTTTTAATTGTCCACTAAGAAGATCTGCATGCATTGAACGCAGGTGATTTATAGCCTTTCCCTGAGAGTCCTTACAACGCTTGCACAAATTTATGTGAAAATATACTTTCGTGTACAATTATCGTGTCAAGTTTGTTAGAATAAAAATATGAAAGCGGACGCTTGAAAGGATTTTTCCCTCCCCCACCCCTCTCTCTTTCTCTCTTTCCGTATGCCTGTCCCTCTCTTCATATTTTGTTCTTCTTTATCACTCATGCTTCCGTCTCTCACTCGTTCTCTCTCTCTCTCTCTCTCTCTCCCTCTCTCTGTCTCTCTCTCTTTGATAATAATAATAATAATAATAATAATAATAATAATGTGTCTTGTTTACCCAGGGTAGCCTCATCAGTATTTATACTGTTCTCCCTGAGGGCCCTGCAATCATGTCTTTCTTCTTTTTGTTCTTCTCATGTCTCTCGTCTGTATTTCGGTCTCTCTATACATCTATATAATTATGTGTTATCCTCTTTGCTTCACTACCCCTTATCTTTCTCTCTCCCCTCCTTCTCCCCCACCCCTTTCCCCCTCTCTCTCTTTCTATCTCTCTCTCTCTCTCTCTCTCTCTCTCTCTCGCTTTAGTGGGTGAGGCAGACATACAATACTCCTGTCTAAAAGCAAAACTTAGCGTCTGATAATTGCATGTTTATTTCCCACGAGATCAGATATATATGAGTGCCATGGGGATTTGTGTGGATATATGAGAAGGGCGTGACCAAATACACCATCGTATATCAGCAGCCGTATAGTTGTCATGTAATATCATATCCCAGCACGCGCCTTGTATTAGTGGAGCCGATTTTCTTTGCCACTTAAGCCTCTTCCTCCGATGCAAGGTGAAACTTTCATACGATATGGATAATGCAGGATCATGTTGACAACATCCCCCCATCCATATCCCTTAGTCTGCCTCCCTCCCCCCTCTCTTCTCTCTCTCTCTCTCTCTCTCTCTCTCTCTCTCTCTCTATATATATATATCTCTCCCTCTGTCCCCTTTTCCATCCGTTTTCAAACAAGCAGTAACTTATTTGGTTGTAGAAAAATAAACCGGCGGTTTTTATTTCATGTACTATTACATCCCGACGTGTCTCTAGCATTGATGCTCTGGTGCCAATTTTTCTTTGTCATTTTAACGTCATATTATATTTCCTTACTCAAGGTAAACCCCGATATTAGAAACACAGCTCAGATCATAGCTTAAAAAATAGAAATACAAAGAAAACATATCTTGGAGATATGGAGCTGGTTTTGCTGAGGTAACTCTAGTCACGCTTAACAAAATCATGCAAGTTATACCGGTCGTTCTGCTACACCTTCATATTCTTATATAATATTTTCTCCTATTACCAAACGTTTGGCTTTATCACACAGGTTAATTCTGGAGTAAGCTAAGCCGCTCGACGGAAAGCTTTACGACAATGCGAGACTCCTAGGAGTATAGTCATCCCGTTGTTTTGTCCCAACTGTAAAACTCACCATGCAAGGCATTTGATTTTGTATTCACAAAGATCAGTGCCAAAAATGTAAATACATCCTGTATATTGCATTTTTCTCTACAGTTTGGCTGTATTACCCCCTTGAGGCTTGAGTAATCCCGTTGTTTTAACCCCATTGTTGCAAAAGTCACCATGCAAAGTTTTGTTTTTGCATTCACAAAGATCTATATTTATAATGATATGTATATCCTATCCACAGATTCATGGAGATAAGCAAACCTTTACGAGTCCTTCTTAAAAACACAACTTCGATTATGCCGACCCGCTTTTACGCAGAGAAGTTAATTTGTTTTCTACGTACGCCCAGTTTCATAACGACACATTTTTACGCCAAACAGGGGTTTAGGATAAGCACCTTTTCTTTCGACGATCAATGGATTAAAATGATGATTTAGATCGAATGAGTCCTATTCATACCTCCAGCTACGCAGGTATAGATTTTTTAAAAACTATCAGCAAATTTTTAACTAGAAGGTTCGATGATTGGAGGCAGTTTACGCATCTTAAAACGCCTTCAGTTGACATGGGTGCTCGAAACCCCCGAGGAAGCCAATGAACTTAGAAAGCTAACTTCCGTAGTATTCACTTCGTTATTATAGGCAGATCCACATAGTAAAAATGGCTGCACCTATTACCCCTGTTTAACAAAAAGCTATAAAATCTCAACACAGCGCTAGTCATCACAGGCTTATAACTGTCATGGTTTTTGATAACCGAGACCAATCATACAATCTTGAATTCGCATATCAATCGCATTTTCATAGTTTGATGGTCCCCTAAAATTGTGATGTCAATTTCCCTTTTTCCTAGCTCATCACAATTGAACGCACCTGGCACATAGTATGTAATTATGCATTCTCTGAATTTAATTGAATGAATGATACTCATTACAAATGTATATTCAAGCCCCCCCCCCCCTCTCTCTCTCTCTCTCTTTCTCTCTCCCTCTCTCTTTCTCTCTCTCTCTTTCTCTCTCTCTTTCTCTCTCTCTTTCTCTCACTCTCTCTCTCTTCCTCAAACGACTCGGGTCCGAATCAACAAGATCAAAGGTGGGGTTTTTCGGATGATAATGTTACGTTACTACCAGACTTGTATTTAAAATTAAAATAAAAACAAAAAGTGAAATTGGGCCCCGTCTTCTAAAGAATTGCAATTTATCCCAATTAATTGCTTTTGGTTCGAATTAATTGCAAATGCAACATGAAATTGATATCAATTCCAACTCTGCTCATAAAAGATAAGTAGATTTTTGTAACAAGATTTAGTAAAGGACTTTGCGATCAATTTGTAAAAGAATGGCCGTTGCAGATCTGACTAACATATATATATATTTCGTAAGACTCATGCTCACACATTAATATCAATTCTAATATCGAACCGGCATCAGTTGATTGTGTTACCCTATCGAGGCTCTGCAAATTCAGACATTTCTCATTTGCTCCCTTAAACCCTAAAAGCATTACTTGACACTGAAACTACGTATACATGAGATTGTATTGTATACAAATCTAGGAGAATAATTATGCAGAAGGATTACTTGTAAAGCAGTATCCGTACTGAATAAACTTGCCTGTATTATGAAGAAAACGTTTATGTAATAATAATAATAATAATAATAATAGACATTTTTATACGCCGTCTATATCTAAAAATTATATTCCGAGGCGCACTAATACTACCCCGATATTAGCCTAGCTGCCATTACAGTGCTCTAGCATTTCAAGGAATTAATTCCTGCCATGTCCATCTGCAATGTCCTTTATGGATAAGCTTGAGAGTAAAGGCTTTTTACCAAATAATTGAAACTGGTACGGTACGGAAGAGCGTTACTTGAAGCCGAACCACACCTCATTAAAAATTGATTATCAAGGCTTCGTGGCGCCAACGATGAAAATTATAATATTCCTGCATTTCCCCTCTTTTTGTTTTGCATTATGGTGTAATAGAAATCACTAAAAGTATCTCACCTAGCCAGTATTATTCATGTAGAGACCCCTGTCTACTTCATTCATTTTAAACCAGGAGCTCAATCCATTACCGTTTAAACTTCAGTCCGTCCGAATCCATACCGTGTGAGTCAAAAAAAGTTTACACCTAGAAAATTTATAATTATTTTTAGAAATCATCTATGAACACTAAATTATTATACATTTTTTGAAAAAGTGTTTTATCTCAAATCGTTTGGTATCATTTTTGTGTAGTAATATGTGTTCACGCTTGGATGAACAGGGGGCATTGTTTGCGAGAAGTGCAACAATCTACTTGCGCCAAAGTGATGCCTTCAGTATTATGTTGGGATTAAAGTGAGAGAATTGAATTGAATGTATCAAATGAGATGCATTGCATATGCTTTTTGCAGAAGCAAAGTCACACCCACACACACACACGCGCGCGCACGCGCACGCACGCACAAATGTTTGTTGATATTTGATATTCGATATTTGATATGACTTGTGTAGCATGATTAATTTTGACAGGGATGTCATTTGGATCTGCAATGACCGAATTATTACCCAAATCCCAATTGTTTTATTCAAACATCACATAAGTAACTTTGGCGCAAGTCTATTTTTACACTCTCGCAAACTATGCCTCCTGTTCATCCAAGCGTGAACAACATGATACTGAATGATTCGGGATAAAACACTCTTTCGTGAGATGTATAATAATTTCCCTTTCATAGATGATTTATAAAATAATTAGAAATTTTCTAGGTGTAGGCCTAAACTCTTTTTTGACTCACACTTGGTACATCCAATATTTCTTTCCGTAAATATCATGGACTACGTTTTTGTAATTATGAATATGGTAAAATATTTCTAATGCCATTGCATTCATGTTTCCGTAATATGAAATTTGTGTGATTCAATATGGAAAATGTATTTGTACTCGCTCCTCATCATAACTTCTACATTGCCATGCTTGTTGAGGTTTCATTGGGCTGTCAACAACAGCAACAACAACAACAAAATCTTGATGAAGATTCTTGTTCCCTTGTATGTATAATATGAAGTGAGCCGTTAATTGCTTTAATGCTCGTGGGGTTTTCCAGGAATGGACGCCGAAAAACCACTGCGCTGTGTTTTGACCAAACAATACATAAAACATCATCAAGAGCACTGTCTGTTTCCATGGAAAAAAACGATTTCGTACAAAACAAAAATAAAGAGACAAAGGTTCATTTGACCCTTTTGTTTTTATTTTTCTTTGGTTACTTTGTTGGAGCTCTCGTTTGATTTTCTTTTTGTATCAGAATGTTTTCTCTACATTATTTCCTCTATTTACTTTCTTCCTTTCCCATTTCCATCTGTCACTATTTGTTGTTGTCTCTCTCCCTCTTTCTCTCTCTCGCTCTTCCTTTCTCTTTCTATATCTTTATATCTCTCTCTCTCTCCCCTTTTCTCTCTCCCGCTCTTCCTTTCTTTCTCTCTCTCTCTCTCTCTCTCTCTCTCCTTCATCCCTTTCTCATTAACCGTCGAAGATTTTATCACAATGAGTTACACAATTAATTGAACATAGGGTCGTGGATCATAAAGCTGGAAGTTGGACGGTAAACCAGAAAGTAGGTTTGAAAATAACAGAATGGATTTATAGCAGCATCCACTTCAGTCGAAAGGATTGGATGGCTTCCTACAACATTAATTAGACTGGGAAATACATCCGTGGGCAAGAAATGTGGTAATAATAAATGCAACGCTTTCATAAACCGGAGATAAATCACAAATCATAAATCATAATATGACACTTGATATGAATCTTGTTCAATACATGTTAAAACACATGAACCAATAGGGGAAGAAGACAGACTGTCTGGGTTGGTGTGAGAACAATATTCAAGAACGGAGAAAGAAAAAAATTGCAAAAAATTAAAGGTAATACAAAGTTTTGGGAAATTTTGAAAATTGGGTGGATAGTGAATCTTTACAATTTTGACATATTTGGATGCCCCTGTGGATGTATTATAAGCACTAAACAAATTAACCCCTAAAACACTTCTGTTTTCGAGAAAAATGGAATATAACAATTTACCGGTGCTCCCGGTAAATTTTGATAAATTTCAAATAGCGCCTACGGCCGTACAATGGTAGCTGCGACCATGGAAATCTCAGAATATGTAGCTGTGATATATAATTTCCAAACGGGAATAGCTAATCGGTCGATTTTAGTCAAGAAACATTGTTTCATAGCTAAATTGGTATCTTGACCTTGAGAGGGAGCTATACAACATAAAGGGTTTAATATTTATAATTTCATAACTTTAGACTCGATTTCAACCGGGACAACGATCAATGAATATTGTAAGAACGCATATGCTTCCAATATGTTAATTTGAACCAAATTCATGACCCCATACAAAAACTTTGTAATACCTTTAAGGCTGGCGTTTTTAAGGTGAAGAATTGAAGGATTAAAAAAAAAAAGATAATAGAAAAAATACAAATAAGATGAAGATACAGTACAGATGATCAATATATAATGAAAATAATATTGAGAAATCGAATAGGCAGTTCAATTAAAAAGAATGGAAGAGCTACAGACGTATAATGATATTTATGTACTTAATAAGGGCTTCTTATTATTTAAGGCAGCCATACAAGAACCGGATGTGCTTCCCTACATTATTTCTAATGATATATTATAGATGCTATTGTGCACCATTTCTGACACTACTTGTTTTCGAATAAGAATAATGTTTCAAGTACGCATTAAAAAAAATAAAAATTCGTGCACACTTTGATGTTCAATTTCTTTTGCTGTACACTGATCACTTAGCCTATGCCGCTAATCACGTTTTATACAACTATAATGGTTATTAATGAAAATGTGAAATAATTGTGGCCTATTGGTATACCTATATTAGAGTTTCATTCACAACATGGCGTCGAACAATCATATTTCAATATTTGTTCCCCTCGTGTTTCTCCATACTTTTCGATATACAACAAAAATGTTGCAATATTCACTCTGATCAGTGCAATAGCATTATCCTTAAGGGTGTAAATGTTACATCTTTTACTGCTTAATATCAACACAGTGCACACTTAAAGGTGTAAATATATGCACTTTTCGAGGTTTTACTTTGCATCATGATCAGATGGGATTCGGTTAGAGTGAAAATTTGACACCAAAAGGATGCAAAACGCAGGAATCGAATCTTTCAAGGATTCAAACATACAACTTATTTTAGCGTGCTTTCGTTTTACCCGAAGGGGAGCAAAATTGAACCTTATTATTTATAACGTACAATGAACGTAATATAAAGCCATGGTTGTCTATTTATTAACTGACTCACTTACCAGTGAGTCTAGTAATGGGTTAGTTATGGGTTAGATGGGTATAAACAAAATGACCCGTGAAAATTTTACCTCTCTTTCTCTTAAATAGGTCATCCTTTGCTTTTAATAAATAATATTTTACTCTCCACTTGTCGTACAACGGGTTGTATCATTCACCATTTGTTTACTTCCAATGTATCTTCCAGATCTAGTACGTAAGACTTACGTCAAACACGAATCGAAGACTTCATTCATTTTGAATCAAAAGTTTGAAGTCCGAGATGATTTACAAACATGAAATTCTCAAAGAACTACACGTTCATTGCCAAAATCAATTGTGACGAGTTCCTTCACCAACATCATTATTCTTTATTTGTCAAAAGTCTTCCTGAAACAAAGTTAAAATGTAAAGAAGAAATATACTTACCGACTTGTGCGCTATCAAACAACGATAAGCTAATAATTCTCATTAATCTCCATTCCCCACTGCGCAATATCTTGCTAGTCACGCAAAAGAATATAATCCTGGAGTTATCAGTTTGATGTCATGATAGAATAAGGCAGGAGAAACGTAGGAGTTTCATGCGTTTTCCAAAATCCTTACTATTATGATAACATTCTATCGGTTACCATTTGATAGCCGATATAAGCACGTTAACTTGAGTGTACGCCACAGCGAAAATTGGCGCCTTATTGCTTGTGCGTGCACGTTGTGTGTGTGTCTGCGTGAGCGCGTGTGTGTTTGTGTTCACGCAGATATACCTTATAATACTGCAAGCGATGGTGTTTGCTTCTTTTTTTAACAAAGAAGATTTTACGCAATGTAGATGCAACTGTTTGCGGTCAGCACCGGCGACGAGATGCACTCGAACAATATAGTCATAGTCATAAATATGTCAAAGATTACATGATAATATGAACTTAAAACAAATATGCTCAACTGTCCCACATTTTGCAATGCGATGTAATAACTGTAGAACTACAGCTGACAACATGTCATAAATTATGGTATTCTCCATGGAAGGACAAAATTAAGGGTGCATAGAGGTGTAAATAAGGGGAGCGAACAAGAGAGAAGTAAAAAGACGGAGGGAAAAGAGCGATAGACAGAGCGAGAGAGAGAGAGAGAGATAGAGAGAGATAGATAGAGAGAGAGAGAGAGAGAGAGAGAGAGAGAGAGAGAGTGGGGGGGGGGGGGGGTCTGGGGTGGGGTTGGGGGGGGGGGATAGAGAGTCGACATCTCCAATGAGATGTTCTCAATTAAATATCCCTTTAGATTTTGTTCCAGATTTTGATGAGACACAGAAAACGGGTTGACTGTTTATGGTAAAACATGTATAAGAATATACTTCTGTTAAAGATAAAACTTCGTGATCTGTATTCAAAATAATGATAATGAATCTATTCCCGATATTAGTATTACCAAACACATTCAGTTGATACAAAATATGTAGAGCAACAAAGCAAAAAAAACATACAAATATACTAAGAAGGAATTTATTGAAAAAAATCTTTGGCATAATTGAAAAAACTTCCAGGGGGGAAATCCGGATAAGAACAATAAAACAATAACAGAAAAGAAAATGCACTCATATAATATTCAGTGAGGAAATGTTGAATTAATAGGAACTTTGTCGCGTTCAGCAACCAAAAATGAGGTAACGATGATAAACATCAATCCAAAGCAATATCGCAGATTACATGGTTGAAAAGAGAAAATAATGTTCTTCTTCAACGTTTTGAGTATTTTAACACTCTTACGAAGACTGTACTTCTTTTGTGATATCTTCGGTGTTGTTCTCTGGCATATTCTCATTATTATCGGAAACCTATGTGATGTGACAAAACGACGTATGCATTTTTGTGCAGTATGCTTGCGTGAGCAAAAGTCGCTAATTTGAGTTATTTTAAAAGAATGCCAGCCATGGATTCACATGTACCAGGCAAGCCATTCCCTCTGTACAGTTTAACTTAAGCCTCGGTCACAAATACCATTGCGAATTGCTGCGAACGCCGTACGAACGATTTTCAGACAATGGGAATTCGGGAAGACAATTAAAAAACAGGGAGATTCGTACGAAATTATCGTTCGTACGAACCTTTGTGATGTGATTATAAGCTTTCCAGTTATATCCTTTCTACTGTGACATTTGCAATCATTGTCTGCCCATATAAAATCCATTTTAATTAGGCCTACCATGTTTATACCGAGATTCAATAATCTACGATGGCCACCGATGGATGACATGGATTTCATCTAACTAAGCTCTCTGCAGCACCCACGTGGAATACAAATGGCACAGCGGGATAAAAGGCAATTCATGCATCTATGCAAATTAGAGTGTAGTGTGTGTATTCAGACCCTTTTAGTACCCGCGCTCAACTTGGCAGAAAACTGCACGTGTACATACTGTAGGCCTACATGTACGCATAACCTGTTGTTATGGTAACATAAACAAGATTACAGATTATGAAAGAAATATGAAGTAAATAAATATGAATTCGAAGGAATGTCGTGTCTGAATAGATCATGAACGTTGTAAAAATTATAGAAGATGTTAAGGGCGGATGTTGCATTTGATAAATTGGTATATAGTCTCCGTTTAAAACAAGGAAATTCGAAACATATAATTATAAAACAATCGCCAAAACTTAAGAAAAATCAATCTTAGGCAATTCAATAGTCTTGTGCGTCTCCTATGGAACCTACTGAACAATGCAATGACGTGTTACGTAATCCGAACGCGATTTCTATGGGATTCACAATGGGGTATTAAAATTGCAATTGGGGGTTGATTTTTCGAAAGTAGTTGCGATCGTGCTTTATTATTATTCTAATTATGAATGTTGTTATAGAACGAATAGGTTACCTTTTTTAAAAACTCCATTTATGAATGACGATGCTCACCAGCTCTTTGAGTATGTAAATTATAATGTAATGATACATTTTTGAGAATACGAAAAAGAAGTAATTCAATATCTTAGTAAGAAGCCGTGTTGTATGTAAAGCCTGTATGGATGATGAAACTGTAAAAAAAAAAGAATTGCACATTCCATATCTGAAACCGAACCATCACCTTATGATAAAAAGATGCCTGTCTAATAAAAAGTGAAACCACGTGATATAAAAGTTATCTGTTTTTAGATAGAGAATTAGGTTTAAGCAAATCCTGACAAAAAATACACAGGTGCCTCGTTGGTAATATCCTATACAACTCTGGATTGGCCGTTTCTTGGAAAAAGCTTCCCTGCACTTTCAATAGACCTGGAAGCCGGTAAACCGGTTATTTTCAGGGGATGTGATGTGATATGATAAGGCACCTCATGGGTGACGCCCTCTTTGCGGAGGGGGTATGCCCAACCCTCACTCGGAGAATCATGGATCCAATTTTGAACCTCGGCACGCCCCTCCCCCTCCGAAAAAACCACAGAACTTTATGGCCCGAATTCACAAAGGAGGTTTGTCGACAAACCTCCCGTTTGTGAATTCGGGCCTATCTGTCTATGGACTTCGCATTACTTAACAAGCATGAAGTCTGAAAATGCAGGCTACGTTAAAGGCGAATAGCAATATGCATGATATGCTTCAATAGCATTCTGGCGAATTTGTTGTCCGGTTGGGATTGCCTTGATGCGTATAAGGTTGCTAATAGCAACCGTCTCCTCCTTTGGATGCGGCTTGCATGATAGCTATACCCCAGGCCTCACTCTATCTCGTGATTTCTTTTCCCCGTAATTATGAAAGAGAAAAGAGAGAGAGAAGGAGACAGAAAAAGAGAATAGACAGAGACAGCGACGGAGACAAAACGCGTGTCCAGGAGAGAAAGAGAAAGAGAGAGAGAGAGAGAGAGAGAGAGAGAGAGATACAGAGGCAGACAGGGAAAGAGAAAGACAGAGATTTGCGAAGACAGATTGGCGGAGACAGAGCGCAGAGCGCGGAGCTGGAAACAGAGAGAGAGAGAGAGAGAGAGAGAGAGGGAGAGAGAGAGAGAGAGAGAGAGAGAGAGAGAGAGAGAGAAAGAGGCACGGGGACAGTGAGAGAGACACAGCCAGAGCCAGAAAAGAGAGAGAGAGAGAGAGAGAGAGAGAGAGAGAGAGAGAGCTAGAGAAGGGGCGTGTAGGTCCCTATAAATTGTATGCTAGAAGATTCTAGAAATCCTATGTAGAAAGTTGAATAATTTGTTATTTCAAGAAGAGAAACATTCGACTATCCAACCACATTTCTCACTTTATTCGACTCTAAATTCCTGTCTCGTCATAACAAACGATTTTCATACTCAATTCAACAAACTGTTTTGATTCCAAGTTTCCTTGCCCTTCATATTCCGAGGATTACAGGGGGCCCATCCATCTCTATTCGATTATGTAGCTTTGTCAGAATTTAACTCATTCTGTGCATATGGCATTGATAATGCTAGAAACCAGGTCAGGTTTTACCTGCATCTCCATCACCCTTTGTCGCCAGTATACCGGCGCGGTTCGCGATCTTTTCCAAGAACATCTCCATCTTCTCCACGTTATCATGCTTGGTATGTGTTCAAGAATAATCAGTTGTCATGGTAACAAACTGTTGGAGCAAGCGCACACGCCAATAATAGGAAATTCGCTTATGAAGCGCACGCTTGTTGCAACGGTACAGATAAAAGAGACAGGAGACTTGTCCGTTTCAAGCAATTTGCTTTATACAAATTGAAGAAGAAAAAAAATCCATCCTGCAAATCGTGACAGTAAGATACAAGTAATACCTATGTTGAATCATGGAGTGCTTTAGTAACTCCATGGTTGAATGCTATAACATTCTAGTCACAGGCAAAGCTCTATTGTTTATATTGTAAACGGTAGAAGGTAGCGATCGGTTCGTGTTTGTATTCAAGAAATTGAAGACTTTGGTATTATAGGAATCAAGTTTCATGGGTTTGATAAACGAGGTTTGCTCGCTATTCCGTTTTATGAATAGCGGTCCTTATGACTAGCGAGAGTACTCCTGATAAACATCCCGAATATTAGTACCAACCACTATTGCTACTTCCAGTTTACATCTGCTGCTGCTGCAACTCTATAAAATTACTACTACTACTTCTACTTCTACTGCTACTACTACTTCTGCTACTACCACTACTAGGCTACTACTACTACTACTCCTCCTACTACTACTACTGCTACTACTACTACTACTGATACTACTACTAATACTACTAGGCTGCTACTACTACTACTACTACTACTACTACTACTACTAATAACAATAATAATACTACTATCCTACTACTACTACTACTACTACTACTACTACTTCTATTACTACTACTACTTCTACTAGTACTACTACTACTCTGAGTTCACCCTTTCTCTCTCTCTCTTTCTCTCCCTCACTCTTTCTCTCCCTCACTTCCCATATCTCTCCCTCTCCTTCCCTTTGTTGCCTGTCTCGTTTCTTCTTCTTTCTACAAATTCTTTTTTTCGGGGGGGGGGGGGCCCGCACTTGATCTAGTTCCTTGCACGGAAGATCTTCATCAGATTTTTCCAAGGAGCTATCTCAGAAAGTATCTCTGAAAGTATCTCTGAAACACATTTATGGAATTAAAGATCCATTGACCCGGAAATTAGGTTAGATGATTCTTATATTTTCTCCTGAAAAATAAAGCCTTGTCCGGAAATAAATCTACCATGTATTCAATTAAATGCAATCAACTTAAGGGGGAAATCCACTCTGAAAATTAGCTGGTGTCATAAAAAGCAGAAAACCGAGAAAAATAAATTAGCAAAAGTTTGAGCAGTATCCGAATAAAAGTGAAACACAAATTGGCAACGCTGTGAGGTCCTTTCCGATAGTGAACTCTTTACAATTTTGTCAGGAGACCCGTGCAGCCATATACGAGTGATCGTAAAAGGCAAGGACAAACGGGAACAGAGAACGTTAATTTTTAATCAACATCATGATAATGGCGGTCAAATAAGTGATTTCAGTGTGCAGGGTGCCGCTGGGGACAAGGGCATCGTGATAGATGTAACGTTGATAATGACATTAATTATTTCATACACCTAGCTAGAAATTTGTTGTTGTTGTTCGTTTGGTTTTATAATGGCTATTAGTCAAAATTGACTATTGTTGCCAATTTCATCGCATCTCTTTCTTTTAGTGTCTTGGTAAAATTATTATTTTTTCTTTCCTTTTCCAATCTCATTTTAATATAATATTAGTCATATTCCACAAAAAAAAATTAAAAACAAAAAATTATTTCAAATTAAACCACGATCCGCACACAGTTCCAACTCACGCTGGCCCTGTCCTTTCTATGATGCCTTCTTACCAGCCCAGCGAGTTACGTTACGCCGTACGCTTCTCGGTTGATAAACTCAACCTAGGTCACTCTGGCATAGACAAAGGGGCGTCGTGTACCTGTATGTGAGGGTTTATTTATTTATTAGGAGAAAAACAACTGCATAAGCAAAACACTTGTGGGCTTTATTAGTTTATATGAGTTAGTTCATGAGATTATTTATATAGTGCATGACTTTTAACTACTATAATCATTCAAAGGGGGGTGACATGCTTTCTTTTGTCACCTAGCTGGCCAGCAGATTGTATCCTTCTCTCTCTCTCTCCTTTCCACTTCCCTAAAGATGTGTGTAGTATTAAGATATGTTTTCCGATTGGTCAAATAAATAATGATAAATTGTTTCAATTATTTGTTTGTTTTATTTTTATTTTTTAAAAGATGCCTAAATAAGGTATAGGTCTATACGATCAAAACTTCAAATAATCAATACACTAATACCGGGCCTATAAGGTTATACACAAAATACCTATTTTCTCTTCTATTCAGCTCAAATTGATTGTGGTTTCTGTTTTTCATCTCTTTTTGATTTTACTTTTTACATAATCGCTTCGTTCTAAAAACGAAGCGAGCAATTGCCATTTGTACACGAGAGTCACTTTCTCGTAAACATATCATAATGTCCTCTTCCTTGGAAATATTAACTTCTGACATTAACATGGCCCTCTCTATTATATACTTTGGACATTCTATCAGAAAATGTCTGACCGTTTCTAATGTTGGACAGCTGTCACAGAAACCTGTGGAGTGGATGCCCAAACGTAGGAGGTCTTGGTTGAGTCCAGACACTCCCAGGCGTAGTCGCCTAAGAATAGTTTCAGTTTTTCTTCCCAATTTACAAGTATATTGTGAGATAACATTTGGCTGAAGGATTTTTAATGCCGATTGGGTATCATTCCACCTTTCTTGCCAAAGTAACTTTGAACTGTACAAAATTAAACTTGTCTTTTCAAATAACGTCAATTTATTATGCATTTCAATTTCCTGAGTTAGAGCTTTTTTTGCGTAGAAGTCTGCCTTTTCATTTCCCACTATCCCACAGTGGCCTGGAATCCATTCCAAAGCGATTTCGATCCCTCTATATTTCAATCGGGTCGTTATTATAAATATTTCTGTGACAAAAGATTCGTCACTAAAATGTTTCAAGGCTGTGAGGGCACTTAAGCAGTCGCTAAAAATGACTGCACCTGTATAGATGTTTGTTTCTTCGATCCATTGAAGGGCAAGAACAATGGCAGCCAACTCGGCTCTATACGATGAGGTAAAATTCGCTAATCTTTTACATTGGTGTACAGAAAAGTGTGGGATATAGAAAGCAGCCGAGCATTGGACCTTCTCCGGAAACTTAGATCCATCTGTATATATATGCAACTGGTTCGACCATTTTGAATTAATCAATTCTAAGCTTTGTTGCTGTAGTTCATTCGGATGGTCGGCTTTTGAAATCCGAGAGCTCAACTCGGTCGAAACCAGTGGGGGTTCAAAAAGCCATGGCGGGAATGGGGATGGTACGGCAGTTTCTGTCATGAAGTTTTTTAGTTTACTCTGGGTTCTATACCCAAAATTCTTTTTAATGGTGTCCTCGAATGCCAAATATGATTGATATCTCTTCACTTCACTCAAATTAATCATTTTGCTAAAAATGGATATAGATTTATCACGAGTGCACTGCAAAGCGGGCTGTAATAGGTATTTCGCCTCTGATAATATTTTTTTCTTCTTCTTCTTTAGTATGTATTTATGTATTCTGTCTCAGTTGCATTCATCTGTTATTGTGTCTTTAAACCTATTGGCCTATTTACTACTAAATGTACAATCTAAACTCTAAGCTGGTTTTTAGGCTTTACAAGTTTATCCAAAATGTGGTTTATCAAAGGAAGTTAATGTGAAATCTAAAGTTCCCTTTGATAAACATGACTTTAGACCCAGCTAGGGTTGAGTTTAACCATGGTAATTAATTTATAATCTACGGTTAAAGTCTTTTTAAAGCTCTTTTTAAAGCCCCTCTTAAAATGTTGGGAACCAAAGATTCGCCCAAAATTTGAAGGCAAAATTTCACTTAAATTGTATCATAATGTGAAAGAGGGTATCATTTAAGACACACTTCTGCAAAGATTATACCCCATAAAATGTGTTTGAAGACAAATAGTGTTAAAAGAATATATAGTTTTGATTTTCTGTTGTATGCAGAAAGCCTAAATTTTGTATTCTTCATCAATATTCAAATTCAAACACATTTCAGTGTTTTGAATATCCTTGCAGAAATTTGTCTTAAATGACATCCTCTGTCACATTATGATACATTTCAAGTGAAATGTTGCCATCAAATTGCTTGGGCTCCTAACACTTTAGAGGGGCTTTAACAGTTTTAGTTAATTGTGACAATTATTACATTCGATAAGGGAATATAATTGTTCAATTGAAATGAAATTTCAAGGTATTAGCCAAAGATTTATGACTGTAGTAATACAATGACACAACAAAATACTCTTTGATACCTGTTTTAAGTGTACAATTCAAGGAAAGCATTTAATAATGTGTATTTTGCCCAATAGATAATCACACCTTTAGCATAGAAAGCACATACTACTATGTATCAAATAGTTTCTCTCATGTTATACATTCAATATTGCACACATCTTTGCATGGAAAAACAATGGACTTGAAGTAATACAGTATTTGAACACATTGAAGCAAACATCATCATTATTACTATAGTGATACAATATATTCATATATTTCAATGATTCATGTTCAACTTGGTGCTACTTGGCAAGTATACATGCTACCAATACATGCTACTGAGGACACGATAAAAACTATTTCTTGAAAATTCAACTAAAGGGCAATTTCAATACACTATTGTATATATATATATATATCCCATAGAAAGCATGTTCAGATTATGTAATACATCATCATCATGTTTGCAAAGGTGACGCACAAGGCTAGTGAAATTGCCTGAAGTTGATTTTTAGAAAAGTAGTTGCTATCTTGTTTGAGAAACAAAATCAAATATCACCATCTAATATAACTAATCAACTCCATAGAATGTTGTTTTCAAGTTTCTAGTAGCACAGTTCACTTCATTACTTGATTCATGTGCTCTAAATTATAATCCACTGAGAAATTGCATTTTAAGGCTTGTTCAGATCTGACACGATAAACTGCCGCATAAAAGCCGCTGCTGTTTTTTACATGTAATTGGATGGCAACTGCGCGCAACAAAGTTCCTAAGCTGTGTAATAGGATATAAAAATGTGACGTGTATTAAACTTTACATCATCATTTTTTTGTTTAATGTTGTGATTTTGGCACATCATCTCTGACGAGGCTTTATTCTCCAATTCTAATTTCTATGAACTAAATCTACATGTATTTGAGTTGTAATTCAGAAGAAATTGCAGTACTGCTTTTTATTCAAAACATAACATTAACCATAGAATTTGATATAGATCAAAGCAGAATTATTTTTTCTTAGACCAGCTAAGAAAGGTGAATCATGAAAGATGAAAGATTTCTAAGCAATGCATCTATACTATAGCTAGATTCACTATTTCACATTTCAGAATCAAATTTATACTGTTATCTACCGATACATGTTCACAAGTTTGTGAAACCTGGAATATTCGCATGCATGAAATGTTTGCATACTTTGTGTGCAATTCAGGTTTACAAAAGTTTCATGCCACATAATAGAAGAACTACAATTGAAACAAGTTTTGCAATTCGAAAATGTTTCTTCCCCCTAAAATGGCTGTCATTAACAATTTGCTGAAGTTTCATGTTGCGAGAATTTCTGTTTTTACAGTTATCTTGTCTTCAGGTAATAATGAATTTTACACCAAAATGACACATGTATCTGCCTAGCAAATATGATACAAAATGCAGAAAAGCTGAGGAATAAGCAGCTCAAAAATAATCACTCTAGTAGTCACAAATCAACAAGCAAAATACAGTCCATAAACAAGTGTTGGTCCTTTTAGAGAATATACAATTTTCTGCCAGTATGGATAAACACATGGTTCAAACACATTTACTGCACATAACTTTCATCTGTATTCTCTTTCTCAGTCTCTCTTTTTCGGCAAGAATAATTCCCTTTGGCTCCTTGTCCTTGAGCAAGATATTCATAATAATATTCTGTTTAAAAATTTATTACCCAGCTTTAGCATGGCTGCCATTACGGCGCTCTAGCATTTCAAGGAATTGATTCCTACCAGGTACCCATTCACCTCACCTGGGTCGAGTGTGGCAAATGTAGATTAATGTCTTGCCAATAGGGCCGGGACTCAAACCGCTGACCTTGTGATCCATTTGACCACGACACCTCTACTAGGACATGTCGCTCTTCACCCAGGCGGTGTTCTCTCTATCTCTCTCTCTCTCTCTCTCTCTCTCTCTCTCTCTCTCTCTCTCTCTCTCTCTCTCAATCACCTCATTACACCGATACCAATACCCCCTTCAATGACTGAACCCAATATGCTGTGCCCTGGAAAAGCATTGTGAGATGACAATGGTTGCCTGAGCATAAGCAGGGCAATAACATCTAAACTACTCTGTAACTGCACAGTCATTACATACATGTAATTTGATATGTGCTAAATGTTCATAAGATGGAATATTATCACTTACCAATGAATATATTAATTTTCCAAATGTTGACCCCTTACTAGAACTCATAACTACATTGAAGTAGAGCTTCAAATTAAAACATAATACCAAAAACAGCTGTAATCTTAACAAAACAATCAAGTTGAAAAAATATGTTTGTCTGATCTATAAAGCATGATGCCTCAAGATATCAAGAATAATAATAATAATAGTGGGTTCTTGTATAGCGCTCATGTCTGTCAGACTTGACACTCCTGGGGCTCCTGATTTGAATAGGGTAATGAGTCTGTTTGGAGCCAGAAGGCTGTTAATTCTGTATATATTGATATGAGTTAATGCCCTTCTGGCTCAAAACAGATGCTATGTAAATGGATTCATATCCAGTTTGTAAAATGATGTCAAAGCAAATTAGATCTCTAATCAAATTTAACAACTTGTAATCTCCATAAACTGATGTAAAAACAAAAAGATCATTTCAATGGCTGTACAAAACAAAAGTACTGTTCAACAATAATACTGGTAAGGAGCTGAAAAGAAAGAAATAATCACAGAAAATGTATGATCCCCTAAGATAAAATAACTTCCAGATCACTTAAACATGTCCATATTCTCAATATAATTAACTGGCCGCGAGGAGTATAACTACCTGGTACCATAACATTTCTGGACTTCTTTCCTTTCCTCGAATTGCATGTATATGTCTTGATTTGGAATGGATAAACAAGTTTACCACTGTATGTAAACTCATAGATGTTCCTATTATAAAGAACTGGAAACAAACTAATTCAACAGCTATAACATGTATGCAGTATTCTAATGCATTTCAACTTGTAGATGTTGCTATCATTTAACAGTTGGAAACAAACTAATTCAACTGCTATGAAACATGCATGTATTATGGCCCATCCACGGATGGAATCCACCTGGGAAACATTAATTGTTCTTAGGTAGGGGCAATGATTAGACATGTCATCAAGCCATCATGAGTTAGAAGAGACCGTGTTTGAAAAATATAAATTACATTTCAACACTGGTTTCTTGCCCAAAACAAACATTCAGAGATAACAAAATTTAATGATCCAGAACTAGATCTATTATATGTTCTCGATTACATGAGGGACTAGTTTCGGATTTGCTTCAGATAATGCTGAATGTAAGAACAAGATGGTAAAGATACAAAAATGCAGAAGTGTGCTATTAAGACATTCAAGGAGAAAAGGTACATACATACAGCGCTACATACTAATTTATAAAGTCAGTCCATAGTTGTCACTGTTTTGTGCTGATAAAAAGCTCTATTGTCATGTGGATGGCATAATATTCACATCAGTATGACTAAAAAGAGGTAGAAAGTATAAACCCAACAAAAATGCACTATTAAAGAATAATGAAATTACTGCATAATGAAGAGTGCTGTCCAACTGACTCTTTGTACAAACTATTCTCTACAGTGAACATTTTAATCAAAGATTATGTGGAGATAGCGAGGAATTTTATCACACATTTTTTGCTGCTTTATGGAAAAGCAATCAAGATGGATATTTTTAAAGAACTTCAAAAGGGTGCTTGATCAAACTATTTCAAATACGGTATATATCGTCCCTATTTTCACGAAGTGACGGTAGTGAGGAAAATCGTAACGCAAAGTGAATGCAATTTTTTTTCACTACCGTCACTTCGTGAAAACAGCGACGATATGACATAAGATCCTTGCATAGAATATGTACAGCTAGTTTCCTTTTAGATTGTTGATAGCTTGCAAATGATTAAAACTACCTTTAAAAAAAAATCATTATACCATAATATGCTGAGTGTATGTCAATCATAAATGGAATTTCGGTACATTTGATGATTAACACGAGAGCTATCGACAGTTCCATGACATGACAACAATTGCTATGCAATCAATATACATGTACTACACGAGTTGAATTCCAAACAAATACCTCACAACCCTAACTCTTTGACAAAATAAAGCCCAGAGCAATAATTGATGATGATGATTCACAGCTGATAATTCTGTCAGTTGCAAGAGAACATGTCTGATCAACTCTAACTATTCACACATATGATATCCCACACATGTATGAACGGTCAAACATTTGTTGCTCACCAGTTATCCTTATCTCCAAATATGAATTCTTTAATAAACGATATATGAATAAATACGTCTTTGACTGCAATCATACAAATACAAAACAAGCACACATGTGATAATACCCATTTTAATGTGGTATAGTATTAATTTGCCAAAGTAACATACACACAAAAATTTGTGAGACAAGATTTAGTATAGAAAATGCCATGAATTAAACCTCCAAGTATATGCAAACAAAAAGAAATCTTGAATAATACTGCACAACAATTGTTTGATCCATCGATGCAGCTGAGTATATGTATTTGCTTTTGCAACTTACTCTACTAGCTAGTCCACACATATATGCACACGTTCACAATTTAGTAGTACCGGTACCTTTAAATATTTTACCTATGCTGTACTCTTTACCAGCCCGGTGGTGGTGGGGGCATGTACATACCCAAGCAGTAGTGGATGGTGTTTTCACACCCCAGCCCTTTAAAGAGTCCTGATGAAGTAGCTATAGATGCCTACACATTAGTGGACGGTATGTAAATACCTGTTAACTTTCAAAGAGTCTCATTGCAATGCAGAATCTCTAAGCAATAGTGTAGGACATGGACAGTATCTCTGGCATTTTACACTCTGGTTACACAATGCTAGATGCTGATGGAGAGATATTCGCAGGGTCTCAATGCGACACTGAATACCTGCAGAAATAGCACTGTTAGAGCGTCTCGTTGCAGTGCTGGATGCCAGCGCAGTAGTGCAGCATGAGATTGGCCAGTGTCTGCATGCGCTCCTCGCTCTGAGCAAGAGCACCCTCTAGTGCCAGCTTCTCCTTGCGACGTCTCGACAGCTGGACTTCCTTGGCGAGCCTCAGCTGACGGTCAGCCTCCTCGTCTATCTCGGTCTGGAGCTTCTCAATCTGTACAAGGTCAAAGAAAGAGCAAGAGACGACACACATTAACCCATTACTCGATAGAACCGAGTGCTCCCTGTATTAACCCTATCTTAACTGGGCTATTTCAGACCAGGTTTTTACTGGGGGGGGGGTCAATTTGACCCCCCCCCCCCTAAGATCTCGGCCGTTTCACCGCCGATCGCCGCGAAAATTTGCATGCATGTCAAGTGAAGTGTAAAAAATACTATGGTAATTTCAAATTTTTGAAAAATTCACTCATTTGCATATTTATGCTAATTTATGCAAATAAGGTCATAAAATTCACATTTCTGCCCATAAATCATAGATTATTCATATTTAAGTATTCTTTTTCACTACATATATTTCTTAGACCATTTGGAATAATAATACAACACAAAAAATTGGAAGAGCCAGGTTATTCCTTATGTTATCTCTTGTTTTGATAATTTCTTATGTATTTCATTGTTTTTTTAACTTATGTATTTTATTGTTTTTGTTGTTTTATTTCATTTATAACTACAATTCAACTATTTTGACCCAAAAACAAACATCTAAACTTTAAACAAGACTCAATAACCAATGTTTTATCTATTTTTAGGAAAAATGACTTTTACATATGTTTTGTACACAAATCATGAAAATGAGCGATTTTTGGGCTGACATGCAAAGACAAAAGGTCACGTGACCTTGTAACCGTAGGTCCGATTTTCGAAAAAATTGTTTTAAAAGATGCGTAAGACTCGAAAGTAAAAAGTCGTGAAAGGAAAATTTTATATCTGCCGCGGTTTCGGAGTAGTCGCGAAATTTCTACAGGGGGGGGTCAAATTGACCCCCCCCCCCCCCCCAGTTAAGATAGGGTTAAGCCTATGGGAATGAGAGAATTCAGTAGTCAGCGGGTTAACAGACAAAGAGATGAGAAGACGTGGAAGGGAATGGAGAAAGGGGAATACAGCGTGGAAGGAGAATTAAAAGCGGAGGGAGATAAGGTGAGAGAGAGAGGGAGAGAGAGAGAGAGAGAAAGAGACAGGGATGCGCAACAAATTCCCCCAAAGGAGGAAGATTAAATGGGGGACACGTTTTCCTTGCATTTAAATTCTCAATTTGAGAAATATTTGTTACTCCATCCTGCTTAAAGGGACTCTAAAACATTGTTCAGATGAGAGAAAAATGCTGCTAAGATAGTGAGGTCCATGCCAGATGAACAATTAATGATGATCTGAAAGTTTAAGTTTATGGGGGATTTTTTTCCCCGTCTTGAAATCTCGGCGGAGGAATCTCGTCCCTGGAGAGAGAGAAACAGACAGAAAGATGGACAGAATGAGAAACAGACAGAAACAGAGAGAGAGAGAGTGAGAGAGGGTGAGAGAGACAGACAGAGAGAGAGAGAGGGTGAGAGAGGGTGAGAGACAGAGACAGACAGACAGAAAGAGAGAAGAAGGGAGAGATAGATGTTGTGTAAATATGTAAGAACAATACATACTTTAACAAAAGCACAATAATATCACATTGTACATTTCAAATTTCTTGCATGTGTCTGCTACAAAGAACATTTGAGATGGCTTATAAGCTTCAAGATTCGACAAGCTTATGTTCTAGTTTATATAATCAATTTCTGCACAATAAGAGCAATAAGACAAGCTTACCATAGCCTCCAGCTTCTCTTTCCTCTCGTCTACGGGAGAATCAATGAACAGCTCACGACCCATCTACAAATTCACAAGATTAAATGAGAGGGTATGAAAGAAACATGTAGGTGTCCCATATTCGCTTAGAATTATGAGGCAGGTTATACCCAAAATCGCTTTGGGTTGTTCATTTTGGGAGTATGGGGTAAATTTTTGAACACATGATGACATCATTATAACAGGATTATTCAAAGTACTAACAAAATGCTTCATATTTGAGTGCTACAAATGAATAATATGATGAATTTAAGTTTGTAACTGTAATGTATAAAGAGTTAAAAGGATATTTTCAATGTTCAATGAACAAATTATTCTTCAAATGACACATGGATACAACAATTTAGAAGAAGAACATATTGATTGAATAATATGTAGCAACATTTCTATCACTAGCAGTAAGTAGTGGGGTTGTAGTTTGAAAACTCTTATAATATCCTTGGATCTGAAAGGCATGGTGATGAAGAGAAAGGGAATAGCAAGAAAAACTTCCTGGAGTACCTCCAGCGTTCTAATTCAAAATTAAATCTTAATCCCTCACTGCTATAATTTATTCACTATTATCAGATGTTCCTTTAAGCCTATCTGCACCAGTTTGGCCAGGAGGGATTAGACCTCCTGCGCGGTCACTGACAGGTGGTTATCTCATCAAATCAGCTAACATAAGAAAAAGGGGACCATGGGGGACCAATGGGTACCGCTTTATAGGTATTGTTGGTTGTATAGAGGGCGCAAGTAACAAGTAGAGAAGTCGCTCTTTAAGATAACGAAAAACAACAATATCAACCTCCGTACCTCTCTGACTGCTGTCATGACCATCGCATCGGTATCATCCACTCTATTCCCTTCAGCTGCATTCAGCTGCCTGAGACGTCTCTTGAGCTTGCTCAGTCTCCTCACCATCGCCTCCACGTCCACCTCCTCATCCTCCTCTTCCTCAGACTCATGGGGTGAGGGTGCAGGAGATGGGCTGGGTGAGGGGTGGGGTGTGCCCCTGCGGCCGGCCACACCCACGAGGGTCTGGGCGGCCGAGTCCAGCAGCCGGGTCTGGCCGAGCTCCCTGGTGGGGGACGGTTGGTCAGCGCGGCGGGCTGAACGGTTCCTGGTCATAAGAAAGAGGATATAGTTTGTTATAACATGTTCACAACATGAGGTTCCTATGCAAGAGTAGGTCTAGCAAATAATAGACATACATGTACCTATTTCAGATCGCTTACAATTAGTCACAGCTTTTTTGTCTTTCCCAGTTAGAATCATGAACAGATATTTTGGTAGTTTTTCAGTCTCATCAGCGCCTTTGATTAGGCAACTAGATATTGGCGCTTTATAAATACCTGGATATGTAAAAGTGTGTACATTGAGAAACCAATATTACAGCAGATTTTCTGACCGCATCTTTCTTAACTGTTTATGCTTTCAGAAACCTAGTTTGGTATTGCCTTAAAGATATTAAAGCAAACCACAAGTCTAGCCATAGCAGTTGTAAAACATGCCAGGCAGAGTGCAAGATTAGGAAGACACAGACTGTTTCGTCGATTTAGTCCCAAAACTGACACTCATCTTGGTCTACATGTAGTCTCTTGGATACTGTACTTACTACTGGACTGACAAACATTACTTTCAACTATTATAGCTTTACCTGAAATAGAAAGTTCAATGCTATCAGTTGACTTAAAATGAAATAAATTGACCAAAAATAATAGGCAAAAATTATTTGGGATGGATAACAAAAGCTACAGAATTTGTAATCCTTTTGTTGATAAATTAAGCTATGAAAATCTATAGCAACCTATAAATAAGTGCTACTAAGTGCACATTACTCATATTCTCATTAACTTTAATACACAGATATATCTTAATCATGATAGCACAGGCTCAGAGGCATCAAGTCACCTTATGAATGCATGGTACTGAACTACAATCTAGCAACATAAATACTTGGCATGTATTCTGTTAAGGGATGCAAATAACAAGGCGTGCTGCAGTCAAATGCAATTCCTTCCCTTTCTTTACCAATCAAACTCTCACAAATTTCAAAGTTAAACTTGGATAGGACTTGAAGTTGTAGGTCCCCTGGTTGATTACCATATCATCATTTACATGTATTATAATAATACAAGTTCCTATATCGCTTTAACAAAGCGCATATCATTATTACCCTGGTAATCAAATTCAATTACTACTCTGCACATTACAGTGCACATTCTCCACTCCCTGGGTAGTATTCCAGCTAGTTTCCTTTTCATTGGCGCACACATGCTAAACCAACCACAATGAACTTTGCATCCTACTGGGCACCCAATTTACACCTAGCCTTGATAGAGAGGAGCAATGTTGATAAAATGCCTTGCTCAAGGACTTAAGTGCCGTGCCAGGGCTTGAACCCATGACCTTTGCAGTCAAGTGATTAAACCACTCAACTAAAACTTTTTCCTCAAGTATTATTCAACTCAGGCTAAATAATCATCAACATCACACACTACAAGTACCATCTCTTCACAGTACAGTCAAACCTGTCTATAGCGAACGCCAGGCGCGGATCCAGGATTTCGTAGGGGTGGGGGTCCAATTTTTTCTTCTTGCTCCCAAAAATTTGAAAATTCGCTCAGTAGGGGAGGGGGGGGGGGGGGGTTAGTGAGCACATTTTTTTTGGGGGGGGGGGGGGCGCTCGAAAATTTGCACCCCCCCCTTGAGCGCCAGGGGGGGAGGGGGGGAACCCAACTCCCAAAAAAGGTAAAATTCCCGTGTTTTTACACTTTTTTTTCCCAGGGGGAAGCCCCCTGGATCTGCCACTGGCGACTGCCCAAGGGAAACACAAAAAGTGGTCTTTGTAGACAGGTTCCTTAAGTACATGTACAAGTTTCAATGAGAAACCAATTTCAAGGGAAACAAAAAATGTGGTCTTTGTAGACAGGTGGTCACTAAAGCAGGTTTGACTGTTTTTTGTTTTCTTTCTCTTACCTATCACATGGTATGTTGGCCTGAGTTTTCTCTGAACACTTCTTGTGGCATATCAGCTTGCATATAAGACACTGTAGGGCATACTTTGTCCATACCTACTCATACAAGAGAGAAACATACCAGTGCATTTCAAACATGCTCAAGGATACATACATGCATGTAATCAAATTCCAGTCCATTACAAGGTTGCAGACTCTGAAAATGCTTGTCAAAAAATATTCAGGCACATTAATGCTGAAAAATGCAGGAAAGTATTGTAGATTGGTCCATTTTTAAAATCAAGTATGTAAGATTGAGAAATTGATGAAGACTTGACAGAAATGCTTATTTCACATGGTTTCACATAGAATAGTCACTCCCCAATCTCCCCCCCCCCCCACCAAAAAAAAAAAAGTATAAAAGCTGCAACTTAAATTTATTGTACAATACTAAATCTAGTATTCTGCTGAATAAAAATAAAATATAAAAAAGGGCACGGCAGTGAAAACAAGCATATCCTAATACTTTCTAGATAGGAGAGTAGATAAACCCAAGAAACACACACCACAATGCAGAGAATAAATTGTCTTCATCACAAAAGTAGCTTACCTTTTTGCCACAAAAATCACATCTTGTAGGCGATGAGAACTGAGTGCCTACTAATTTGTGAGGCTGCCCAACTTGGCCATGGAGGCTAGAGTTATAGAGTGAGGAACAGTGGGGTTGAAGCAAGAAGGAGGGGGGGGGGGGGGAGTAGATATTGTAATGTCATGAAAGAATGAGGGGAGATATCCATGGAGAAAGCCGAGGAAGAACAGAAATATAAAGAGGAGAGACAAACAGAGTGAAATAGAAAGGGAGTCAGAGACAGATAGAGAGACAGAGAGAGAGAGAGAGACAGACAGACAGAGAGAGAGAGAGAGAGACAGAGAGAGACAAAGACATAGACAGAGAGAGAGACAGAGAGAGACATAGACAGAGAGAGACAGAGAGAGAGACAGAGAGAGACATAGACAGAGAGAGACAGAGACATAGACAGAGAGAGAGACAGAGACAGACAGAAAGAGAGAGACAGAGACATAGACAGAGAGAGACAGAGAGGTACAAATGAAAGTGACGGGAGACAAGGAGGGGCAGGAGAATAATGAAATCCATAAGAAAATTGAATATCAAATTGCAACATAGAAAAGAAAAGATAAAAAAGAGAGATATGTAGAGGTAAAGAAAAACACACAAATTCAATGGAAAATGCACAAACAAGCAGTTAGAAATGTTGTGACAATGTTCATCAATTATTGATCTACTTGTTAATTTACAAGATGTACATATTCATAGCATTGTGCATTTACATGAGCTTGGACAAACATTTCACCTCATGAGTTTACAATTTGTAGCCAAGTACATGTTGTCATGTAACGTAAATAACGTAATCCTACATGTGTTAGAATGCCAATGAACTTCATACAAACTAGATGGAATTTCGACTGCGCGCAGTCGAAAATGATGCCTCCGTCATAGAGCAAGCTTGCAAACCAAAACAGAAGAAATTTTTCAAATTCAAGTTTCATTGTAATTCATTAACAGGTTCTCAGAATATCGTGATTACTACAAGCAATTTCTCATATACATATATGACCCTTTGATCTTTGACCTCATGACCCTAAAACCTACTCAGTTCATTGGCTCTGCAAGATGTCCTGAGTTAAATAGTAATCCATCTGTCAGTTCTAATGAGAATGCGTTCACAAGCTATTTTTGCATACATAATGAGCCAATGACATTTGACCTTTGACCTCATGACCCAAGAATCTACTCAGTTCATTGGCTCTGCAAGATACATGTACATACATGATCTAAGTTTGGCAGGAATCCATCAATCTGTTCTAATGATAATGCGATCACAAGCTATTTTTGCATACATAATGAGCTGCATGACCTTTGACCTTGACCTCATGACCCCAAAATCTAATCAGTTCATCGGCTCTGCAAGTAACATACATGACCTAAGTTTGGCAGGAATCCATCAATCGGTTCTTGAGATAACGCGATCACAAGCTGTTTTTGCATACATAATGAGCCATGTGACCTTTGACCTTTAACCTCGTGATCCCAAAATCTAATCAGTTCATCGGCTCTGCAAGATACATACATGACCAAAGTTTGGCAGGAATCCATCAATCGATTCTTGAGATAACACGATCACGAGCTGTTTTTGCATACATAATGAGCCCTGTGACCTTTGACCTTTGACCTCGTGACCCCAAAATCTAATCAGTTCATTGGCTCTGCAAGATACATACATGATCAAAGTTTGGCAGGAATCTATCAATCGGTTCTTCAGATAACGCGATCACGAGAACGGGACGTACGGACGTACGGACGGACGGACAACCCGAAAACATAATGCCTCCGGCTACTTCGTAACGGAGGCATAAAAATGACATTTCTCAGAGAATGGGACGTACGGACGTACGGACGGACGGACAACCCGAAAACATAATGCCTCCGGCTGCTTCGTAACGGAGGCATAAAAATGACATTTCTCATAGCATATCATGTATTAATAAACATGCATTATCATCAACTGATGAAAGCATGGCCACTGATGTGCATAGGATTTCAAATTGAAATATGTTCCATGCAAATTTCATTATACTACACGTATTTCACGATTCTGAATCTGAATTTCAACTCCGAAACTTTTGATCTTTTCAAAGGTGCTAGTTATAAAGAAAGCCTTTTTATCATTTCATCATTAAATGCCATAACAAATAATTGCTTATTTCAAACTAAACATTTCCTGACAATTCAGTTTCTTGAGCTAAGAAGATACAAGTTCTTGTTTATGTGCCGCTCCAATGGATATGCTGGTTCTCACTTTGATTTTCAAATTTAACACTTTCTAAAATGTTCTAAATTATGATGATATGCAATCACATTATCAACAGTGACTGTCATGCACAAGGCCAGTGGTAAGCAATAATATACATGTGGCATGCCACGAGAAATAATTAAATTGAGAAAAGTAGTAGAGTACTAATGTTAGTGCCTATGAAAATATGTGTATTAAAAAAAAATGACGCCTGCATTGTACAACAAAATGCTACAAAAATACTATATATACATGACTTGCATAGATGAGGAAAAAAATAGTGGGAATCAGAATTGAGAGAAAGAGAATGAGAGAGAGAGAGAGAGAGAGAGAGAGACAGAGAGAGACAGAGGGGAGAGAGAGAGAGAGAGAAAAGGGGACAGAGACAGAGAGAGAAAAGGGGAGAGAGACAGAGAGGGAGAGTTGGAGGGGACAGGAGGAGAAGGGAAATTAATATTGTCATAATTAAAGGGGAAGGGGGAAAAGAGTTTATGTTAGATGGGAAGGGGGGGGGGGGAAGTGAAAGTTAGGAGTAAAGTCTAAAAACAATGATATAAATAATATGGAGAGCTATGCATTACCTTAACTCTTCTGGTCTTGTGATCTTCTTAACCACGACTGGTTTCCCTTTCTCCTCTACGCTCACTTTGGGTTTCCCCTTGGCATCGTAAGGAGAGTAGTCTGGACGTTCAACACCGCCCTCTTTGGTGGGTTTGGGAGGATCTTCAAACGGAGAATGATGGAAGAAGAGAGAGATATCCCCGTAGCTCAGACTGCTGTCAAACCCTGGGTGGGTAAACAGGTGCATCTGGGAAGCAATTCTCCTGTAAGTACAAAATTCACATTTTTCTGTGACGAGCCTGTTGTTCTTTATTGAAGATGGTCAACTTACTTCTCCAAATATATATTTTTTTAAAAGCCCCACTGTCCTACTTGCTCCCTCTATATAGAAAACTTCCCCAATCGGTGCCTGTTGGTCCCTCATGATCCTCTTTTTCTTATGTTAATTGAGAGCTGAGTTAATGAGATAGCCACCTGTCAGTGACCTCGCTGTGTGGTCTAATCCCTTCTGGCCCAGTAGTATTGACTGTCTTTAAATAGGGAAGTATCTTACCGAATGAACTGCTTAATGATCCATTGAAGTGAATATTTCAAACAATTCTTTCAACCATTTTTAAATAGACTGAGGTATGTTGATCATTTCCAACTTAAACTGGTCATTAAAACTTTGGTAAGCGGTGAGATTCTAATTTTTCACTGGTGCAAAATTGTGTTTGCAGAAAATGTTGTAATTGTAAGTCTTTAAAAAAAAAGGAGTATACAGGTCACATTTGTGCAAATTAGGATAAACATTGCAGTAGATCATCAGCTAAATAATTAAACATAAATGTGTTGACATTTGACTTTCTTTGTCATGGGTCTGCACTGAGGAATGTTGACATTCCTTGACATTCTACCTGTAGTAACCTGTTATCAACTGAATATTCTTATTCCCATAGGTTCTACGCAGGGACTATGCGATCTCAGTAGATAACGTGTTTTGAGGCATCAACGGCTCTTGGCAAATGATCAGCACCCCAACTACTCACGTTGCGCCCCCTCTCTGTTCTGGTGGCTGTAGCTTGAACAGTTCCAGGTGTTCTCCCGACAGGGTGCTGACACACTGAAGGGCCACATCCATCAGACACACGCTGGTGTACCCTATTAACATGTCCCGCTCTCCAACGGCCATACCTAGACGATTCCAGATACACACATTGAGGAAGTTATCGTTCTCACCGACCTGGAAGGGGAACGTCTCGTCCCATTCAGGATTCTAAGGGAGAAAAGATGATAATCAAAATCAGTGATGTTGAATCTGCACAATACAATTATCAATAACATTTAATGTTAACACAAAATGGCACAAATCTTGGCCTGGCATAAAGAACAAACACTCCTGAAATACTTGAGCATAATTTTGTTGCATTATTAAATATTATTTCATTTTAATCCATTGCAAAAGGAAAATAAGCGACCAGCTAAGCTCATCAAATTAGCAACATTTTGGAGAGTCGGTAATCAGTAGAAATTTCATACAAATTTGATGATGTTTTACTTTGTACATAAAAATCCTTTTCATGTATTTTTGTTCAGATGCTTGGTTTTTACTATCTTGCTTTTTTCCCTCTTCCCACACATCTACAGACGAAGTAAGCTGAAACCAAGAATATGGCTGTGTTGCGCGGATCCAAAATGATTCATCATAAAATTGGGTTGGTGAACTTACAGCTTCTGCAGCCACTAGATATGTTTCCTGGATGTCATCCACAGGTGGAGCTTCTGAACCAGCAGGAGCACTTGACACTGAAGGACCAACGGAAGCTGCGTCCACATCCTCCATCTGAGAGGTCAGACTGGACACACTGATCGTATCAAGGTCAACATCAGGTATCCTCATGGCTTCTGATTTCATCATCATCGGTACTGCGGAGACAGGATCCTCTTTAGGTCGCTCATCCTTTGGCGTAGGGTGAATCGTCTCTTTGATAACTCTCTTCAAGTTACGCAGTCGCTCTTCGTTGTCCTGCTGGGTGGACAGCTGCTTGACCGTCTCATAGTCCAGACAGGATGACAGACGTCTGCCGTCCGCTGTCGTGGGTTGCTTGTTCTTGCGTTGTACGACAGGGGAATCCAGGGTGGGGACCTTCAGCCGTTGGGCGGCGATGGAACCTGGCTGCGACGCATCTACCTCATCCTCATCTTTGATGCCCAGTTCATTCATGATGTTGACATTGATGAAGTCTTCATAGTCATTGTCTGCAGTGGTGTCTGGAACAGATCTTAGGTCAGGCTGATCGTAAGCTGCTGATGTGGCTGGTAAGCTTTCCATCATGTTCATAGGCCTCTGAACTTTGATGACAAACCTGGATTGTAGAAGTAATCAATACTCAAACATTTAGCATGATATGGCAAAAGACAGGCAGATTAGATTCAAGAACAACTCAATATTTTCCTGATGATGTAAAAAAAATGGTGGTGGCTTCTGGCATGTAGACACACTTGGAGATCAAATGAACAACAGCAACATAATTTTTTTCCTGACATATATAATATAACATATCTGACAAGGCATAATTCCAAATTTCAACTAGATGGAACTTTGACTGCGCGCAGTCAAAAATGATGCCTCCGCCATAGAGCAATTTTACAAACCAAAACAGAAACAATTTTTAAATTCAAGTTTGATTGTAATCCATCTGTGGGTTTTAATGATAATGCATGCACAAGCTATTTTTGGAATACATAATGAGCCATTTGACCTTTGACCTGGTGACCCAAAAATCTAATCAGTTCATTGGCTCTGCAAGATACATACATGACTTGAGTTTGATAGTAATCTGTCTATTTGATCTCATGATAATGCGATCACAAGCTATTTTTTCATACATAAAGACCCCTGTGACCTTTGACCTGGTGACCCCAAAATCGAATCATTTCATTGGCTCTGCAAGATACATACATGACCTGAGTTTGGCAGGAATCCATCAATCGGTTCTTGAGATAATGCGATCACAAGCTATTTTTGCATACATAATGAGCCCTGTGACCTTTGACCTTCGACCTTGTGACCCCAAAATCTAATCAGTTCATTGGCTCTGCAAGATACATCCATGACTTAAGTTTGGCAGGAATCCATCAATCGGTTCTTGAGATAACGCGAATACGAGCCATTTTCGTATACATAATGAGCCCTGTGACCTTGACCTTGGATCTCGTGACCCCAAAATCTAATCAGTTCATTGGCTCTGTGAGATACATACATGACTCAAGTTTGGCAGGAATCCATAAATCGGTTCTTGAGATAACGCGATCACGAGCCATTTTCGCATACATAATGAGCCCTGTGACCTTTGACCTTGGATCTCGTGACCCCAAAATCTAATAAGTTCATTGGCTCTGTGAGATACATACATGACCCAAGTTTGGCGGGAATCAACTAATCGGTTCTTGAGATAACGCGATCACGAGAACGGGACGTACGGACAGACGTACGGACGTACGTACGGACGTACGGACGGACGTACGTACGGACGGACAGACAACCCGAAAACATAATGCCTCCTGCTACTTTGTAGCGGAGGCATAAAAATTGGTTTGGTCCACCCTTTTCTTTCCCTTAACATGCTTCCTAATTTACAGATCCTTCATTTTGCCAACATAAATTCTAGTGAGAATGCAGAAGCTACATGGTTCACAATCAACACACAATAATGTCACTAGTGCACCTACATGTAGATAGTTGTGAGCGCTTTGGGCCGCTCTGGGAAAAGCGCAGTATATAAATAATAATACTACTACTAATAATAATAATAATGGATGACATGAAGTATGTTTGAATTCCTGTACATATCTTACTTTTCCTTTGCTTGCTTGACAACCTTTGCTGCTTGACGTGCAGAGGTCACCTTAACGCCATCTATATCTAGTACTACATCTCCCTGAAAGACAGAAAGATAAAGGAAGAGACATCATTACTAGAAAGAGATACAAAGCTCAATAATATGAAATAGCTGAGAAATATGACAACCATATCATTCCTACTCAAAACTATAACAAGATTATTCTAAAATATAGGAAAAGCTATGTACAAATATAGACACATTTCAATCACGAACAAGCTGGGCTAATTCAAGCCTCCTCCTTCCATTTAACATTTTCAGGAATCGTTTCAGTGAAATCCAAAGCTAACATTTGCTCACAATAAATTGTGTCCCATAGTACATATGCAGAGCCAGCGAGGCATATCTGATTGGCCTCTTTGAGAACACCAACCTGTGTGCAATCCACGCAAAGAGGGTTACGCCCAAAGACTGTATAAACCAGCAGGTCTATTTTCATCAAACTTACAAACAAGATCAACTGTCACAATTTTACAATGAATTTGTTCAAAGTAACAGGTGAAGGTAATCAAATTCAATTTTTTCAGTAGCTTAATACGGACTACCAAAGTGCTAATGTTATATTCGCTCATTGTCAAGGTTATTAGTTCTAAACAAGAGAGCCTGCGCATGAGGTTCACTGTGAGATCATTCAAACAACAGGCTGGATCAGGGCAAATTTTGTGTTTGGCGCTGGTGTGATCACCACACCAATGTTTAGCACACGATTGTTTGGAACCAGGAACCTTGAGAACTTGGTCATTACGATGTCACACTTTGGTGCTCTACAGCAAACACTTATAGGTAACAAGATCTATATAGGTAAATAAAATCTAGAATACTCCAATGGTACCTTCCTGAGGTCTGTCTGAGCTACGGTTGACTCTGGGCTTATAGAAGCCACAACGACCTCCTTGTTGTATAGACCCCTACTGAATGTCACTCCAACGTTCTTCATATTTCCTTTAGGGACTTCGATCTCCAGTGAATCGCCGTGGAAGCGTTGCTCAATGTCTTCATGTGTCCATGCATGGTCGTCTGGGAGAGGAAAAACAGAGTGGAAGATGGATAACATCAAAATATATACCGTCTCGAAGACGATGGGGACAACCTTTGGAAACATCGAACACATGAGCGGACCCTTTTCAGGGCCACCTAATCACTCTCTATATAGAATATGTGGTGTAACCGCAAGCTTCGCTCACATGTACACATGCACTTCATTTAGCACTCACATACAGAAAACAAAAGCATGGCTTTTATTTTTACAAGATGATAAGCAGTTTTATAATCGCCACTGAATGTAACCATCAACTGTGCTGCTATGAAAACAACATATGGGGTTATTTAATTTGAACAAGTTTACTCTAGTACATGTTCCTGTATGCAATTATTTGGACATGATAAATTTCTTTCACAATGCAATCGCATGACCATAACTGGTCTTTATCTTTAATCATAATTTGAATTAATTACTGCAATCTTACCCAGACATAGAGTGATGTATAGCTCTGAGTTCATTGTCTCTTTACTGACAGGCAGACGACTGCATTCTATAACCGTGACCTGCATACGTCCTAAAGTGATCTTAGAATCGTGGACTCTGAAGTCGTTGTCGGAAGGTGGCGTAGGCTTTGGAAAGAACGGCTTACTGCGAATCTTGTAGGCAGGTAGGGTGTGTTTCTTGCGCATTGTTTTACGAAGCTGAAAATGGAAAGACGACTTTGAATCAATGGTTGTTCATAATAAAGATAAAGATACAGACAAAATGAAGAGTAATTTTATTTTATCAACTTCCATCCAACTCAAGGAAGGCAAGAAACAAATTGTATTTTCCAGGACCATATTCGAATTGAAGCTTTGTTCATTCATAAAGATCTAAAGTGACTGATCGATGTATATTCTTGTGCTGATGTCATGTTTGACCAGAAACACAACAAAATTAATGGTGCGATACTTGAAAACAAGCTCACAATGTCACTTATCCTCCGCCCCCCCCCCCCCCCCCCCCATTTGCTATTTATTTTCAAACATTAACAAGATTAAACTATTAGTATTTTCCATGCTAAATAGCTTATGCTACACTGTCCAGCAACAGGTTATGTAGAATGGCAAATTCTTTCATGTCATTTCTTTTTCAAAAACTATTAAATATAATCTGTGAAAGCAGATTAACATTTTTCAAATGTTTGAATCTTGCATAAATGTTTTCACCATGTAAGAATTAGAATGCTCCCCAGGGAGTGGAGAATGTGCATACATTGTGTGCGGGTAAGCCTGAATCCAATGACCCGGGTAAAAACATACCTGTAAAGTGGTTAGGCACATCATTGTATCGATTTTGGGCGCTATATAAAAGCTGATTATTATTATTATTATTAATTTTATTGTGTCACCTGATTTAAGATGAGGGATCCAAGCTGATGGACTGTGCGACCTTCAAAATGGGTCTGAATGTCAAACTCCAACTCTGGCTCCTGAAGAATAAGGAAGAAAAAAAATCAGTGAGCAACACAATATAGAAGGAGGCATGAAATGTTTGACATATATGGGGTAAATGTGCAATATTTTGGTCCATAGTCACCTAGTTTTTAAAGAGAAATCCAACCTTCATTAAAAAAAATACTCTAGAAGTCAGCAAAAAGATCATAGAAGCTTACTGAATACTGAACAAAGTTGAAAAGTTGAACATGAAATCAAAGTCATGAAATTTTGTAAAGTTGCAATTACTATAGATATGGGCTCTTCAAATTGACTAAATCTGTAATATCTCTGTGATGTTGTGGCCGACAACTTTCCCACTTGTCCCAACACACAAAATGACTAAAATAGAGAACAGAGAAAATGCTTTCTCCTTTATTGCTTCCAACACTGCAATAGGCTCCGTCCTCAACTGAAATCTTCATAACAGTAGAATGATTCACAGTGTCAAGACATATCTCTTCGGAAACCATTCACTGAACTCACATTGTCAGTGTGCGTGAGCTATTTAACTCTTACACTGACTCATAGATCGATCTCAAAACGCTTTGTATCCAGTGGAAAAGGTGCTATTTCAATTTCTCAACTACTGGTATCATAAATGCATTAACAAATAATTGTGCAACGTCTGTGTCTGAAGGTTTTTGTGTTCAGTTAGATGCACCCATTAGGGGGATATTTTTAATTTCCTTCAACAAAAGGGTCAAATTTCCATCTACCATAAAAATACAGTGAAACCTGTAAACAAAAACCATTCAAGGAAAACAAGAAAAATGCTCTTTATAGGCCAGTGGTCTTAATGTACAGGTTCCTTTAGTATGGGTTTCAATGAGCAACCACATTCAAGGGAAACAAAAAAGTGGTCTTTACAGACAGGTGGTCACTAAATCAGGTTTGACTATATTTCAACTGACCTCATAGAAAGAGAATGACCAGTGACTATAGGGATTTTGTGTGAACTCAAGCCGGGCTCTTCCTTTCAGTTTTGTGACTGTCACAGAAACATATGCTGATGTTCCAAATACCAGGTCCACATCAACAGACACTCTGAATCCACCTCCATAGTCTATATCAACAGCTACATCAACAGTCTGTATGAAACAGGGGGAAATATCACAGAAATGGTTAAATTTCTTTCAAGTAATAACAAATGAACTAAAAGGGTATCTACATGTAATTCTCTGTCAAAATGTTTTTAAACATATTTTGGAAGGTTTCAAGGTAAAAAGATTAATTGAATTTAACTAAAGGAGTAATTTAGCTATCTCTGTTTCTCTTTGTTTTATACTTCCATAATTAAGCCTGCATTTAAATTCCTCCTTGTTTACAGACAGGTTGCTCTATTTAATTAACTTCTGGTAAGTTTGCACTCCTGTTCAAGCTTGGCATCTCCACCACCTGATGTTTGTATATCTCAATCCTGGTATTTCCTGTGTAATCTACAACATATCTATGCAAGCCACCTATGTACATTGACTTATGTACATTTCAAATCCATATTTCCTGTGTAATCTACAACATGTGCATTCAAGGCACCTGAATTATGTACATTTCAATTCCATATTTCCACATGTCTATTCAAAGCACCATAATTATGTACATTTCAATTCAGTATTTCCTGTGTCATATACAACCTGTTAATGCATGTGTGACCCAAGTGTGCATGCTCTCCTTTATGACAACATTCTTTTAACTGCAACTACATTTTCGAGTCTATTCAGTACAATTAGTATGAAGCACCATCTTACCTCTGGCATATCAGTGCCTTCTACTGTGGTAAACTTCATCAGCGTCACACCAGTCAGTGTTGGAAAAGTGGGCCCAACGCAATAATCTCTGACCTGGTAATGAAAAAGGAGTATCCTGGATATATAAATCAATGCATATTGGGAGATTGATGGAGGCTCATTGATTCTTGAAGCTACCAGAGGCAATCTTGGAACAAGACGATTGCAAACTGTATGTACGTCAAAGTACTAGCTCTTGGGTAAAACACTTTAGTTAATTTTAGAGACACTAAGCTAAGACTAAAAAGTAAATCCTTATGACTTTTGGATACTGATCAACATGCGTATACTTTTATCTGCATTCAAAGTGCTCAGGTAAAAATAAAGAGTGGAGAGGCAAAGAGAAAAGCAATGAAAGGAGAAAGAAAAAAAACGAGAGGGAGAAAGAGAAAATCATGACAAATACAGAGATGGAAACAAAAGTAAAGAGAGGGGGAGAGGCAAGGATGAGAAGACAGTGAATGAGAATTAAACGAAAAGAAAGAGAGAAAGAGAGGAAGGTGAGAGGAAAGAGTCTTGTCCAAACTTACAGTGATCTGTTCCATTATTTTTCCAGCAGTCTTGGCATTCAAGAGTTCTCCAAACTCAACGTTCATCTTCTTAATGATCCATCTGCGTAAGGCTAAGGTGTCCTTAAGCTCATTGAAGAGGAAGGATATGAGTGCATTGGCAGTATTGCAACTCTCTTTCTTGAAAAGGATTGAGGAGGGATCCTGCAGCTCCTAAAAATTAAGTTATTACAAAATGTCTATGATTATCAACATATACAAATTCTAATCATGCTATCCATAAGGTCTATTAGTACATTCATCACCAAGTCTAAATTTAAAGAATTCAAATTATGATATCATCATCAAGTATCTGTGATTTATAAGATTTTAATTAAACAGAGGACATTCATTGAATTTGCTTTGTACACAAGAGTGTGATTGCAATAAACATTTTCAAGTACCATGATGAAATAACAAACGCATTTATAATGAAGATAATTATCATTTTTATTCACAGTTATCATTGAAGAGCAAAACAAATCATTCAAACTGATATTTAACATTAGTTTTAGAAGTAAACATGTGTAAGTATAATACAATATCTGAAATTACCCTGCCAAGTTTGTATCTCATTTGCATTTGTTTTCAGATATACCAAGGTACACTGTACAGACGATTAACAACTATATTAAGTTTTGTCTTTTGCAAAATGAGAAGTACAAATATTATCTCCTTGCTATCTAAAGGAACTCTCGCTATATCTGGGCATAATTTTTAACATGAAATTCCAGACTCCTTTAAGCCAAAATGCAATGAAGTTTGCAGATGTTGCCATTTAGAGCTCATTTCATTGCCTAGAAATATGTATGTTTACTGCGTATTTGTAAATTGTTCCAGGGGTGATTATAAACATCACAAACATAACATTTGGTTTGTTATGTCTTCCAGTGATATTACTAGACAAAATTAATCAAGGAAATAAACCTACCCCAACTTGTTGGACTCGATCATAGAGGTGCTTTCGGGGTACCTCTTCTTTGGGCTGGCGTTTGATGTACCAGTAGAGCCACGACGCCTGTATGGCCAGCATCAACACCCCACCAAACAAGATGGAGAGGAGGATGATGAAAAACATGTTGATAGAGACTGTTATCAGCTCACGGCAAACACACTAGTGATTCATTGAATCCTGCAATAGAATATGAAATAAACAATCAATTAAGTAATCACACGTATGTGGCAATTAATCACTCCAGCAAAGCATAGAGAGTCAATGCATGCGTATTGACCTCTAGCGCTGCACTACATGTATGTGCTCAGAAGCAGCAATTGCACACATGAATAGTCAATACACACATTGCACTCAAATGCACAAAATTAATACGATGTGGCTGATTGGCAAATTTGACAGTAGACTCACGATTTTAATTTTCAAATATTCTTTCAGTAAGTTAAACAAATTGTATTTTACTGCTATTTAGGTGTCATCAATTGTCACTAAAGTACCGATTTTTAGTAAAATCAGTTGAGTTTTGTACAGTGGTGTTGGACATGAATATTCAATAAACAAATAACACACACATGCACACAATGATGCCAATGAAGCTGTAAGCAAATTTGACGGTAGACTCACAATTTTAATTTTTAAATTGTTCTTTTTAACATCGGTGAGTTGAAAAAATTGTATTTTACTGCTATTTTAGGTGTCATCAATTGTCACTAAAAGTACAGATTTTGAGTGAAATCAGTTTTGTACAGTGGTGTTTGAAATGTTGAGAATCAATAGAACAGGTTTTAATACACAGCCAGGATTGTAATGCAGCTATGATGTGTGATGTGTGGTCATAGACTACACAATTGTACAAAACTAGGCACATTCATGGGACACTAGAGGGCGCTTCGCGCTCGTACGAAAATCTGAATGGCCTTGCTGCGGTGGGTCGGCAATAATCAGCCCAAAACTTGGATATGGGAGAGTGGAAGGATATATCTTTTTTATAATGTTATCTGGTCTTACCCTTAAAGTTGATACTCTAAGCAAATAAATGTCCCTTAATTTGTTACCTACGGCAAGTATATGTTATTTTTAAGTTTTTCAATTACTTAGTATATCACAAACAAATTCTGTCTACTCGAAATCCTCAATTGAAATGTCTAAAATATCCGCCTCTCTTTGCATAGAAAATCAGTCACGACGCTGGTCTACTATTTATGACCTCACGTCCGGGAGAGAGTATATTCACGTACCCGGATGTTCCATAGCAAACATGTGCAGAGTGATACGATTTTCTGCATATTTTTGTTTCAAAGGCTGAAAAGTCTAATAAATCATAATTCTATGTACAATTCTTTACCTTCCCCTAGTACTTCATAGTATTAATATCAATTCCCCTTTTAAAAATTATGACATATACATGCCAACGATGTGTTATTAGTCGATATTTTCACCATGTAATTTTTGTTTTGGTGTTGAAATCGGCCCAGGCACGGAGTGAACAGTAGCTGTCTACCCATGCATAGTTCATTACCATACACTACAGCGATCCCCCGATGGTTTCTTCTTCCTTTTTCCCATGTCTTTCGCCTTCCTTGGCCCTGAACATCCTTCATCTACCAATTCTGACACCGGTAGTCATGCAGGAGCAAGTCTTTGTTAGTTGTTTTTCTTAGCTGGCAACGTCGCTTTCATTCTCTTGCAATTGCCGATAACTAGCGCACGTACGTTCCATCACAAGCAAGCAGCGCCTAGAGCAGCGGCTTGGTCTTACCTCCCGATTCTGCTCGCTCCACGAACGTTCATGCAAGAGCCGCATCACTCGCCAAAATATTATAGAGGAAGCGCGCTTGCATGATCTCGTTCAAGTTTGATATTTTACAACATAAAATGTTTAACTGGTACTGTATCCTTTTTTGAGGCACTCACACACATCTATGATAAGTACTATCATAGTTCTAGACCTATTCGTTTTACAAAACTGCTCATGTACATCTGATGACAATATAATGCATCCGCCTATTCATAAGTGCACGATTTAACTTTAATTCCTAAGCAGTAAACTCGTCTTAAATCTCTACCAAATAGGTGAATATGAGGATATAAAAAGAAATCAGCGACTGGAAAATGTTGCTTCGTTATTCTTCATTCAAATGAAAACAGAAAATCCATCAAATATACTCCTTAACAACAACAAATCTAAGCTCTGACAGGATAGCATTTACGTAGGGATATCACTGCCATTCACTCTCACTGAGCCCATGACTCCCGTTCGTGACGTCACGGATAGAGGCCCGACTCTACGTGCACTTCCGGGTTTCAGACTTAGATATTTTGGTAGAGTTTACTCGAATAAATTCATTATTCTAAACTTGTTGTGTCGGGTGGACACCATTTGGTGTTATTATGGGGGTTAAAAGCTTTCTATTTATGTAATTATCTCAGTCTTTGGGATTGTCTTAGAGTATCAACTTTAAAGTTGATACTCTAAGCAAATAAATGTCCCTTAATTTGTTACCTACGGCAAGTATATGTTATTTTTAAGTTTTTCAATTACTTAGTATATCACAAACAAATTCTGTCTACTCGAAATCCTCAATTGAAATGTCTAAAATATCCGCCTCTCTTTGCATAGAAAATCAGTCACGACGCTGGTCTACTATTTATGACCTCACGTCCGGGAGAGAGTATATTCACGTACCCGGATGTTCCATAGCAAACATGTGCAGAGTGATACGATTTTCTGCATATTTTTGTTTCAAAGGCTGAAAAGTCTAATAAATCATAATTCTATGTACAATTCTTTACCTTCCCCTAGTACTTCATAGTATTAATATCAATTCCCCTTTTAAAAATTATGACATATACATGCCAACGATGTGTTATTAGTCGATATTTTCACCATGTAATTTTTGTTTTGGTGTTGAAATCGGCCCAGGCACGGAGTGAACAGTAGCTGTCTACCCATGCATAGTTCATTACCATACACTACAGCGATCCCCCGATGGTTTCTTCTTCCTTTTTCCCATGTCTTTCGCCTTCCTTGGCCCTGAACATCCTTCATCTACCAATTCTGACACCGGTAGTCATGCAGGAGCAAGTCTTTGTTAGTTGTTTTTCTTAGCTGGCAACGTCGCTTTCATTCTCTTGCAATTGCCGATAACTAGCGCACGTACGTTCCATCACAAGCAAGCAGCGCCTAGAGCAGCGGCTTGGTCTTACCTCCCGATTCTGCTCGCTCCACGAACGTTCATGCAAGAGCCGCATCACTCGCCAAAATATTATAGAGGAAGCGCGCTTGCATGATCTCGTTCAAGTTTGATATTTTACAACATAAAATGTTTAACTGGTACTGTATCCTTTTTTGAGGCACTCACACACATCTATGATAAGTACTATCATAGTTCTAGACCTATTCGTTTTACAAAACTGCTCATGTACATCTGATGACAATATAATGCATCCGCCTATTCATAAGTGCACGATTTAACTTTAATTCCTAAGCAGTAAACTCGTCTTAAATCTCTACCAAATAGGTGAATATGAGGATATAAAAAGAAATCAGCGACTGGAAAATGTTGCTTCGTTATTCTTCATTCAAATGAAAACAGAAAATCCATCAAATATACTCCTTAACAACAACAAATCTAAGCTCTGACAGGATAGCATTTACGTAGGGATATCACTGCCATTCACTCTCACTGAGCCCATGACTCCCGTTCGTGACGTCACGGATAGAGGCCCGACTCTACGTGCACTTCCGGGTTTCAGACTTAGATATTTTGGTAGAGTTTACTCGAATAAATTCATTATTCTAAACTTGTTGTGTCGGGTGGACACCATTTGGTGTTATTATGGGGGTTAAAAGCTTTCTATTTATGTAATTATCTCAGTCTTTGGGATTGTCTTAGAGTATCAACTTTAAAGTTGATACTCTAAGACAATCCCAAATACTGAGATAATTACATTAATAGAAAGCTTTTAACCCCCATAATAACACCAAATGGTGTCCACCCGACAAAACAAGTTTAGAATAATGAATTTATTCGAGTAAACTCTACCAAAATATCTAAGTCTGAAACCCGGAAGTGCACGTAGAGTCGGGCCTCTATCCGTGACGTCACGAACGGGAGTCATGGGCTCAGTGAGAGTGAATGGCAGTGATATCCCTACGTAAATGCTATCCTGTCAGAGCTTAGATTTGTTGTTGTTAAGGAGTATATTTGATGGATTTTCTGTTTTCATTTGAATGAAGAATAACGAAGCAACATTGTCCAGTCGCTGATTTCTTTTTATATCCTCATATTCACCTATTTGGTAGAGATTTAAGACAAGTTTACTGCTTAGGAATTTAAGTTAAATCGTACACGTATGAATAGGCGGATGCATTATATTGTCATCAGATAAGGTACAGGAGCAGTTTTGTAAAACGAATAGGTCTAGAACTATGATAGTAATTATCATAGATGTGTGTGACTGCCTCAAAAAAGGATACAGTACCAGTAAAACATTTTATGTGGTAAAATATCAAACTTGAACGAGATCGGCATGCAAGCGCGCTTCCTCTATAATATTTTGGCGAGTGATGCGGCTCTTGCATGAACGTTCGTGAAGCGAGCAGAATCGGGAGGTAAGACCAAGCCGCTGCTCTAGGCGCTGCTTGCTTGTGATGGAACGTACGTGCGCTAGTTATATGTTTATCGGCAATTGCAAAAGCGACGTTGCCAGCTAAGAAAAACAACTAACAAAGACTTGCTTCTGACTACCGTTGTCATAATTGGTAGATGAAGGATCTTCAGGGCCAAGGAAGGCGAAAGACATGGGAAAAAGGAAGAAGAAACCATCGGGAGATCGCTGTAGTGTATGGCAATGAACTGTGCAAGGGTAGACAGCTACTGTTCACTCCGTGCCTGGGCCGATTTCAACACCAAAACAAAAATTTTATGGTGAAAATATCGACTAATAGCACATCGTTGGCATGTATATGTCATAAGTTTTAAAAGGGGAATTGATATTAATACTATGAAGTACTAGGGGAAGGTAAAGAATTGTACATAGAATTATGATTTATTAGACTTTTCAGCCTTTGAAACAAAAATATGCAGAAAATCGTATCACTCTGCACATGTTTGCTATGGAACATCCGGGTACGTGAATATACTCTCTCCCGGACGTGAGGTCATAAATAGTAGACCAGCGCCGTGACTGATTTTCTATGCAAAGAGAGGCGGATATTTTCGACATTTCAATTGTGGATTTCGAGTAGACAGAATTTTTTTGTGATATACTAAGTAATTGAAAAACTTAAAAATAACATATACTTGCCGTAGGTAACAAATTAAGGGACATTTATTTGCTTAGAGTATCAACTTTATAACTTTAATATTTTACACTGCTTCAAAATCACCCTTGAAATTTTTTTTTCCAACGAATTTGTTACGAGGTCCGCGAGTGTTCCCCGTTCCTTGCGTGTTGAAAGTTTGGTAATACATAGTTTCCATTGACTCGCGCACGAAAAAATGGTCGAAAACAAAATGTCAAATGACGAAATAAACAAGCTTTTGTATAGTTATAAGAGTTCTACTGAGGTTTCTTTGTCGATTTAATTTATTATATAGTCTCAATTAGAATTCAGAATTATCTCACTGAAAAGTTAAGAAACCGACGATGTTCTCGATCGTAGTTATTTTCATTTTGCCAGCAGCCGATCTAGCGTTGTTTGGGCAAAAAGCTAGGCCGCTGCCTACCCACCGCGAACCTTTCCGATTCCCGCTAAAATGGCGCTCTGCGGAGCTCCGCGGGTGCGTTGGTATCGCTGCAAACTCTCAGCCGGCTAGCTCCCCATGACGGACCATTCGCGGTATGGCGAGAGTGTGTGTGCGAGGTATGATTTTGGATTCGAGAACGCACGTAATGCAACCGTGCGCGTCATTTTCATCTGTCGAATGGATACGACCAATTTTACATGTACGATTTTTGGCGCTTGTTCAGTAAGGTATCCAAAATTTGGCAATCCTATACTTTAGTGTGTTTTAGACTTAGACTAAATTAATTAACTAATAAATGTGCATGTGTGTAGTTTTGCTGCATGTGTGTATGTGTCATCATAGGGAGTATTAATTTAATTTATTAAAATAAGGTTCCAAATTGGGATTTAATAAAGATCTAGAATTTGATCACTCTTTTTGAATTTCTTAACAAGGAGTTGTTAATTTCCTAACCTTGTAGTACCATAGTTGTGTTTACCAGCACTTTTGAGCAGGTTTCTCGACTCGGTCTATACAGTAGTTAGAGCTTGAGTAATTTCAATTTATTCGAATCTCTTAGCTCAATTACGGTTGGGGATTACTATATTAAAAGATTAGTCAGATTTCATTTCATATTTTTGAATTGATAATTCTCTAACTGTATTACCATAGTCTTGGTCGTCTGCACTTTATGAGCAGGTTTTCTCGACTCGGTCTACAGTAGTTGGCGCTCGAGTGATTTGAATTTATTCGAATCTCTTAGCTCAATTACGGTTGGGAATTATTATTTAAAGAATAGTCAGCTTTCATATTTTTGAATTGCTAATTCTCTAGCCTTGTAGTACCCGAGTCGTGTTCACCAAGACTTTTGAGCAGGTTTTCTTGACTCGGTCTACAGTAGTTAGAGCGCGAGTGATTTGAACTTAGTTCAATCTCTTGGCTCAAGGGTTGGGAGTTTATAATTGAAGGACTTTTTGGATTTCATTTTGGATTGCATTGCAAAAATAGAGCTTTGTTAGCTAGATTTCTCACAATTAAAAGTAACAGACTTTAAAGTAACTGATTTAAAAATAAGGAAACTGAATTCAAGGAAACTGAACTCAAGGAAACTAAACTTAAGGAAACTAAACTCAAGGCAACTAAACTCAAGAAAACTGAATTCAGAGTAACCGAGTTCAAAGTAACTTGATTTCTAGAAACTGGATTCCGATTTGCTGGACTCCGATTAGTTGGATTCCGAGTAGTTGAATTTAAAGTGAGTTGAATTCAAAGTTGTTAGTTGAATTCAAGGTTAGTTGAATTCAAGGTTAGTTGAATTCAAAGTTGGTTCAATTTAAAATTAGTTGAATTCAAAGTTAGTTCAATTCAGAGTTGGTTCAATTCAAAGTTGGTTTAATTCAAAGTTGGTTTAATTCAAAGTTGGTTTAATTCAGAGTTGGTTGAATTCAAGGTGGGGTTAATTCAAAGTTGGTTGAATTCAAAGTATATAGTTGAATTCAAAGTAGTGCATTTAGAGTAATTGAATTTTGAATTCGAATGTCTGTATTAGATTTATGGAGTCAAGAAAAGCCAATGGCCTCCCAAGCTAGTGGAACTGGGGCAGTCTCTTCCCAAACGCCATCCAAGCAGGATGTTGAGCGATTGGTAGAAATAGAGGAATATAAGGCAGTAATAGAGGCTCTTCAGAGCACTCTCCAGAGTACTATTCGGAATCAAGGTCAGCAGCGTGTTGCAGCGGAAGCTCCTCCTCCTATGGAGAGGCTTCCAGCTCGACAGAGTTCGCCGCAGTATACCAGATACCAAGATTATCGGCATACTGCCTATCAACGTGATGGTTTTCCTTCTCCACCAGATGTGCACCGATCTCAGGATACCCATAGTTCCCACTTATTTCGTGGGGATGGTAACCATGAGAGGGGCCACAAGTCTTTTTCCTTGCCCAAGTCCATGGTTTTCGATGGCCGCGGGAGTTGGCAAGCGTTCATCGCTAAGTTCAACCTTGACGCTGAGGCGTTTGGATGGACTTTGAGCCAACGAAGGAATCAACTTTGCTGGTGCTTGGGTGGAAGTGCAAGCGAGTATGTCTCATTGCTCGTTAAGCATGAACCTCATCTTGGGTTTGTGGACTTAGTCCGGAAACTGGAGAAGCGGTTTGCATCAAGGGACGAAGTTGCACAATTGCAATTTAATTACGCGAGGCAGCAACCTGAGGAATACCATGTAGATTGGGCGAACCGCCTTTTGACATTGGCTGCTCATGCCTTTGCAGATTTACCGGACCACCATGTTGAAAAACAGGTCGTCCATAGATTTTGCCAAGGATGTTTTGATAGAGAGGCTGGGCACTATGCTATTTATTATTGCCCTAGATCTTTGAATGAAGCCATCGACTTAGTGAGATGCTTTCAGCATACCCATAAGGCAATTCATGACAAATCGCGGAAGGATGTCAGACCAACGTCTGTAGAGGTATCTGCGGAGGAGCCAAGGATTAGCCGTACAGCTACACCTGATCCTCCACAACAACAACCACAACCCTCCCGATTGGACAGGATTGAAGTTTCGAATCTGGAGAAGAAGGTGGATCAGATCCATGGTTCTATTTCTTCGATGGAGACTCAAGTGAAGAGTTCATATTCTTCAATTGGATCTCAAATGAAGAACCTTCAATCCACTGTCCAGGGACTCGTTGTTGTGCAGAACTGTTCTCGAGTCGAGTCTGACTTACCTGAACCTGATTTCGGTCAGTCCGGATTGGATTTGCCTGGACCAAATTTAGGTCCGCCGGGATTGGACTTACCTGAACCTGATTTCGGTCAGTCCGGATTTGACTTACCTGAACCAGATTTGGGACCGTCGAGAAGGGATTTGCTTGCGCCTGATTTAGGTCAGTCCGTGGGAGTGGACCTGCTTGAAGTGGTTTTAGGTCAGTCAAGATTAGACTTACCTCAACTGGATTTAGGTCAGTTGATTGGATTAGAATTACCTGAACTGAATTTTGGTCAGTCAACAAGAGTAGACGTACCTGAACTGGATTTCGGTCAGTCAACAATAGTAGACTTACTTAAACTGGATTTGGACTTACCTGAATTGAATGTTGGTCAGTCCGCAAGTCTTGAGTCTGAACTTCTTTCCGGAGTAGACCCATTGGATGAGGAGGTTAATCCGAAACCTGGGTCGTCTCAATTAGGTATGAGTAAGTCAACTCTTCTAGACAAAGGGGGTAGTCAGGATTCTGATCTGCAACCCGAGTGTCCTGAATGTTCCTGGCTTCTCCCGCCTTGGCCTCCTCCTGTTGACGAATCAATTGATGTTGATGTACCTGAATGTTGTTGGCTTCTCCTGCCATGGCCCCCTCCTCCTGTTGATGAATCAACGGGTGTCAATGTGCCTGAATGTCCCTGGCTTCTCCCACCATGGCCACCTCCTGTTGATGAATCAACGGATGTCGATGTGCCTGAATGTCCCTGGTTTCTCCCACCATTACCACCTCCATTTGATGAATCAGCGGATGTGGTTGTGCCTATCGCACAGGATTGGCCAGCGGAAGTGATAGTGTACAAATTATGTAGCACTTTGATTTTCAGTTGCTCTTGTGATTGCTGGTCAAGGAGAAAGCTGTCATCGTCAAGGTACCTCTCTTTCAATTTCTAGTTTGTATGGGGTTTGTACCTCTCTCTCAATTTCTTGTTTGTATGGGTTTTGGTGTAATGATCCTGTCACCTCTTCATAGGTAATGAAGTTGGTTCTCAGGGGACTAACTTGGGGCATTGCACTTGTCTTTCTGGGTGATGTTGGGGTACTAGGAATTTCCTTCTCGGATCACATAGAACTTTAGGAAAGTTCTTGAGCGTTTCAAGGTTTTCAAGCTAAAGCTTAAACCGAAGAAATGTTCGGTCTTCCAGAGAAGAGTCGAGTTCCTGGGTAGGGAAGTAGATGCCATTGGTCTTCATAATGTTAGGGATCGGCCCGTACCTACTAATACAATGGAGGTTGAGCGATTCCTGGGCTTGGTTAACGATCGTAGGATCTTTCTCAAGAAATATGCTTGTACGGTGGCACCTCTTTATGGACTCACTGGAAAGCATGCTCCTCGTTGGGAACCTGAACAACATCAGGCTTTCGACGAGGTGAACGATCTTACATGACATCTGCCCCTGTTCTGACATTGCCTATAGTAGTAGTAGATTATGTAGTTCTGTTAGCCAAGAAGTCGGATTCGGTCTCGGAACCCAGGTCAGGTCATGTTTATAAAAAGTTAAGTTAGATAATCCAGGAGATTATGATTATAATATGAGTCATATCAGAAGAAGATCTTGGAAATAAATTCTTATGGAATAACTAAGAGTTATGTTTTGTAAATTTTGTTAAATGTGACCTGATTTGGAAGAGAGACCAAGAAGATGGCCCAATAAAGTGATTCCTTGTTTATTACAACGGGAAGTGATCCGGTTGAATATGATGTCCCTTCGACTGGTCATGCTGGTGTTAACCCTACCGGGAGTATAATCAGGTCCGGGTATTTCGGGTATGGCATGTCGAGGGATATTAGGGCGTGTGCTCCATGCAAACAGTATAACAAATCTGTTAGATATGGAAAATGCTCCCCGATTGATTATTCTCGATCTGGTCATGCACAGACAACCGTGCTCTTCCGCAGAATGTAATTCAAGGAAAGGAATTATATTGTTTTTTTAATGGCTAAGGCTATCGATAAGTATTGTTCCAGCATCGGTTCCCCAGCTCGAGTTTTAGCTGGACCGGGGTCGACCCGAGGCGGAACTTAGCAATGGATAAGGCTTCTAGTCCATATGGTATTTCATTCCTGTTAAAGCAATCCAGGTGTCCTTGAATTATGTTGGCAGGATTTTCCGTTGTTATACAGGATTATCTGTTGTATAAATGCAGGATTCTCCGTTATATAAATACAGGATTATCCGTTGTACAAATACAGGATTCACCGTTGTATAAATACAGGATTTTCCAAATACTCATTTATATTGTTCTGGAATGTGCATTAGACTCGGTCACTGTACGGTTACCTTGAGTTTAGTGTACTTGCAAAATCATGGATTGTATTAACGGACTGTAGCTCTTTATATATTCTGTAACTCTTTATATATTTTGTAACTCTTTATATATTCTGTAACTCAGTTTCCCCCGGTTTGTTATGCTCTAATAGGAGAGTTTTTGAGATTTTGCAATATCTTAGATATATGCTACAATCTAATTAACCGGGAGGAATGTTGTAAAATTGCATTTAGTAAGCCAAATTATTGTAACCTATTTCGCGGACGCGTAAGTTCATTTGTGTCTTGGATGCGCTTACGCGTCCGTCCGTCGCCAACCTCTCAAAGACGGGCCTATAAGAGTCCCGGACACAGGCCGTCACCTCATTCTGGATTCTGCTGCTGTCAAACACACACACTTACTCCAGGATCGCTTAGTTTCCTGAATCATGGACTCCCGGCTAACCTCAAGACCCGGGAGTTAGCATGTTAGCTGAGCATCTTCAGCTATGCTGAGCTTAGCTGAAGGACAAGTAGAGATAATATAAGGTTAGTTTAGTGTTTAGTCGGTGTCTTGTCTTTCCTTCTCCATTTCATACATTTCACCGCATCGTAAGTAAAAGTACGGTGGTAACTCCGCCATCATTCATCTGTTATCATTCTACTCACCACCCGTTTTTACTTCATTATTTTGGGTTTCTAACTTCAGTTTAACCCTAACCCTAACCCTAACCCTATGATATGCACGTAGAGCTGTTAACTGAAGTTAGAAACCCAAAATAATAAAACACATGTCATTAGTCTAAAGCAGGCCTTCTCAACTAGTTTATTAGAAGTGCCAAACTAAAAGAAGTTGAAGTTGAAGTGCCACCCTGTATGGTTGACTGTGCTGCGAGGGAGCGTAGCGACTGAGCCGAAAATGGGTGGGGTCCAGGGGCGAAGCCCCCTGAAGCTGGTGGATTTAGGGCTTTCTAAAGGCCCAAATGAGGCATTTTTAGCACCATTTCATTCCACAATATAATCAATCATAATTTCATATTGATGTGAAAAAATTAGTACAATTCCTAGATACAATTACACTGGAGGTATATTGATATGTAGTTTTTTTGTGTGTGCAATAAACACGGGAAATTTCAAAATAAAGTGAAAATCAAACAAACAAACACAAGGTGTTTCCAGAGATTGGCAATGTTAAAATTGGTATCCCATCGTAAGCTAATTGTTGTTCAGACCTTACGTTTGGATTTGTTTAAAATGATAAAAAAAACGATAAATTCCCCTTTCTTCATGTTTGTTAAGCAGGCATTTTGGGTTCAAATTCGACTGCAACTTCTTGATTTAGCTGAGTATTTAATTTTAAAATATATATTGTTTTTCTTTCTGTTTTTTGTTTTGTTGTTGCAACAATCGTGCGCCACTCCGACTGACCGCAAGCGCCACAAGTGGCGCGCGCACCGCCAGTTGAGAAGGCCTGGTCTAAAGTATAGGATTGCCAAATTTTGGATACCTTACTTACTGAACAAGCGCCCGATTTTTAGTACAGATACTTGGTCAGTTTTCTTCTTATATCTTTGGTTTTACAACATTTAAAAATATAATTTCTTCAAATTTGCCCCTGACTCGGTTCAGACTAATTGTATGATGTGTTTTCAAGTCAGTTTTTTTAATATATTTTTTTGCATGAATTTGCCTAACAAAACTCACTCACTCAAGAACTTTTGAAGCAACACCATTCCTAAGGTGTGGGCACAGTAATAGGCCACAGACAGTCTACAGCCCACTTTTTTGCGACACTTTTGTGTTTTGTCTTAACGCAAACCTACTTTCATGTAAAATTCATCATTCATCAACAGGTACAGAACATTCATGTACTTAATGTGCGTATACTTACATGGAATTAATCATGTATTGCTTTGCAAAAAGAGATAACATCATATTTCTGAGCGATATGTGACGATCTTTTTTTCCTTTCTCGACCTCCAAAAACTAGTCTACAATCAAGACTTTTTTCCTCTTCCTCAACCTATCTCGCCACGGCGCGCCGTCCTCCTTCTCCTCCTCATTCTTCTTCTTCTTCTTCTTCTTCTTCTTCTTCTTCTTCTTCTTCTTCTTCTTCTTCTTCTTCTTCTTCTTCTTCTTCTTCTTCTTCTTCTTCTTCTTCTTCTTCTTCTTCTTCTTCTTCTTCTTCTTCTTCTTCTTCTTCTTCTTCTTCTTCTTCTTCTTCTTCTTCTTCTTCTTCTTCTTCTTCTTCTTCTTCTTCTTCTTCTTCGGCTTCTTCTTCTTTCATCAATTATAGTTGTGTAAGCTAGTATCCCTAGTATCACAGTCAAAATCAATGCTAATGATCATGCAAGAGTAAAGGCAAAAATCCTTGCAATGTTGTTTTCTTCTATCATCAACCTTCATTGTGTACACGTATTAAGATTATACTTTAAAAGACAGTAGCAATAATTATGTAAAACAACGAATAGGCCTACATGTTCCAAAAAATAATTAAAACAGGGGGGTGTTTCATCAACTAAAATCGAAATCAGGGGCGGATCTAGGGGTGAGTGGGGTGCAAGGCCCATGCCCCCTTTTTTACCTTCATTTTAAAAATTCATTCCCCCCCCCACCCCCCCCCTTCAAAAAAAAAAAAAATCAAATCAAATAAATGTTTAGTTTACTCATTCAGAAATGCCTCAGAATGTGATAGACAAATTTATTATAAGAATATTGCACTTTTGCTATGCTAAAGCCGGGGTAATAGTTATAGAGTGCCTGGAGTGTCAAGTCTATTCTTAGCAATTTGAAAACACGTTTAGCCATTATTAACCTAAATTTAGGTCATAGATGTTCGTTAAACCTCAAAATTGAAAAAAAATTGTTACGTAAGACTATTGATTGGAATATTTATAGTGGTCTTTGAAATCGTCTTCTTTGAAAAAAAGTGAATTAATCCTGTCCTCATTATTCCTGCTTATACTGAATTTGAAAGTTGATTGATCTCAATTTTCTCTATTCTTATCCTTATATCCCCTTAATATATGGAGTTAGGGTTATTCCACACTCAACCCGTGTGATGTAAATGGGTACCTGGCAGGAATTAATTCCTTGTAACGCCGTAATGGCAGCCGTGCTAAACCCAGGGTAATGATCTCCCTTTGCGCCTCAGAATAGTTTACTAGATCAATGGCACAATACAAATGCTGTAGTATTATTATTCTTATCAATCACAATCATTAAAATAGTTATCTGCTAATGAAATGGAAAATCATCGTGTAGCCTGAAATAAATTTTGTCCATACACATTAGCTTGTGTTGATTTATTTATATTTTATTTATGAGAAGCATTAAGATGCGGGTTAATAGATAATACCTTTCTTAATCTTCGGGGAATGAAAATACAAATATTTTCAGATGACACTGTGTTGATTACGTCTTGCATATGCCTCATTATTTGCTAATCTGTTAGTATTATCATCTGTTGAGAGGTTCCCCTTCCCGATCTCTATGTTTTGTGTCCAGGAATTAACAAATCAAACAACAATGTACTTTCACGGCCCTTTAAGTCTCATCGTCAATTTTATAGTCTTATTATGTTATCCAAAAACAAAACAAAATCTCTACTTATATACGGAAATGGTCAATTTATTATCAAATTGCCAAGTTTGCCATTGCATTTCCTTATTATCTATTTGGTAGTATATTCGGTTTTAAATGGCTGAATTGCAAGTTAAAAATAATCATTTAAATATATATTTTGTTTTATTCCCATAAGTTTTGATATAGGTTCACACGGTTCTGTTAGGCAATGGGTTGATATGACAACGTATGCTAATATTTACACGTCTTTGTTATCAAGTACATGACATATACATATTTATATTTATCAAGAAATTGTTTTACCCACGGCTGTCAAAGGAAAAAAACACGCATGGACACGAAACAACACACACAAAAATCACCTCCTCGAAATGGCGAAGTTCTGCTCATTAATAAGGCCGCATGGCTTAGAATAACTAAAAAATTACAAGAGTATCCGCTTTTATTTCCAAGCAAGTATAATTTTCATCGAGTGAGTTTATAAATGCTACTACCGAGAAGAAATTACCCCTCCCCCGGGAAATTAATGCTTTGTTCGTCATTTCGAATATAGTTATGATTATGGTTTCGGATCATAATTATAACGTCTGATATAATAGGTGTACAAGGAAGTATAACATGCAGTACTCTCATATCATCTCATGGTGACTACGCCTATCTAGGAATCATGGAGTCGGGACATTACTTGGATATAATCATTTTCTTCGGATTCTTACTACTACCATGGAGCAATGGTTACCGTAAATATAAATATTCGATTTATTACAATAATGCTCATTCCTTCGATTCCGCCTACTTTTACTTTTTCGTGATTATGTATTAAAAGTTTATAGGGTCTATAGACTAATATGAATGTTTTTACTTCCTAATTTGTTTAAAATGTAAAATAATGGGTTAACAATGCTTTTTGATGTTTGCTAAAAAGTAACATAACAACAGTTTGTTTAGAAAAGTATTATCTTAACATGATAACGTTATAAACTTTGGTATGCGTGTTTTCTAACAGGACACATGATCAGCTTAACTTGCAATGAAACGAGGACGCTTACATCTGGTAATTACCCCAGCGATTATGGCTACTACGTGAATACCGAGTGGAATATCACAGCACCAACATACAAGGGAATCGCCGTCGTCTTCGAAGATTTCAGTACCGAACAAGGGTATGATGTATTGGGAATACTGGATCCTGATAGACACTTCAACAGCCGCAACTACTCGGGACATGATCTGAGTGTGCTTCCCTTCTTATCAACAGGGTCTTCTCTTCTTGTCACTTTTGACTCAAATATGAAGAAATCCTACAAAGGTTTCCGTCTGGCACTTCATTGCTATGATAAATCAGGTGTGTGCTCATCCATATAGAAATAGGGCGGTTTGTGACAGGATCCGTGATGTTCAGAAATTAGGGTTCTTTTTAAAGGAAACACAAACTCAACAATCAACATTTTGGGCTTTGGAGAATCAGCTCATTAAGAGCCGTATATGAATCACTGTGAGACGATAAATAGGATATATTTTTAATGAGGATGAACTTCATAAAAGTGTATAGTAAAATTGTGCTTTATAATCTATACTTTCCCCTTTTCTTGTCGATTAGGGTTTTCTTGTATATATATTATAATATATATTTTTCCGTTTTCTGTCAGAAATAATCAATCACCTTAAGTCCTAAAACCATATTGTACCACTTCGATATGCAGAATGAAAAGCTACTTTTATTCTCTATATTTTTCTATCCTTGTAAGCCAATTTAATACATTTATAACATTTGTATACTTGTAATAATGGACCAACATTTTCAATATGTAGAACTCACTCAATACGAAATGAATAGATTTACTACTTGTTGATAAACATGGTTCGAAGACATGTAGCAGGATAAAATTGTTTTTCTTTTCCTTTTTTTTTCTTCTGATGTCAACATGTCATCATCTTTAATTGACATGACAGACCAAACATACTGTAGAAAGTAGTGAATCTATATATTAGCCACATATCCACTTCGTTAACCGTTATTGTGAAGTAGCCTTGTACATCGTCAACATCAAGCAAAGCTGCAGGAATGTAAAAGTTTTAAAAGAGAGTAACAATTTGAATCATTTTTTTATTAAAAAATTGCCTAATGAAGGCCAATTGTCTTTATAGGTTATACACTCTCAGCAAAGGCAGATCGACCCACGCAGTTTTCTTTTAGGTTCAAACAAAATTTGATAACATGATTCTGATTTTTTTTTTCTTCATCAAATCAAATTTTTCGCTGTACAATTCATAAATTCTGCTTTGCTCATATCTTTAATGTGAGGATGAGTATAGCTTTAATTACATTTTGTACTTATTATTTGCAATCCACTTCAAGTTCACTTCGATTTTAACAAAGATTTGAATGTTATCTAATCGTGTAGAGAGAACAAGCAACATGAGACTCGAGAACAGCATTGAAGCTAACGAGGGAATCTTAGAAGTTTATTCAGATCCTCTCAACCAGTGGCTACCCGTTTGCAATGAAAGCTGGAATTCAAACCTGGCGGAGTTCACCTGTAGACAGTTGGGATTTCCTGGAGTTTATCGCTTTGGAAGTGAGGTAGATGCACAATATAACAAATCGGCTTGTGCAAGCATTGTCTGCGATAATTGTGAGTAAATTGTATGAACTGTTATTTGATTAAATTTAAATGTTTTCCGAAAACAAATATTCAACAGTCGCTGGAGACTGCTGGCCAATCAGATTTCATTTCGATTAAATTATTAGATTTTGATTCTACTTCTATATGTACCCTCGTTTCTTATTTGCCCTGCCTTCTAGTACTGTAATTGTTGGTAGTGCCTTATCCGAGTCTTGAATGCAACCTCACCCCAAGAAATAACTTTACTTCTTCTGAGAGATTTATTATATTCTCGCTCATTAATCTACAAGATTCCCCATCAAAGTGTATGAGAAAGGCATAAAGCAAGAATAATGTAAAGTTTCCAAGAACGACATGGGCATCGCCATTTTCTTGATAACGTGACGTACTATGTGAAGTCGTTTATCAAGTAAATGTATTCAAATTTGTGGATGCTTCTTCCAGGTGACATAGAATAATATTGACAACTGCTATATTTTAGTATTTTTGAATGAATTCTTTACAATCGCTCCCCTGATATACATCAAATGTAAGTTCTATCTTCTCAACTATGATTTTTCCTGTTTGAAAAGTAAAGGTGTTGTCATTAATTTAAAAAGTCATTCCAACCAAAGCTTGGTGCATGATTCATGTACAACTTCAACTAGTATATCACATTTTCAAGAAAATGACTGCGCCTATCATGCTAAAAGGTATTACATCATGCCAAGAATATCTTCATTTATATATCTCTTATACATATTTGAAGGTAATATTGTACATCAAAGGGCAGGAATACACCTCGTTTTCAGAATACCTTAAATTATTCTTTGGAGTGAGGTTTCCTTTAATCCTCTTTTTTTCCTTTCCAAATTATCAGTTATCAAGTTATCAACTTTTCCGATGTTCTACTTTCCATTTTGACTATTGGAGACAGATCTTGCCATATGTAATACTTCTATACTGGAATCGTTAAAATGACCAGATATTGAGTTAGTCCTACTGAAAACCTCATGCATTGCACACACGTGGCATAGAAATTCGGTACAAAGATTCAAGCTATTTCCAGTCATTTCCAGTCATATTGATAAAATGGATTGATATCAATATAGAGATGGTATAAGGAAATACGGAACAACCATTATGTTTCCGAGAGTGAAAGATTGGATACCAGCCTGACTAATCAAAACCATGATTACAATTTGTTTATTAAAGGTAAAGACCAGTTTTGGAAACGCCCCCCTCTAAAAAAAAAAGGGGGGGGTGCTATGTGATGCTGAAAGGCATGTCATGATGAAAGGCAGTACATCATGCCAAGAATATCTTCATTTATATATCTCTTATACATATTTGTAAGGAATATTGTACATCAAAGGGCAGGAATACACCTCATTATTCACAACACCTTAAGTTGGGGTGAGGTTTTCTTTAAGCCTCTTTTTTTCCTTTCCAAACTATCAGTTACCAAGTTATCAACTTTTCCGATGTTCTACTTTCCATTTTGACTATTGGAGACAGATCTTGCCATATGCAATACTTCTATACTGGAATCGTTAAAATGACCAGATATTGAGTTAGTCCTACTGAAAACCTCATGCATTGCACACACGTGGCATAGAAATTCGGTACAAAGATTCAAGCTATTTCCAGTCATATTGATAAAATGGATTGATATCAATATAGAGATGGTATAAGGAAATAAGGGACAACCATGATATGTTTCCGAGAGTGAAAGATTGGCTACCAGCCTGACTAATCAAAACCATGATTACAAAAATTCTATTAAATAAAAGGTGAACTGTAGAAATCAGTAGCAGCAGCAGCAAAACATTGCATAAAAAGTTTGCCATTAGAATATTTATATATTCACTTCAAGAATCAGATATAACCCTGACCTAAACTTTAGCTCAATAAAAGACCACTAGTTAGGCCTAATTAACATGTATTTTTACTCCTTTTCTCTCAGCCAACTTTTTGCTTCAGCAGTGCACTTGGAATGTCACGAGGGAAGATACGATGAAAGCAAGCATGTTACAGTGTTTCAGTAAGTACATATACTGTATAGAAATTTAACTCCTTACATCCACTTCACAAACCGCATTCACTTTATCACTCGTGACGGGTTTCCATTCCTTTTACGAAAATGCTAAAAAAAAGTAAAAGATAACAACGTACGAAATATAGCATGTCAACATATATATTGAAAGTGCGTCAAGGTTATTTCCATTATTCCCCTATGGATTTGTTTTGATTTTATTTACCAACAGCAAAACAGTAATACATTTCATACAATGTGTTTACGTATACAAGAAGAGAAACTATTGGTTGGTAAAAGGGGCCAGATAATAATACATGTGCTAGTCGAGCCTGACCCCTTAAACTGCTAAACAAACTAGCATTTTGGTACAAATTAGTTTAGAAAATGTAACAAAACAAAAAATAATGAATTTACTATTACAATCGATACTTTGAAAAATAAGAATACTTAAAAATGTCTTACAATATACAAACTGATAATGTGTAATATATCTTTTGTATTATATGCAGACTATTTAACTAGAAATTTCATTCTTGTGTTCATTCCTGGAAGTTTTCCAGCTATCGGCTATTATTTACACGACTTGAACTCTAGGATTATGTAATGTAAGTCGTTGCCACTTCATGCTCATTTCTTTACTTAGTATACACGCATAATTATGGTCGTTTCTCTACTGGATTTGCATTTGCGTGAGTATTGCAAGATGAACGTTTTGTTTCATACGCTCCTCAGATTTTGCATATCGTGGATGCTTCCCGCTTCCTCCAAACTTCCCAACATACCAGAGATCAACTGACACTGATGTTGGTGATTGCATGTACACATGCTCCTCGAATTCATTTGAGTTAGCAGCGATCACATGGAATGGATGCTACTGTTTGAACGTCTCTCGATCTGCAATTAACAATGAAATTCCAGATAATTACAGATGCGCTCTAGAAGGTGATCCCGGCCAAGGAACATATGGCTGGGCCTTTCATTACGATGGTATGAATCATTCGATATTTTTTTAGTAGATTGCTGGGTTTACGATTTATGCTCCTCTGGCAATTGCCCGGCTGTCATTATCCTACATTAACCGAATTCTTAACGTTAACCCTGAAGCAAACATCATATCTAACCCCAACAATTTGTGGTATAAAACCTAATATCCCTAACCGCATCCCATCATCTTTGTCGATATAAGGTCCGAAACATGATGCCGTGCTTGCCGTGCTTCCAGTGTGCTTGTTTCTGACTCAGTACTCCTAATAAATCAAATAAAAACAATTCAAACAAAGAGAAGATTTTTGCCATAGACATTATTTGATTTTACCATAACATTATTAGTCTGTTCAATATCTTCCTTACGCCAGTGCCACTGATTCGGAGAGTTTGGCCAATCCTGTCCTAGTCGGGCATGGTTTGCCATGTAAATGAAACCAAGATGGCCGAACTCTCTAAAGAGATCAGTAGATGGCTATGCCTTGCGCTATGGTTTTAAGAGGTTGATGATTAACAAAATGATTGTACCGGGTATCTTTTCATGGTTCGAAATACTAAATCGTTCGGTTCTTTCACAGTGGGTGCAACCATGGCGTATGATTTTATTCAAAGAAACTCGCATGATAACCTAGATAAACGTCCAGTCCACCATTCATTCATACTTTATATTAATCAATTATAAATCGTTCGCCTTGTAACACCCTGAAAGTGATGTATGGTACTTTTTCCTATCATGACCAATGAAGTTAACTCGTAAATGATTGGTACAGGTTTATTGAGTGTAATAGCAGGAAATACTTGTAATTTCGTGCTGGCATTTGGAAAAATGATTATGTTGAGTGAATGTTTGAATTTGCTTATTAAATCACCATATCGTTCATTCAAGTCACTGGGTCCTGTGAACACCCTGGAGACGTTGATTACGGCTGGTGGTCATCAAATAGCACCTATCTTGGATCAAGACTCACCTTAACATGCCAACCTGGTTACGTCATCAATGGAAGCAAATCAATCGAATGCAAACCGAATGCCAACAGGTCAGACTGGGATGAGAAGATTCCACATTGCCAGTCCCTCCCAAGGACTACATTGCAACCTGCAGGTGAGGTTACGCTTCGCCACACTATGAACATGACGGACAAAGAAAGAGGACAAAATATACAGTTCCTCATTCTACCCTCAACAATTGCTGTGGTAGACAAAGGAACATCTCTTCACTGCTATCATGTAAAAATGTGTAGAACAGGTGTCACATTCATATTTACCCTGTTCTACACATTTGTACAGATAAATAGCAGTAAAGGGATGTTCCTTTGTCTACCACAGCAATTATTGAGGGTTGAATGAGGAACTGTATGTCGTCCTCTTTCTTTATTCGTCATATTCATAGTGTCAAGTCCTATACTGGTCACCGTGGACTAAGGCAACGGCGTTCTAAGCCAGAGACCCGGGTTCGATTCCCGACGGAGATATTTTGTCAACCTTTGCACTAATTTCCAAAAGGGAAGGACAACAATGGGGAACTTTGATTAAAGCTATACGCAATTATTATTCTCTATTTCCTTCCGCACTATATAAATTATATATAGATATTTCATGTAACACTTTTAACCGGCACATATCGGTAGTTGTTATTCCAGTGGGCACATAATTGACATCAATCCCATTAAAATATCAGAAGAGCACACAGATCACTACATCCCATGAAGTGTAACCCTAAAGTGGTTCGTCAACATTAGTGGTATAATATATTTTACCTAAGTATTTATGAAGATGTAATTTGACAATTTTGTGTAAACATTGTTTGAACAATTCGTTCCTATTTTCACGAAGTGACGGGAGTCAGGAAAATCCGCACGCAAATTGTATGCGATTTTCATTCACTACCGTCACTTCGTGAAAATAGGGACGAATTTTTGATGAAGCTATCATAATTTCTAGAAGCAAAGTGAAACCGAGAGTAAGACAAGGACTAAGACAAGGACTAGAAACTTGAAGCATCATTTATTTTGTTCAAATCACCAATAGATTTCATTCACATGCTCATCACGGTTCGTTTACAGGGCAGATCGACAAAAGATACAATAACTCTATTTCTCCCCCTCTTGAAAATGCCTCTCTCTCTCTCCCTCTCTCTCTCCTTCTCTCTCTCTCGCTCTCTCCTCCCTCTCTCTCTCTCCCTCCACTCCCTGTCTCTCTATCAATAACATTATATAAAGTGGACAGTAAGAATGTACTTAAAACAAATTGTAATATAACGTAGAAATAGAATGATGTAGTAATCAGCAAGAACCCCTCCCCCTATTTTTTCTCGCTCTCTCTCGACTTTGAAAATCATATTATTTCTCAACTCTCTATTCATGCTATTTCTACCCATCACCATGAGCTCCTTTCCCTGGTCTTTCATTATTTTCTCATCGAGCCATCAATGATGACTACCAGAGACTATACTATAGTAGACCGTACTGTATTCTGTATAACCAGGAATATGAGAGTTCCCTGGTGGAACTATACAACTGATATCAGCCATCGCATGGATGTATAGTTTTAACCAATCAGAACGTAGATAAATACTCAACTTTACAACTATACTTCCATCAAAGCACTCATGAACACTTTCCATATTCCTCATTTCTCACGATCTTTCCATTAAATTTCGAATTCTATATGAAGTTAGTGGTGAAAACATGAATATTTATTTCGCCTTTACCTTTCATGACATCAATTTGTTATTCATCAGCATCCATTGGTCCCTTGCAAATATACGGGATTCATAAAATGAACTCTGATCGACTGTTCCGTGGAAATAAACAATCAAATGGGAAAATGTAATTAGCATTCATTAATATTGAATAGAAAAGAGCAGAAAAGAATATCAATATGCACATCTAAAACGGTATTGTTTCTTTTAATTGGTTCGATATTATTTGGCAGCAACTTGGTCAAAAATCACAAAGCGGCTTTCATCACCGCACCCTAACGTTTTACTTATTGATTATACATATCGTAGGAGGTAAGGACTAGTATTGCTATCATTCTTATTATTTAAGGTCATCTTTTACCAACAATGTCGGCATTATAAAATAACTAAAGCTGTTTATGACCTTGTTTTTCGCACCATTCATAGCTCTTTACTATTCAAATTATTCACTAATACATGAATAACATTAACCAATAAATAAATCATTAAAGGAATTGCTCTCTGTCTGTTTTTTGGTTTATTCCTTCTTAGCTGCACCCGACGTACGTGATCTGAAAGTCCGATCAGTGTTTGTTACCACGCTTGTCATCTCCGTTGTTCTTGTCGTACTCCTTGTTTCTAGTTTGATGAGGTACATAGATATTAGAAGTAATCATTAGAGGGATTTCTTTTATTAATACACCCGTGTCAGCAGGTGCGTACGCAGGGGGGGGGGGGGGTTAACCCCCCCCTTCATTTTTTGTGTTAATGTGTATGTTTTTGGGGACCCCCCCCCTTTCGAGTTTTGATTTTGATTTTTGTTTTAATTGTTTTTAAAATAAAAAATCCTAATGGATGACCTAAAAAAGATGACCTTACCCCCCCCCCCCCCAACGGAACTGAATGTCGATCGGTCAAATTTTCAAATTTCGGGACCAAAAAAAAATATATATATAATGTCCACTTCTCCTCCCCCCCCCCCCCCCCCTCTTATTCAGCGGGTGGCTGAGTCGTTGCGAAATTTTTGGGACCCCCCCCCCCCTCCCCGCTTATTCAGCGGTTGGCTGAGTCTTTGCGAAATTGTTGGCCCAATTTCAAAATGTTAAACCCCCCCCCCCTTGAAAAAATCCTCCGTACGCCACTGCGTGTCAGTACTTTATAACATACATGTACAATTCTGCTTGAAGAGCTAGACATTTGAAAATCTTCATTCATAAATTGTAAAGAGTGACAATGAGTCCTCTGCCCAATAAACAACATTATTGTCGCGTTTTCATGTGCCAACATGATTACATTATTCTACAGTGAGCATGCATGATGAATGCAGGATTGAACAAAAATTGACACGTTACTATGATTCCAAAATTAATTCGTGTATAATATTATCATTTTGAATCTGTGGCTGACAAAAATGTCCAATAAAACAAAACAAAAATGCCTAACGAAGCAATATACAAAAATGATTCGGTTGAGAAATATCAAGGCAAGATTTGTGGCGAAATAATGATTTTCCTTTTCATATTCCAGTTGCAGATACACCAAGGAAAAGCGATGCAGAACAGTGTGCAGAAGAAACAAAGACGACACTAATCAAGTAGAGAGTTCTCCATCACCAGAGGTATCACAGGTAAACAACATATTCAGGGTATATTTCTCAAATCTTCTAAGAATCGACGAGTTAAAGGTAAAGGCCAGTATTGGAAACGCCCCAATTTCAAAAAATGAAATGGAAGCTCTCATTACCAATCATGTGAAAGAATATGTTTTGACTAATACATGATGATAAAAAATTTGCCGGGAAACCGCCTACTAATTCATATATTTGGTAAATTTGTTTCTCTCATGGTCTGAGAGAGATATAGGGTAGTCCCATATACATCTTTCTGTGTATAGTGCTTGTAACTTTACGAAGAATGGGCCAAATTTCTTATCATTTTGATGATTCCAGAACCTTGTAGATGCTAGATGCTACACGCAAAAAACTGAGGTGCTAAATGTTGGGTGCTGAGTGAGATTCTGCACTTGAAGTGCCAAAATCAGCACTTGACGGGTTAACTTTAACAAGGAAACCGAAACGTGCTGAATATTTGAGTGCAGAAAACGAGTGCTATAACAATATGCAGCACTTAACATCGAGTGCTGACTGTATAATAGCTGTTACCTTGTGAATATTTGTTTTTGAATCAAATTCAGCTAAGAGATTCTTACATTCTTCATTCTCCAGGTCAATACCCAAGGCCTCAAAAGTCTGAATAACTTTGTTCCTTAAACTGTCAACAACATCAGTATTCAAAGCTGTTGCAGCAGATAACACTCTGTTTGTCATAGCATGGGTCATGTTGGTGTTTGATAAAAGAGAACCAATGAAAAATGCAGCTGGTCTCACTATGAACATGACAGACAATGAAAGCGGACAAAATATACAGTTCCTCAGGTAGAAAAAGGAACATCCCTTGACTGCTATTATGTAAAATGTGTAGAACAGGTGAATATGCATGTGACACCTGTTCTACACATTTTTACATAATAACAGTGAAGGGATGTTCCTTTGTCTACCTAAGGAACTGTATATTTTGTCCGCTTTCATTGTCTGTCATATTCATAGTGTCTTGTACTGTCATTATGCATTGCTCCATCTTGTTCTTGTAGTAGGCCTATCCTATCATCATCATCATCAAATGCATCATCTGCGGCAGGATTATGCACTTCACCAACAGCAACACCCAAATCAGCATCAACTAGACCCTCCATACCCTGTACAACTTCAGGTTCAGGTTCTTCTTGTGGATGTTGGTTTAATAAATGTTTCCTGTAAGAGTTGAAAGTGGTAAATGACGAAGGACATCCACCTTGACCACATACCAAATGTAGATGGGGCATGTCAAACAACGCATGAGTTAGCACTTGCACAAGGGCTATTCTGCTAGCACCCAAAAGAGAGCAAAACTTGGCACTTTAAGTGCACAACAGTCAGCTCCTTTGGGTGCTAGCAAAGTAGCCCGGGTGCAAGTGCTAACTCAGCACTTCGAGTGCAGTCACTATGCGAGCTCCTAAAAAGTGCTAAAATTGAATCTTTAAGTGCTAAATTTAGCACAACAGTCAGCTCCTTTGGGTGCTAGCAAAGTAGCCCGGGTGCAAGTGCTAACTCAGCACTTCGAGTGCAGTCACTATGCGAGCTCCTAAAAAGTGCTAAAATTGAATCTTTAAGTGCTAAATTTAGCACTTTTTTTTTTTTAGTGTATATGATCAACCTTTTCTGATCGATTCCACAACGTTTCTTTCACAATGCAATCGCATGACCATAACTGGTCTTTACCTTTAAGGGGCATTCCCAAATGGGTTGGGGGTTGTTACTTGAAGTTATGTACTGTGCCGACGCAATCAACGTCGCTGTTTCACCGACCTGTAGTAACAATGACTGCTAGTTCGGCTTGTACTTTATAGCTTTTAGCACTCGTTGTTTTGGTTCTGCTAGAACACTACTAAAATCTTCGAGGTTTCGCAAACTTAAAATGTTAAATTACGATGGTCCCGTGTGTATGCAGCTTTTATTATTCATTCACTATAATTTTGTTTAGATATGTGTTCATCTTTAATCAGAGAGAGCTTATATTCATGTACATTGATATTTTTTTAATTACAGGTTATACATACCTATGCAGATATGAGTGATATTCCAACGAGGGCAATCGATGGTCCGAATGCATCCAGGCTACCTAGCGCTTCACTCTCTTTAAGCGGCGTCTCATCTGATCTACGGCAGACAACCAGGATGATGCCAACATCTGCCGTGGTCACTGATACCGACGTTGATGCCTATGGTTACACTATACCAGGGAGTGAATCAATGATGACTTCAGCGGCAGCAAGCATGGTGGATCGATGTCGAATTGATGATGATATTGACGAGTACGGTTATCAAATTCCGAGAAAACGTGAAGAAAGTTACTATACAGAATTGATTTAAATATTACGAATTTGTGCCATAAGCATTTAATAAATTGTTAATATGTTGAGGTTATTTGTGTGTGGATTATCCTTGTTTTCTTTCATTTTAAAATGTTTATTTTGGGGGCTTATATTGTGCTACCTGGCCCGGTTGCTTAAAACTTTCCTCTGATGGTAACTTTTTCATCAATATTTACTACCATGGCAACATCACTCTACAGCCAATCAAATCAAGATTTCCATGGAATTTGCCATCAATGATAAATTTGTATGCGACAGGGATCAGGTCACGTAACTGTTAAAATAATCCGTTTATATCAACATCAAGAATAACATTTATTATTTAAAGCTACCACCGGAGATCTTGCCATTTCACCCATTCACTGTAAATATGAACAATATCGCTTAGCTAGCTCAGTAAATTTTTCACCGATAGGCGTCATGTAAGCATAAAAACGTACACAGGCGCGGATCTACGGAGGGGGGGGGGGGTTTAGGGGGTTTAACCCCCCCCTTGGGCGCCCCCCCCCCCAAAAAAAAAAAGGAAAAAAAAAAAGAAAAAAAAAGAAAGAAAAATGAACGCACGCTGGAGAGAAACCCTTTCAAGTGCAAATATTGTGAGAAGATATTCAACTCATCTGGTAACTTAATCAAACACATGATAACTCTGGATATAACTGTGTATTAAACTGTTACTTGATTTAAAAAGACGTTATCATGCACTGCTTTTTATGGTCTCCATTGTGTTAATAGATGCCAGGAAAACATCACTTACGGGGTTCAAATAAACACCCCCCAAAAAATCGGCTCGCGGCTCGTGGACGATGCTCCGCATCGTCATTATTTTGGTCAAACCCCCCCCCCCCTTAGCAAAAAGCTAGATCCGCCCCTGGTACATCGCGTTCATGCCTGTGACGCCAGACATACCGTCCATATTTTCACGAAGTGACGGTAGTGAGGAAAATCGTCACGCTAACTGTATGCGATTTTATTTCACTAGTGACACGTCACGATATAAACGGCGGTCTATAGCACGTCACTCCGTGATTTTATTGCAGGGCAGAATGAATATCACCTCGCGATCTTACTCCTGACCAGGCGGTTGTCTGGTGTGACACCTAGTGATGCTGAGTGTATACAGTTATAAACGGGGTGTCTTGAAGATTAAATCAATTTTGTTGACCTGTTAATTCATTATGTCACAATCTTGCAAGAGTTTTCGTTATTTCCTTTATATTTATCTTTGCTTGAGAGATAGTGATAATATTTGTGTATGGAATACACTTACTAACCTCCCTCACCCTGACATGTATACTCTTTATAATGCCAAGGTCACATTTGCTCTACGGCTAGGAAACGGCGGCCGTACGCCCCGGAATCGAGAGATACTTGCGGCGGCCGCAGAGAATCTGCGGTGGCCTCACGGTCACCCCAGGGCGCATTATCTTGACGGGCCGTATGTGTCGCCGTGGGATTATAACGCGGAGTTATAACTGTTTTCCTTTTCTAGGTTCGCTGTAGCGATTAGACACGCCGTAGCCATGCCGTAGAGCGGTTCCACGACAACAGTACGTCGGGTGTACGGTTGCCTTGCGTTTTATATACTCCAGGGGTGAAGCGATTGCATCAGTCTGGCCACACGGTCGCCCGGCTGCCTTCGCCTTGCGCGCACCTTGCGGCTACCTTGCGTCTGCCTTAGTATTTGTCAAAACCCTACGGCCGCCGCAGGGACGTCCTAAGGCGACCGTGCGTCGTCACTTTAAAGGATGTACGGCAGCCGCAGGATTTCTGTCCCCACAAATTCAAAATATGCCGTGCGGCTGCCCTAACGTTTGTGACCGTGGGAATGCTGCGGCGGCCCTAAAAGTTGCTGTTGGCCGTATATATTTTACACCTCACGGCCTCCGCGGCAAATGTGACCTAGGCATCAATGAAGAATATTATGCTTTCTTGACTTAAATGCTCTGTACCCATGTCATTTCCCCATCATTTCGTTACTAGACCCTGTCAGAAGTGGAAATTAAATATTTTGATTAAATAGATGGAATAAAATGATATCAATTATATGCTGTTTTAGTGTCAGGAGTAACAGCTAGCTCTCTGAAAACTCGAAATCTAAAGCTTTGAAATTCGGGAGTTGAAGACATAAAAACTATCGACTTGAGGACATCACCTTATGTGGAGTACGTATATTTACAATTAATTTGCATCATCGTCTCAGATTAGCTCATGCGGGTCCATATTAATATGTTACGTCGTCACCGTAACTGCGGACAATTTGACCCTTGTTGACCCGTAATTTGGAGGGGTGCGGAAAATGAGGTTTTAATTTGCTTTTGTGCAATACAAAAGGGAAAATACATCTCTATTCGACGTACAGTCAGCTTAACATTGATATAAAGTTGCATTTCCATCGGATAGGTCCTTTAAAAATAAAAACTGAACAACAAATTGAGTTCAGAACGCTACTTTATGCTTGGCTTGGTCGTAAATCTAATCATGCAGTCTAGCCTTTTAGTCTCATGGTCAAATTTGGTGATTGGCTGGTTGCCTTTTGCTTTTTACTAAACTCCATCGATACCTTATCTCTCTTACGATTCTCATCTGCATATTTTCTCCTTACGATTCTCGACCGCCAACATCGCTTTTCTTGCTACTCTGTACGATCCGATCCGACATATTTGTATAATAAATAATCAGAACTTGAACTTTGTGAACGACGTGTTATTTTGTTGTGTGTACGCTACTCCTGTCATTAATGTAATGGTAACAGGGTTGTGCCGAAAAATAGTCAGCACACTCATTTCTACTGTTTGTACATCTTTCATTACAAGATGAGCTTGTTCGTAGGCGTATTATATGAGTGGAGGGTGGAATTTTGTGTAAAGACCAAATCTTCCATTGAGTTTCTTCTTCATCCGTAATGTCTCGATCAACGCGGCGGATCACCTAAATCGTCTCCGTGACAAATTCAATGTCTAGTTAATTTCGTTGTAATTATTATCATCATTATTGTTATCAATATTATTAACATTATTATTATCATTATTATTATTGTCATTATTATTATTTTTGGGGGAATTTACAATTTTAATAAGATCGCGCGGAAATTATTCATTTCGTTTTCCTATCACTAGATCATGGTTGTTTATAACGAGTAGGCAATTGAAATTGTCAATGTACACCAAATTTGTATTAAATTTAAATCATTTTATACACCCTCTCTCCCGCTCTCATCACCAATCTCTCCGTTTCTTTGTCTCCTTCTCTCCACATTTCTCTTTCTATTTCATGTTCTAGCTTTCAGCATTCCATCATCCCGCTCACTGTCATCCCTCTCATGTCACTCTCTCTTTCCTTTAATACGCTTTCACATGCCTCTAGTTATGTCCTTTTCTCTCTCTCCCTTTCACCCCTTTTTATTGCCCACCCCCCACCGCTGCTCGCCCCCTTTCACTACCCCTCTCTCTCCCTCATATACACCCACACACACACACCCACATGCACACCCCCACCCACATACACACTCTCTCTCTGTTTTCCCTCTCTCACCCACAATCTCTCTCTCTCTCTCTCTCTCTCTCTATCTTTTTCTTTCTTTCTCTCTCTCTCTCTCTCTCCCACCCTCTTTCACATAATATCAAGTGTTCTCTTTGAATATCAGAGTGATTCTCAGCACGTGTGGATGTAATGTAATCGCAAACATTTGACCCCACCATTTTTTAGACTTTTCACATCTGCATTAATTTTGCTCATAATGGCAGACATGCGACATCTATGGTGCATATGTTTTGCAGCAGAAATAAACCCGCTTGAATAATTACGGCAAAGCAATAACTATATGACCAGGAAACATATTTCATTTTAATTAACACATATTTGATATTTATTCAGTCATCAATGAATAGGCGTGTTTTTTCTCTCCAGCAAACGCCACAAGTAACGTCAAGCCACACAATATATGCGAAAAAAGAAAGTACGTCATATAGATTTGAGCAATATTAAAAACGAAGTACATCAATATCCATCTCTTTTAACATATGAAAAAATGCAATAACCAAACTAAAAACAACTCAATAACAGTGTTCAGTGCGCAAGATGGATGGAATTTTACAAGTTGAATTTATTGATCAGCCTATCACTTTATAGCCTTATTCAGTAGATGCATAACTGCACTGCAATTTCATTTCCTCGTTCGACTCAAATTACTAGGCTACCTATCATAAGACCAAACACGAAAGAAATGTTAACAATCGAAAAATCGTAATCGAAAAATCAAGGATTTCTATAATGTACATTGTTACAATATTACCATTTCAATTTCCTTTTAAAATATATACTCTAATCAGTTATTTACACTTCCTTAAAAAAAAAAAAAAAAAAAAAAAAACTTGTAATCCGCAAGCAATAATACCACGGGTACCCTCAGGGTATAATATGAAATTAATTTGTAACTTCGAAGATGGTATTTAAAGAGGTGAATTTCAACATCCTTGTATTAAGGACCAAATTTCAAAACATGCACAAGTACTAGATTATACAAATTTAATCTATACCTCTATCTAAACTTTTCACCCCCCCCCCTCGCTCAATACCTCTACAATATATCACAGTAATATGGAATGATTATGAAACACAGCTTCTAGTATCTTCTAATATATACGATGCTCATTTTTGTTTGTTGTTTTTGTTCATTACCGAGAAAAGATTATTTTGATAATCATCATTGTAAAAATCGCTCAATGTGTTGTCATGGTAACAGATCAGTATGTAGGGTTGTATCACCGAACGATAAGCCTTTTAATCTCACTACCGGAAAGTACAAATGTAATGCTGCATTCATAAAAGTGCATACAATTGAATATAAACATAATGATTAAAATCATATATTTTTCTGATAGGCATCAGAATATAATAAGCATTTACACATTAGAATAATTACGCAAAATAATAAACAGAGAATAATTAAAATACCAAATACTAAAACAAAAAAAAATCAATATATTTTAGTATATATATCAATGGAAAGTAGCAGCTATAGTAGTAACAGATACTATCAATAGTATAGAGGAGGAGGAGAAGGAGGAGGAGAAAGGGTAGTAGCGGTAGTAGAAGCAGTAGTAGTAGTAATAGGAGGAATAATAGTAGTATTCGTCGTAGTATTAGTGTAGACATAATAGTAGTAGAAGTAGTAGTGGTAGCAGCAGTAGTAGTAGTGATGGTGCCGGTATATAGCAAAAGTAGAAGTAGCAGTAGTAGAAGTAGTAGTAGAAGTATTAGTATTATTAGTAGTAGTAGTAGTAGTAGTAGTAGTAGTAGTAGTAGTAGTAGTAGCAGTAGTAGTAGTAGTAGTAGTAGTAGTAGTTGTGGTGATTTGTTTTGATATTATTTGATTTATCCCCGTGTTAATTCGAGCATAAAAAGCATGCACAAAGTACATTTAAATTCAATATTTGAAATATGACAATGATATACGATTGTAAAAAAAAGAAAAGTATAAATATTAAAGAACAGAAAATGAAAATGGAACATTATTGACATAAATGTATACAGTAAAACTGAGGGACAGGCTAAAGAAGCAAGCGAGCCCCTACAGGTATTTACAAAATCATTATTTATGTCAAACATTCCTGTTGAAACACTTCATAATGTATTCTACGCTGTAAATTCTACTATAATTCAGCCCAATGACTCCTCAATTGAATTCTGAGGGCAATGAATACCATTTCTGTTTCAAATCCATTCAGAATGCTTTATATTTTCTATATTACAAGCACATCCATTTTTCAATGCACAGCGTAAGCCAACTAAATTATGTCGTCCTAATCAATTATATAAAGATATATAATAAACAAATTATGTTAGGGAGTGACAATAATCACCAAATATTGAATAGGCTACTACATTCTGTAAATACTAATTTAATGGCATATTATACAAATATACACTGCCTTGAGAGGTTCTGGTTAAAACTATGCGCAAGAGGTGACTCCAATAGTACTATTTGCTGAGGGGCGCAGCCCCGAAGCAAATGGTACTTTTGGAGTCACCGAGGCCCATAGTTTAACCAGTACCTCGAATACAAGGCATGGTATATTTGTTTTATATCCTGCATCAAAAAATTATACAAAAAAAAAAAAAAAAAACATTTTGGGGAAAGATAAAAAAAAAATGTCAATTTTTATCTAAAAAGATTAAAAATATTTTGTTTTCATTAAATTAAGATTTGAAAAAAAAAATTGATTCAATTAAAAAAAAAAAAATCACTTTTTTTTTCCAACTCCCAAATAGTAAACCAAAATAGTACTCTCATATAGTACTTTCTAAAAATAGCTCAAATATTTTTGGTCATGTGACGAGCTCTCAACCAATCAGAAGCCAACAAATTTTTGATGCAGGATATAATATCATATCATTGGGCTGCAAGGAAGAAAACAAACTATTCGTCAAAAAAAAAATCTAAACCTGAAAATACAGGCGACATATGAAATAGACGATTGGATGTTCAATGCGCACCGCGGTATTGGGAAAAGTATGAATGAATTTAAAGACAAAACCAACATTGTACATGATTTTGTGTACGTGATAGAGAAAAATATAAACGGGAGATTAAATCTCTGATTCTTGAATTCCAACCACATATCACTTAATCGTTCATTTATTCCATATTAATGCTGAAAATTCTTCTAACATTAAAATCAAAACTATAATTATATGATGTTAATAACAGTATCAATTTTAATCACAAAACAAGCATGTTTATTTTCTTCAATGGCGTTGTATATCAGGGCGTTGTATTGCGTTGTATATCAGGGCCTGAACTTAATAAACTGAGATTAAGAATTCGCTTGATCATGATTTAATAGAATATATTTTCAGAAACCAGGAGCTAGTAAATGCGTTTAATAAAAGAGTAGACCAAATTGGAATAACTAAATAGTTACGGTAATATAGGGAAGGGGAGATAAATAGGAAAAATAAAAGGATATGAAAATAGAACCTTGAGCCAAATTAAATTGATAAGTTTTTTTCTTCTTGCCATTGCATTAAAGGTAATACAAAGTTTTGGTATGGGGTCAATAGTTTGGTTTAAATGAACATATTGGAAGCATATGTGATCCTTCAATATTCAGTGATCGTTGTCGCGGTCGAAATCAAGTCTAAAGTTATGAAATTCGAAATAATAATCTTTTTATGTTGTATAGCTCCCTCTCAAGGTCAAGATATTAATTAAGCAATAAAACAATGTTTCTTGACTCAAATAAACCAATTAGCTATTCCGTTTGGAAATTATATGTCACAACTACCTATTCTGAGATTTTCATGGTCGCAGCTACCATTGTGCGGCCGTAGGCGCTATTTGGAATTTATCAAAATTTACCGGGAGCACCGGTCATTTTTTTTATTCAATTTTTCTCAAAAGCAGAAGCGTTTTAGGGTTCAATTTTTCTAGTGCTTATAATACGTCCAGAGGGGCTTCCAAATATATCAAAATTGTAAAGAATCACCATACACCCAATTCTCAAAATTTCCCAAAACTTTGTATTACCTTTAAGTTTAAGTGAATCCCTTCAAATTCATATTGTTGTATAGGGCGCATTTGTTCAATCTTTCAAATGCTGCATTTTCCCAACAAAATAATATTTATCGTGTGTTTTTAGAAACGGTACTCACTGAAGGTTCTCTCGATAGTTTTGATTTAAGTCCAAAAGCCTCCTTGAAAGCGTTAAAATATCTTTTACAAAAGACTGTGTAGATGATCGGATTGGAGAGCGAGTTGAGGTATGTGAGTGTACGTGCGATGTAGATATACACCGTCAGCGTTTTGCCTGGGATGACGATACCGCCGGTGATGAGGATGTTGATCATGACGAACAAGGAGATGAACTCGAAGGGCGAGAGGAACACGAAAAAGAGAACGCTGTTGACGACCAGCATGCGAACAGTCTGGCTGTGGATCTTGGCGTCACGTTCGCTCCGAGATCCGTCACCCTTGGTTTTGCCGAGAGAGCTGCTCAAACCCTTCAGGGTCTTGTGATGCAGGATGAAGTTCACGACGAGAGTGATGAAGAAAGGGATCGTCTGCGCACCGCTGGTGTAGCTGTCTGCGACCAGTGAGAAAGGGTTACAATGGCTCGTCTTCTGTGGCCAGTTCTTGTATGGCTCGACGTCTGGCCACTCGTAGCATCTGTGTTCGTATTTACCGTAGCTGGGTAGAAATGTGCCGGAGACGAGGAAGGCAACGATCCAGGAGACGATGCAGACATTTCTTGTAAATGTCCAGCGCTTCGAACCTTGAGCCTGATGCATCTTCAGCGGATTGCACACCGCGTTGTACCGCTCGACGCTCACTGCTGTAATGAAACACATAGAAGCATTGTAGGCGGCGCTGAGAAAGAGAAATATCACCATACAGCCTTCGAGACCAAGCCCGGAATCGTCGAATGAAATAGGCGACGTGAAGATCTTGATGATCTTGTGGACGACTGCGAAGGTGATGAACATCATATCCGCGCAGGCGAGGTTGACGAGGTAATAGTTGGTAATCGTCTGCATGCTCTTGACGCGGTATACCACGAAGATAAAGGCGCAGTTGTCGAGCACGCCGATGAGCATGACAATGGGCAGAAAGATGGTATTGAATCCCCATTCTGGGCCAGAATAGGACCAACCCCATGCGGTCTCCTCCGATACGTTCCTGATGTCAGCTGTCTCGCAGTAGCCGAGATCGTCGAGGTGATCATCGCTTATAATCCCTGGGAAATCCGTCATTTTCAACTTCGAAATTAATCCGTACTGTTCGGAATTAGTCAAACGTAACACCACTTATAACATTCGTTAACAAATATTGGCTAGGATGAGGTGACACTGGGTGATACTTCAAAGAAGTATTGGCATCAACAGAGTTAGTGCAAATATTGTTTCAATTCTTTTATGTGCTCATAATACACGGGTATAAATGGGCTCCCAGCGTTTCACTCACACGTTTTATGAAGAATTGTTTTTGTCAATGTCCTTATGATCATAATTATCTGCTATTTGATGAGAGCTAGCAATGGTTTCATCGAAACGACAAGTGATGTTATCAAATACTCAATCACATTTATAGCGAATTCGCAAAACTCATACCAAAAGACGTTAAAAGATGGGAGTTGTTGCTACCTTGTTTGGCGTTCAACAATAAGGAATAGAGCAACGTCGATCTGGCGCTGCTCAGTGGCTGCCGGGCTCACGATCAATTGGGCAAAAAGAATTTCCGTTTCGGTTTAATAAAATTTGGAGTGGACTATTAGGCTATTATTATTATTATTATTATTAATTTGCGGGAAGAGCAACTCCTCCACCTTTGTTGGTGTCCAAGCCTGTTCTGCCTGACAACTTCTCAGGCTGTATTCGTAACGGTATCTATCATACAGCATTTATCGCATCAAATGAGGCTGTACAGTTGTCTCTGTGATCAATCTTTGTAGTAAAGAATGAAATGTGTGATATCACGTCCACTTCAGGAATTGTTGAAACTGTTAGAGAATAGAAAATAGAGAAATTATAATTTACTAATTACTTCGAGTAAAACTGTCATTAGAATGTTTGGTTTAGGTTTGGTCGTTTACGTTGTAACTGGTAATACGCTATTATGGAATAGTTATAACCATCATCATCATCATCTTAATTATTACTCTCTTAAAAAAAAAAGAGTGAATTTTCACTCTATTTTCACTTTCTTGGGAGTGACGTCCGTGATCACTTATTTAGGAGTGAAAATCGATTGATTTTAGAGTGCTCTTTAAAAGAAAAGAGTGAATTTTCACTCTATTTTCACTCTCCAGAGGAGTGACGTCCGTGATTTTGAAAATTCACTCTTTTTTTTTAAGAGAGTACAGAAGTATCATGCTATGTGTTTTAATTAATGTTACACTGCAATTTGAAACCACAAGATTGTAAGTGTGAAACAATATGATTACTCATTATTTTTCTGCAAAACGATATAACGCATATTTTGTAAATCATTGTGTTTTCTGACCAATAAAACTTATCCGAAGATAAAAAACAAACTTAATTATAACTATCATTACTTTATTGTTAAAATAAGTATTATAACCTAGCAGAATATGTAAAGCTCATATCTGCCCATCATCTAAAGAGAACGTTTTGAGTAACTCGTTAATATCAAAGGATATGATTATTGCACGGAAAATATTCACAACATGTAGGTGAAAATTCAACTCTTCTAACTTAAGAAAACATTTCAGATTATGTACTAAAAAGCACACGAGCATTTCGATCTGATGTCATGTAATACTGCATTAGTGACAAGATGGCCACCCGAGACACAATGATCAGATTTTTCTTCTCAGTTATTATGATTAGATATCACAGCTGGATATTAGACTTCAACATCAAATTTATATTCTTTTCACCTCCGATATAGGATGTGATAGCTTTTTTTTTTAAATTGTGACAGAGAACAAAATATTGATTTATGTACAATTTCGGCCGCAAATTCCATTTTGTATTTTAAACGCATTCAGATTGGAAAATGCGTCCTTTTGTGTATTTCTATATTATCAATAAACCTCTCAGAGCAATAATCGTGCAAAGAAAAAAAAATCAAATTATTTGAAGAAAATTACAACTTCCGTCAACTGTAAGTAAATAGGTATTTTAGCGCTTTCCAGGTTAACGTGTCTAATAAAGAGCATTGTTTGTAAAGTATATCCCCTGTCTGGAAATGTTTAGTTCATTTACTCTAGATTGACAAATGATATTTGGAGAAAACATACTTAATTTAGCAATACTTACAAAATAAAGAGACGTTCATAGTAGATAAACAAACTAGATGAACTTACCTTCTCAGCATCCAGTTAATTGATGCAGTTATAGTCGTTGCAAGCGATCACTCTGCTTTTTATATATATACTCAAGAAACAGACCACGCCCAATTCCGAGTGCCACAGAACGCCGCGTCAATACAAAAGCATGCTTGGTTTAAAACGAACGATGAGCTTAAGACGAGATGGTTTCCGCTTCTTTGAAGAATAGATACCGGTGTTCAAGGGTCTATTGATAATGCTGCTCCTTGTCGGTCAATAAAAAAGCGTTTTGAAAAGACAAGGATCAATGCTTGCCCGGCGTCAAGTCTAAATTGCGTCAGTGTAGCGCGAAAGAATATTTATTATTATTAATTTCTGCGGTCATCTGGCATCGCTTTCAGCTTTCCCACACTATATTTCTAATCGGTTTGTAATCCTTGGATTTTAAGTATAGATGTGTTGCAATTGAATAAAATATCATTCCATGAACATTGTCAAGCCAATTTTTTACAATAAGTGTTGCGTATAATTATGTTACCGGAAGGCGAGACTAGCCTTGATTTATCCGTTGACTCATCGATTGATGGATGTTCATTTACTTTCCATATACACCATCACAAATATATGCATTTTGAATATGGTCACATAAAATCATACATAGAAAAAAGGAATCGTCATAGGCACAGTTTGGATTGACGTCTTCATCATAAATAAAACATGTTTATACAATATATAAACAGTGCGTAGTGTAATAGCGGCTGGCCGACAAACAAATATAAAGAGATAGAGAGAGAGAGGGAGAGAGGGAGAAAGCTAGTAAATATATGACCGTGTTCTTCAATCTTTGTCAGGTAAAGTACTGTCTTGTCTCGTTCTCGTCTCTGTTGCCCCTCGGGACAATAAAAGTTTAATTTACTTAATTGTCAGAAATACATAACACAATCGTCCTTCTTATGTTTCTTACTAGACGCCAAGCAGTGGATATGAGCTGATATATGTACTGGGTCAGGCTTTTCTTTACGTAGATAGAATAAGGAGAGTCCAAGAGATATATATATTGTACACTGTCGCTCATAAAGGTGGAATATTTTTTGTTATCCCAATTTATGGAATTATTTTTAAAATAATTTAAAAATAATAAATCTAGATAATAGTATACATTCTCAGATTTTATTGAATGCGTATCAATTTGCCAATGTGTGTTTTGCGTGACTGCTAAAGCATGTGCATGGTACTATGCTTATCAACTAGGGGACCTATGCCCTTAAGTCATAAATGACAGTAATGAGGATTAATGCCCCACAAAAGGGCACTAAAGGGCCAAAAGGGCACATCGATACGGTTTTGATCCTGGGGTCTCACAGTTACGAGGCCATTGCTTTGTCACTGAACCATGACTATACGCAGCGGGGGCTAGGGTAGGGGGCAGTCTCCATAAATTAAAAAAAAACAGAAAATGCAATACATTTTCAATAATTTATTGCATTTTACCCCGGTTCCCAACATAAAAAAAATCCTCTGGACGGCCATGCATTATGGCTCAAGGCATGGGCACATAATGTATGGCCGTCCAGAGGATTGTTTGATTTTTTAAATTATTTTTGTCATGAGATCTTTCTTTTCTTCTAGTTCATTTGATCTTACTTGGCACTATTACTTTGAAATCATATTTAATGTATCCACTAGAATGATATGAACAACCCCCCCCCCCTCCCCCATCCCCACTCAGTGTTATTTAGGGTACGCGTATGCATGTTCCCTCCTTTTGAAAACACCCCCCCTAAGTCTTGTGTGTAAAGTCAATACGGGCCGGATTATTGTGTACTACGAGCCGGAGTTTGGTGCGTGAAAAGTACCCCTTTACCGGACATTTTGGGAACACGCATGCGGAGTGGGGGGGGGGGGGGGGGTGGAGAAAAATCAAGCTACCATTCCTTAATGAAGCAGTTAAATAGAAAGATTTGACCAAGGAAGAGAGAAATAGCGAATAGGCCGTTTGTGCTATAGTACAATCTGGAAATAAAATATTGGAAAAGGGATGTATATAGCTACTTCGGTAAAGGTTCATACGGAGAAGCATCAAAATGACTGAGGTCAACTTCCAATATAAACGCATCGATGTTTGCTCATTACAATTACATTGGATTACGATCTAGCCGGGAACTTCAATGACAATCCTAATGTCGTTCACGGGTAGTTTATTCGATTTAATCTTTTTAAATTCCTTTTGATGAAGAAACATCAGTCTGTTCGTAAAAATTGTTAACCTTGAGGAATGGTTTTATCATAGATGTTGCTTACCAAACCTACTTGAAGGTCTTGAATTATCTTGTCATGATCATAATAAAGGACAAAAATACACCTTTTCTCCTTGGATCGGATTCTATTGTGATTGGATTACAAGGAATACATAATTGTGATAACCATGGTGACGCCATGCGATAGCCTTTTAAATTTTACGAAGAGGAACGATGGAAAATGGCACTGCGGATTGTACTTGCCGTGTGAAATAAATAGATAAAAGAGGGCATTCATTTTTGAAACAATTACAATATAGGCCTGAGATATAGGTTCGGCCTTTGCGTGTGTTTGAGTGTTTTTCTTTTCTTTCTGGCAATGTACGTCAATAGGCAAAAGGGGCGTCTGGGGAATTGAAATACGGAAAGATATACGTCTGAAGCAAATGTCGAAGTCTTAAAGCTTTGTATTGTGAGCAAAAGAAAAATGCAATTAGACAACTTGGTTTAATTATGTAAATAAAATCGTTGAAATCGATATACGTCCTTGACTGGCTTCGAGGGTGCAGAAAATTCTAGTTATGCTTTTCCGAGCATTGCCAGAAACGTATTAAATATTATGATGCAACATGCCCTCCGTTCAGTTCGCAAATACAATGTAAAATGAATAAATTAGAGACATAAAAGTTCGCTTTTAGAATTATATCATAGCATTCACAATTTGGGTTTCATAACTAATTCTACATAGGTTTATGTAGCGAAAGAGTAAATAAAGGTAGTAGACTGAAAGATTGAGAGTAAAGGACTGAAAGATGATAGAGGAAATTTAAGGAAGAGATCATGAAAAGGATAGAGGAGATAGTATTGTCATTCTTCTTTTTATTTTTATGATTTGTATTATTATTATCTTTTATTTCTATTTTGTGTTATCATTATTGTTTATTTTCATTATGAACAATTATTTTTGAGGGACAGTCGCCTTTACAAAAAAAGCATTTAAGGAATAAATTCCTACCAGGTATATGCATTTACTACACCTAAGTGGTGCGGTTGGGACTCGACCGCGATCATGAGACGTATCCACTGAATTTTGACGTTCGATGATGATGATAACCACGACACCATTATAATGTATAAATAATAAATCTGATTATAAGATTCACATTTTCAAATTCCACATTTTATTTCAATGCAAAACTTAAGACAGCTGCCACAAGATACATGTTTATGCCCCCATTTTCCCGTCATCTTCATTTGTATATACAGTGTGAGTCAAAAAAAGGTTTACACCTAGAAAATTGCTAATTATTTAAAAAATCATCCATTATTATACCTCTTATGTAAGAGTGTTTTATCCCAAAATATTTGGTATCATTTGTGTGTGGTATGTGTTCATGCTTGGATGAACAGGATACATTGTTTAAGAGAGGGCAAAAATCGACTTGCGCCAAGGTTATACATTTATTGTTTGAATAAAACAATTAGGATTTGGTTATTAATTCGGTCTTTGCAGATCCAAATAACACCCCTAACAAAATTAATCATGCCACACATATCAAATATCAAAGAACAATTGTGCGCGCGCGTGTGTGTGTGTGACTTTGTTCAACTGCAAAAAGCAAATGCAATGCATCTCATTTGATACACTTTCATACTTTTGCGCAAGTCGATTTTGCACTCTCGCAAAAAATGCCTCCTGTTCATCCAAGCGTGAACACATACCACACAAAAATGATACCAGACGTTTTGGGATATAACAATTATTTTTCAAAACATGTACATATTTGATAACTTTTCATTCATAGCTGACTTTTCAAATAAATGACAATTTTCTGAGTGTAAAGTTTTTTTTGACTCACACGGTATATAACAAAGCATCGCTGAATTAGTCCAACTTACATCGAGGGCTCTGATCAATAGCTTACAATAACAACCTCTGATGAAAGCAAATAAATTATATTTAAAAAAATATATTGTACTACATGTACTATGTAACACTAGGTGGAAACAATTAATTGGGTTTATTAAGCATAGAAGAAAAGCAAGAAACAAGGTGAGGTGAGAGGTGATAAAGAGAGAACAGATGGAAAGATAGAAAGTCAGTGAGAGAGAGAGAAAGAGAGAGAGAGAGAGAGAGAGAGAGAGAGAGAGAGAAGGAGAGAGGGGAATACTAATTCGTAGTTACATCAGCTGTGTGGTGACCTATTGCCGATTCGTCCAATAGGCATTTTCTGAAATTTGTTTAGCAAGAACTGTTTTCCTGTTTAACAAAATTTATCATTGTGCAGAATTGTAAAACAAATAATAAATATATAAATAAAACTACCCAGCAAGGTTATCACAAACAAAAAGTAATTCTATTGTCTCGAAGAATAATTTTTGACAATTTATGATAAAGCGCATTTTGGACCGTTTTTTCTTCACCCCTCCATCAATTTTCCTCCTTTACCGTCTCTTTCTCCCTCTGCTGTCCTTATTTTCTTTCTCATCTCTTTGCTCTGTCTTCTTCTGCTTCTTCTTCCTTCGCCATTCGATTGGGGGGAAGGGGGCACGTACCCTTAGCTACATACGTTTTCATACATATAGTGTAATAGTTGTCAACAATGACTACTTGTTTACATTAAATGGTATTAATAATAATTATTAAAAAGCACATACAACATTTATGTTTTCTACTCCGTCACCAAAGAGCTTAATTGTACAATAATACATTTTTTTTTATTTTATGATATGTGTAGCCCCCCCCCCCCCCCCCGGCACCGCAAGCAAATCCTCATACTACAAAGCTGATGTATTCTAATTATATCAAGTCTGTCCCAAATGCCATAATTTCTTTCTCCCTCGATCTCTTTTCTCTCTCTCTATCTTCCTCTCCCGCTCACTCACTTACTCTTTTTCTTTCTTTCTTCTACACTAATCAAACTAATTTACTTTTTCCACCTAGTTGTTACATCGCTACTATATTTTGAAATGTAAACTATTTGCTTTCCTCAGAGGGCGTCGTTTGCTCAGACTCGTCTATGTATACATATAGATTGTGTAAGTTGGACTTCAGTGCATTTTGCTTCGTTAGGCAAGCACGTACAAAAGCATAATTACATCGGAGAGTGTCCGACTGAAGCTGATGAGTTGACAACATTATGATTCTGGTCGTCTATGTATACAATTTTTTATATAGATTGTGTAAGTTGGACTTCAGTGCATTTTGCTTCGTTAGGCAAGCACGTACAAAAGCATAATTACATCGGAGAGTGTCCGACTGAAACTGATAAGTTGACAACATTATGATTCAGTTCAAGCAAAGGTTTATGGAAAATCGAAAATAATTATTAAAAAAAAACGTTTTCCACATTTTCGACCGCTTGTGTTCCTTAAAGAGAAGGTTCATTGATTAAAAAAACTAACTTTAATGTCATTATTGCAAAGGTGACACTTTGATTTGCTAAGGTTATCAAAAGCCGATGCTTGGAAACATTCGAAGTAATGATTATTAACAATTACAAAACGCTTAGATACAGCCCCGACATAGCACCTGAAAAGCTTTACGGTCGCTGCTGACATAATGACGTCACATGTTGAACATGATGTGCACAAGCAGATGATGTCCCATGACATCTCACACAATTTCAGTGCCTGTTTTATCATCTTTCCTTATTTCTCTTACTTCAATACCCTCAGGCGAAATGTTTAATCTGTTGCCTCACTCTAAACCCCGTGCATGGTATTATTTTGATGAAAAATGCAAGGATAAAAACAAATAAGGAATCCGTCGCTTGAAAACAAAATAAGACGCCATTGTATTTTCAGCTGCTACACCGCGGCACGTTCGGCGTTTCAAGAGGGAACAAAATAATGACGCCAATTCTATCTTTCCGGAATTTTTTTAATTTGAAAGTGTGGTTTCTTTGATTGTTCATTAACCCCTATCCAGTGTATTTACAAACAAAATAATTTACTTATTAGAATGGGGGTCATATTTCTTTTTGAATGGTGTAAAATTCCATCTCATTTATATACACTATAAACTCATTATAATTTAAGAAATAAAAGCATTGCAATTATGTTCATTCTTTATGGGATGTCGTCTGCTTGGGCAGGGTTGGTTCATATTGTGACGGCATTAAAACGTCGTTATTTTTCCGGCGAATCACTCGCATATCCCATATGCTATGGACTATGGAGGTTATGTTATTTGTATTTTTATAAATCACCCGATATGTAGTTGACCTAAAACTTGCATGATGGCCATCTGTTAGCTTACCAGTTTCTAGTAATACGCTATTTGCCATACTTGTGATTTTCTATGAACCCGCACTTTAAAAATTGCCGAAAACTTGTTATGTAGTGCATTTTTAAAATCGTACTGCAGTGAAGCCTGTCTATATAAAGACCATCCAAGGGAAGAGAGACGAGAAAGGTGGTCTTTGTAGACAGGTGGTCACTAAAGCAGGTTTGACTGTACAACAGTGGAATATTTTTATGTTGCGATCGGTTCATGCCTATTTTGTCAATAAAAGACTGAACTACAAGACCTTTTTTTAGAGTGGTCATGATGGTTGGGCACGGTTCTAGGACAATAATACCCCTTGGACATAACATACGGAAAATTAGTCCCCGGAAAATTAGCCCCTAGAATAATTACTCCCCCCCCCCCCTTAAAATTACCCTCGAACAATCACTCCCTCCCCCCTCGGACAAAATTACCCCCGATTAAAAAATATTAAAAACCCATTAACTTAAAGGGATAGTTGAGTTCTGTTCTCAGACCGCAATTGCCTTCAAAGTGCATGGTTATTGCTTTTATTCTTATCTATGACATTTCTAGTGCCCTTTGAGGACCTAAAATTGTTATGAAGGTAATTTTAGACCCCAAAATGTGTGAAATTTGGCCAATACGATCGTACCAATTCACTTTAAAAAAAACGGTGACCGTTAACTAATTAAGTAATAATAACAATACATTGGCCGGCTGGTTGGGCTTAATATAACCAACACGAAAAAGCCAACAAAAAAGCCAACATCGACATTGGCTGAAATACAACGTAAGAGGTGCTATTTCGTTTTTTCAACGAAAGTTTTTCAAATTATGGAATATTTGTGGTGGTGGTACACAAATATTAAAAATCGTTATATATTTCAGCCGTCTCTGAACCGATTTTGATCAAACAAAGATGATTTTGTCATTTAAATTGTATGTTCTTTCAAATTTGACACTCATGCAGTTTTTCATTAGCTCACACAAAAATTATTTTGTGTAGCGCCCTCTGCAACAGTACTCAACTATCCCTTTAATTATTTTCGGGGTACGAAAAGTAAGAAGATACACCGGCAACATGGTGGTCTTTACTTCAACAGAAGAAGAAGGGTGGACTTATCCTTTCAAGAACGGGGTGTAATTCGCAGGGGGGGGGGGTCTGATTTACCAACGGGGTACTTGTCCTCGGAGGTGGTTGTCCTTAGGGGTTATTTTCCGGGAGCTTATTTTCCTGGGGGTTAATTGTCCTGATACGTACGGTTGGACACATGGGGGCACCGCAACATTTTTTATTATTATTTTTTTTTTTTGTGGGGGGGGGGGGTTAGTCCATTAGAAGGCATGGTAACTTGAGCCTGATGATGGCAAATTATTACTTATAACCGATTTCGATGATAATGTTCCATATTATTGATTTATTTTTATTTTTTATTTTGAAGGTACCATACTATTTCTGAATAAAATTACCGGCTTATTTTCTGTCAATTAATTAGCAATCCGCAAATTAAGCGGTTATTTCAACCAAGATGAATTCTCACCAACAATCTCGAGAAAAATCGCTCCCCCAAAATGATCCTGGAAATGGAGATCATGATCATGTTCACGATGGTAAAGGTTGCTGTTCCGGGAAAAAGGCTCTCCCAAAGCCGATGGATATGTTTCAAGCTGTAAAGTCTGGGTAAGAACAATAAATGGTTCATTTTGTCTCGTCACTGAAATGGACCCTGGGTGTGACTCAGCCGCCCCATGTATTCGATATTGTGTTTGTCTCAGCTCCTCTCTGCAGAGAGTGTGATTTCTGCGGCGGTCGACAGCGCTTATTTAATACACCACCAGTTTACAGTTGTGTGCGCCATTTTAAACAAAGCCAATGACCTAGAGGTCATGTATTTATGCGTAAATTAAGATTGCGCCCATGCAAATTATGATGATATCACTGCCTACGCTAGGCAAATTCATGCAAAAAAATATATTCAAAAAACTGACTTGAAAACACATCATACAATTAGTCTGAACCGAGTCAGGAGCAAATTTGAAGAAATTATATTTTTAAATGTTGTAAAACCAAAGATATAAGAAGAAAACTGACCAAGTATCTGTACTAAAAATCGTACATGTAAAATTGGTCGTATACATTCGACAGCTGAAAATGACGCGCACGGTTGCATTACTAGAGTAGAGTCTCCGGTTTGCGGCATAGCCCGGTTTGCGGCCAGGGGTATCACTTTTCAAAATAAAATAAAAATGACTCGATAATAATCATTGAAACCTACCGTGGATTCCCCGGTAAGTTCTGCGCTGCCGAAAACGTCCGTAGCAGATGCTCCTGTCGGTACGGAGTATCCGTCAGCGATGTCGGAAATCTACGGCACCAGTCGGCGATGAAAATTCCAGCAGGTGCTTACTTTTAAGTTAAGAGATCGAGGCATGACTAGATCATTATTGTAGCTCTATTTGTCCGATATTTGTCCGATTGGAGGTGAAATTTGATGTTTTTGTGGAAGTATGATGGCTGTGGTCTGTCTCCTATCGCAGATATTTTGATTGTGCCACCGCATGCCCAGTTGCATGGGGTTTGCATGGGGTGACCGCAAACAGGCACGTAATTGCGTGATTTTCTGGTTTGCGGCGGGGGGTGTTAATACACACATAACATGCGGGATCGTGTATGATGGTATGTGTGCTGATGTGTGTACCCGCTGTGACCCAATAGTTTCTACTAGTACGTACCCCCGTATGGGATGATCCATTCAGTAAAAAGGTGAAATTATTTAAAACTTGAAAAATTTACCGTAGCAACAGATAAACATGAGAATTTGGGTTACCCGTAGTAATTTGGTATATGCTTTGATCGTGACGTAGCGCATAAAGCTTTGTGACGTACGCGTGCCGCAAACCGGGTTACGCACGGCCGCAAACCGGGCAACTTTTACGTCTTCTAAAGTGGACAGTACTGACCACGCTGTGGGTCAGTTACGTTATTTGTGCCTTCTATTTAATAACTAAATATATGAACTCTCTATTGACGGTATTGAAGTATTCTGTGAGTAATTGCATACAAAATAAAATCGGCAATTCCCACTGGACGGCCGCACACCGGAGCCGCTACTCTAGGCAAATTCATGCAAAAAAATATATTCAAAAAACTGACTTGAAAACACATCATACAATTAGATCTAGTAGGGATGTTACAAAAAAATTAAATCTCAGAATTCAAGCTCCTGCTTTATGCCATTCGACAGAGCTTGATAAGACCTTTTATTTGATGCCTCATTCATCATAATAGCCCCAGTAATAAGAAAGTTATGCCAATTTTAAACGCCCGGAAATCATGTATTTAATTGCTTTGTTTTCCTTTGTTTTTAAACCAAAAGTTGTGATCTCAAATGTGACCGAAAGATTCTATTTCATGACATAAAATTACCCCAAAATGTATGTAAATACACAAAAAACGCTAATCGGGCCGTCATTTTTGCATGACATTTTCACATTCCTCATCCAAAAAAACATATTTCTAATCGTTAGATTTTGCTGAAATTTCACCAAAAGCAAATTCACATGTTAACCAATCAGTCTAGATACTTTTTTTCAAATCCTGTAGGTAGGATCAGGGTACAGAATGGCACTAAACACGGCTCTTGTGAAACAGTGCAGCAAAACAAACCGCCTAAAACATAAATCATAAAAAGTTTAGTATGAAATGAAAGATAACAATGTCATTCTTCTCATCCAATAGAAATCATGAAACAAAAATCTAATCAGCCCATCAAAAGATCACATTTACGTAGGCTATCCAAATTGGTCTCCAATAGTGCATAACAGCCCCATGGCAGAAACCTTCTTGGCGAAAGCACACACATTGTAACATACCTAGATCTAGTCTGAACCGAGTCAGGAGCAAATTTGAAGAAATTATATTTTTAAATGTTGTAAAACCAAAGATATAAGAAGAAAACTGACCAAGTATCTGTACTAAAAATCGTACATGTAAAATTGGTCGTACATGTATACATTCGACAGCTGAAAATGACGCGCACGGTTGCATTACGTGCGTTCTCGAATCCAAAATCATACCTCATACACACACTCTCGCCATACCGCGAATGGTCCGTCGTGGGGAGCTAGCCGGCTGAGAGTTTGCAGCGATACCAACGCAGCCGCGGAGCTCCGCAGAGCGCCATTTTAGCGGGACTCGGAAAGGTTCGCGGTGGGTAGGCAGCGGCCTAGCTTTTTGCCCAAACAACGCTAGATCGGCTGCTGGCAAAATGAAAATAACTACGATCGAGAACATCGTCGGTTTCTTAACTTTTCAGTGAGATAATTCTGAATTCTAATTGAGACTATATAATAAATTAAATCGACAAAGAAACCTCAGTAGAACTCTTATAACTATACAAAAGCTTGTTTATTTCTTCATTTGACATTTTGTTTTCGACCATTTTTTCGTGCGCGAGTCAATGGAAACTATGTATTACCAAACTTTCAACACGCAAGGAACAGGGAACACTCGCGGACCTCGTAAAAAATTTGTTGCAAAAAAAAATTTCAAGGGTGATTTTGAAGCAGTGTAGAATATTGGCGCTGCAATGCGCAGAAATATACTTGAAAGAAACTTAATAAATCATACCTTAATTTTCAGAAAATCGTATTTGTATTAGTGTACCTAGATGTGACTTGTTTATAACTCAGATTTTATGAAGATTTGTCGGGAAAAAATGTCATTTTTTTCCGTTTGGTGGTCATTTCTAGGCTAATATTTCAAAAGTTGCATCAGTAATGGGCCTGATGTTTCTCTTATCGTACTCGCATGTTATTTCTACATAGATTAAACATAGGATGGTTAAGGGTAAGACCAGATAACATTATAAAAAAGATATATCCTTCCACTCTCCCATATCCAAGTTTTGGGCTGATTATTGCCGACCCACTGCAGCAAGGCCATTCAGATTTTCGTACAAGGGCGAAGCGCCCTCTAGTGCCCCATGAATGTGCCCACCTACGCGCTGAGTTGTGCGTGCACATCATATCATTTGCATGGGCGCAATCTTAATCTACGCATAAATACCACTGGTCAAAGGTTTTGGCCCTGTTCCGGGCCAATGACCAGAGGTCAACTGTCTGCCCATGCGCACTGATACAACTGTAAACTGGTGTATTACAAACAACGGCGCTAATTTATAACTGTGACCATACTTTCGACCCGTGACCCTGCCGTAGAGATACCCTTCTATAACATACCAAAAATCAACTAAATCTTCAACATTTGGACATTTGGTTAAATAAGGTCATGATTTAAAAGTTGAAATTTGTTATCTTTCTTACCTGTTTTGTGCCATTTTCCTTATCTTTTTTGGAGTATTTCCCCTCAAAACAGAGACATTATCAGTAGGGGCGCTGGTCCGAGAACAAAGATCGTATGCTTAAAAGAGGATATCCTCGTAGATCTAGTAGGATGTCTGAACGATTTTTCAATTTTCAATTTGCGATCGTTTTTCACCATTTTTGTTTGATATTTGAATAAAAAATGTAATCAGAATAATTAATACATTTCAAAATTCAAGTCTCACCGATGTTTTTATCAAAAGATACAGCCCCTCTAAAACGCTGCAATATTCATACCATTTTGGTCAGAATCGATGAAAAAGACGTACATGCTGTTGTTTTGCTAAATTTAGCCAAACAGCTGTATCGCGCGATATGCAAGCGTATGCATAGCGTACGCATGTTATGCACAACTTGCAGCTTGAGCCACGTTGTCTCCGCGATATTTGCCATTGACTATAACGTGTATTCACTTCCAGGTTTTGTTGTGCGAATGGCTAGCCATACTTTCATTCGCTAAAATGTGTAATTGACTTTCGGGTTTCGTTCGTACGCGGAGATGTTACCCGATGTAACCATGGTTTGGACTGAGCGGAGCGCACGCCTCCTTAATTAGCTGATCCAACAAATAGGGGGAAGGGTATTTTCAAACTGTAATCAGTTGTGATCCCTGGGGGCTAGCGAAAAAATAAGCGCATAGATATATTCCTTAGGACTGGGACTACTTATCGATCGGGGCGTCATATCTCAAAAGTGACAAACCTCAGAGTTAGCCAGGACACAATGTTTAAATCGCTGTTTTGACCAAGATATTTTTGGAATTGTGAGATGACCCCCCTTTGGAAATATTGGAATTCACCTGCTCTTTCATATGACACCTCATTTATTGAGTATCACCTTCAGGATCACAAAGAATAAAGGTTTGAATCTCGATTTGAAAAAAAAAAGTTGTCCAATTTTGCATGGTCGCACAATGCACGTAAACTGCATAAGGGATGCGTGCAATCTCTATGGGAAGAATTTTAGCACACAACGTCGGGTGCGCGATCAGACACCTTACTCCCGTCCTAAAAAAAAAAGTATCCGCACTTCTTTTTCCTTTGGCGCTCTGCGGTGTAGGGTTCCTGATCCGCACGCTGCAATGCGAAAACAGATTCTGCGTAATAAAATACTCCCAGTTCACCGTCTACTTTTACGGGTTGTCCGTCTTCCTGAAGAAGTATCGTTCATAACATGAAAATCTCTAGAGGTCTATGCTGTGTCAATAAGTATGATGAGAAATGCATCATGGAGCATCATCGCAGAATCCGTTTTTCGCATGGCCAAACGCGGATCATTAATCAGGATCGTCAGCGGACGTGATTTGTCTTCGTTGACAAGGATGTTCCTCATTTCTTGTTTATGCGAACGATCCCTATTCTCAGACCAGCGCAAAATTTCTGAAATTCTTCTTTACAACATTCCGATCAAATATTTTTGTAAAGACAAAATTAATATTTTTCTCTTATTTTAAACACTGCATGCTTCTTTTAGTAGCTGATAATTACTTAATATTCACAACAAGTTTTGATACTAATAGCTGTTGCAAGGCAAGTTTGGAATGTGCTATACACGTCATAAGCTGTATTTAAAATGCGTGCCGGAGCGAACCAACTACGGTAATTTTGAGTAGTTGTTGTCTTCTCGTAGTTATGAATGATTTTTTTGTACGATCATGTATATTTGTTTGGGTTTGTTTCGCTATGCCTGTCACCTATAACTATAATTTCAACCCGAAGCCTTTCAGTGTATGTGTATATTTGATTATTCTACAGGTATTTGATGAGGGTTCAGGAGCTGTTAGAGCAAGAAGGACCTAGTCTCTTCACAGAGCAAGATGATAAAGGCCATACACCCGTCCACTGGGCCTGCCTGGGAGGACTTGCAAACATTGTTAGGATCATGGTGCAGTGTAAAGTTCCATTGGGTGAGTATATATATCAGTGGCAACCCCTAACTTTTCAGTCGCTGTGTGTAATAGTGTCTGCACTGTGAGACCTTTTTTTTTCATTCATTCATTTTGGTTTATTGTGTCAAAATTCCATGTTAAAACAGTCGGGAGACTGATACAAACAAAGATTACAAAGTTCAAAGAAATAAAGAGAAATTCAAAATACATGTACATCAATATGGAAACGATCACAAATTAGTTCAAGGAATAAATTAACAATAATAATGGAAACCTCAATATATTGCACATCATCCATGAAATAAATCAAATTTACATACATGGATGAGTTTCTTGTAACATATAGATTTTGAGCATTTACATTTAAACTCAATTAAGATAAATTGATAGATAAAGCGTGATGGTGATAATATCGGATTTACATGTTTTAAAAATAAACAACTCTACCAGTAAATATGAAGAAAGTTGGAAATTAAGAAATGAAATGGGCACCTGCAGAAGATCTAAAGAAACAAGCGTGTGTAAATAATGTGTAAAAAAGTGTAACAAAATTAAACGCGGTGTCTCAATCTGGCATTATTGTACTAAATATATATGCTATGAATTAAAAAGTTGAAATGGGTGCATAAATCATGTAAACGGAAAAAAGTTGTTTCATTAATATACATGTATGTAGGAACACGAGTATTAACAAATATATATATTTACGGAATTTAAGCCACTTGTATATTCAGGGCACATGTCTATCATGTTACTAAAAACATGTAGGCCTATAGACTAGGCTGATAGCGTACTGAATAGTCTTTGTACTTTAGATGCACCAGACACAACTAGTTACAGACAAAGCTGTTCATGGCTTTAGGAATAGTGGCAATTCCTAGTTCTTCAGTCGCTGTGTGTAACAGTGTCTGCTTTGTGAGACTAGGCTGACAACATACTGAATAGGATTTGTACTTTAGATGCACCAGACACAACCAGATGGCAGATACAGACAGATCTAGGCTCGGCTCAAGGTTTTTAAAGGAATTGTGGTAACGTGTCAAATTAGAGACTGTGCCTGCAGAATAGGCTACCCCTGTTCTTCAATACCCCTATATGCTCCAACACATCCATGTACATGTTTGTATTTGGATTTATAGATACAATGTATAACTCTAGAATGATGAGAGAACACTTAATTATATGAACAAAAAGATTTACATTGATAGTTCACATATAATGTTGTAGTACTTATTCTGACAGTAAATTTTTTTCCTTCACAGTTTTCATCAGTAATCTTTTTTAAAAACCTCGCTCAAATCTTTAAAAAAGTTAACAATTAATCAACTTATAATGGAGATGCATTAAGTTGCAGAGTAGAACAGTACTATTTCTGCTCCAGAATGATCCAAGAGAGTTAACTGACACACTCAGATATTTGATGATTTTTTTTTTCCTTCTCACTATTAGATGTCTTTTATCCTGAATAAATTATTCTGTTTTCATCTTACACTCATTTCAAGGTGTTTGATCTATACATGCAATGTTGTCTTGCGTTAATAGGGATAGTTCAACTATTTTATTCCTATCTATGATATTTCTAGTGCCCTTTGAGTTTGAGGACCTTAAATTGCTATGAAGGTAATTTTAGGCCCCAAAACATGTGATTTGGCCAATTCGATCGTACCAATTCAGCTCCACTTTAACAAAAAACGGTGACCATTAATTAATTAATTAAGTAATAATAACAATAATTGGGCCGGCTGGTTGGGCTAAATATAACCAACACTACGAAAAAGCCACCAAAAAAGCCAACATCGACATGCGCTGAAATACAACGTAAGAGGCGCTATTTCGTTTTTTCAACAGATTTTTTTTTTCTTCTCAAATTATGGAATTATGGAATATTTGTAGCCGTCTCTGAACCAATTTTTGATCAAACAAAGATGATTGGCTGAAATAAGACGTAAAAGACGTTATATTTCGTTTTTTTCAACGTTTTTTTCAAATTTTTTGGTGGTACACAAGTATTAGAAATTGTTATATTTCAGCCGTCTCTGAACCGATTTTGATCAAACAAAGTTGATTTTGTCATTTAAATATCATGTTCTTTCAAATTTGACACTCAGTTTTTCATTATCTCACAAAAAATTATTTTGTGTAGCGCCCTCTGCAACAGAACTCAAACTATCCCTTTAAAATAATAATTCAAGCATGCTGCAAATGATTTTTATTCTGCAGATACCCAGAGCAAGAATGATCTGGGTGCAAGGCCGGTCCACTGGGCATGTGTGAACGGCCATATAGCTGTAGTGGATATTCTTCTTCAGGCTGGTGTTAATATTGACACTGTAGATAACAAGGTAAGTCTATTGTAAAGAAAACGTACAGTAATCGTGGTGCTAGACTGATTAGGGTTAACAACACTTTTTGAGTATGAACACCACTTACCTAATGTGAACGGCCGCATACATTTGTGTACCGGTAGCTGTAGTAGATATTCTGCTCCAGGCTGGTGGTAAAATTGACGCTGTAGATAAGTAGATCAGTTTTATGTACACTGTCGCTCATATAGCTGGAATATTTTTTTTTACCCCAATTTATGAAATTACTTTGATTTATTCCTAATAGATCTAGATAATAGTATACATTCTCAGATTATATTGAATATTAATTTGCCAGTGTTTGTTTTTCGTGACTGCTAAAGCATGTGTATGCTACTATGCTTATCAACTAGGGGACCTATGCCCTTAAGTCATAAATGACAGTAATGAGGATTAATGCCCCACAAAAGGGCACTAATATAGCACATCGACACGGTTTTGATCCTTGGGCCTCACAGTCATGAGGCCATTGCTTTGCCACTGAACCATGACTGAATGCAGCGGGGGCTAGGGTAGGGGGCAGTTCCCACAAATAAAAAACAAAACAAAGAAAATGCAATAAATTATCAATAATTTATTGAATTCCCCCCCCCCCCCATCCCCCCTGGTCCCCAACAGAAACAAATCTTCTGTGTGCCCATGCCTTGAGCCATAATGCATGGTCGTACAAAGGATTTTGCAAAACAAACACTGGCAAATTATTATTCAATAAAATCTGAGAATGTATACTATTATCTAGATCTATTAGGAATAAATCATTGTCAAAATAATTCCATAAATTGGGGTAAAAAAAAAAATTCCAACTATATGAGCGACAGAGTACATAAACTTAGAGTGTATCAAGAATAGCAAATCCCCCAGAAAATGATTTGTGTACAGGTCGAATGTATAAAATGAACCCTCAAGAAACTTTACCTAGCATTTTATTTGTAAATTGTATGAAGTATGAAGAAAATAAAGAATAACCTAAAATCGTGCACACAGAAGTTTAAATTTCAGATTGATTAGAAGTTCACATCAATTTCTATCCCCCTCCCGCCCCCCTCCTGCCCCCCCCCCATTTCATGTCTCTACCTCTTTCCTCCTTCTCTCTCTCTCTCTCTCTCTCTCTCCCCCTCTCTCTCTCCCCCTCTTTCTCTCTCTATCAATTTATATCTATATCTGCAGGTAAAATCTAAATTATTCATACCCGTCGTGAAGTTGATGTTTTTTGTATTTTTCGCAACTAAAAAAAAGAGAAAAATGTGTGTATGATGCAAAATTTGTATATGTTTGAATGTTTCATTTGCTTTGATCTTCAGGGCTGTTCACCTCTTCTCATTGCTTGCCAGTACGGTCAGACACAGCTCGCTGGCTATCTGATGGGTAAGGGGGCAAGGCTTCAACTTACTGACAGGGAAGGGGACAATGCACTTCATTGGGCAGCATTTAAAGGTAATAATCAGTATTAAACCTGTAAGCCTTTGATTGCTTTTAATTCTTCTTTCTTTTAATGTGTTGCATGTATAACATTTAAAATGTGTGTCTACAAAGAAATACAAATTTCTTTCTTCTTTATTTTGGGGGGTAAATTCTCATCAGAAACACTTTAGATTATTCAAGAAAAAAACATGAATAAATATATACTAGATTTATATAATAAATTACTCATACTGCAGGCCTACATTTAGAACAATTGAAGATGCAGTTGCATTAATGTAGTAGCTACATTAAAGTTTAAATGATTTATGATAAAATGTTGTCTTCTTATTGAAGTAATATATCTATGAATAATAAAACAAAAAATTTATTACTTTTTCCTCTTTTTTTTCTCTGAATTTGTTAGGTTTCTGTGAGCTGACAAGATTACTAATTTATTCAGGTTTCAATCCAAGACAAAAAGATAACTATGGTCAGGTAAGATGGACTACAATATCTGTTTTTGAATTAATGAAAAGTAGAAATCATTGAAATGCTGAAGAAATACTAAAAGGTTAATATCTGCCCAAAAACTTTGATAATAAAAGATGACAAATTGCTGAGTATTAATAAATTGATCTTCTTTGTCAGCATTTGTAATTATATATGTGTAATTTGTTTTTCTTTTTGTAATTTATGTACATTTTCTTTACTCTTTCATTGGAAAAGTCGAAATATGCATTAAAAAAAAAAAGCAGTTTCATTACCAGAATGTAAGGTTACCCTTTACAGTATAAAATAATGTACATATATGTCTCGTTGCAGTGAGTTGCAACTTCAAACAGATTTCTTGGTCATGGCCTTGCATCGTATATAAAGAGTGTTTTAAAAGTCTAATGATTCCTCCCAAAACACTACTCTAAATAATTGTATATTCAACCAGAGCCCTTTTTAGGGGATTACATCTATGAGGGATTACATCTAGAAGTAAAGATATCCACTGTGTACTTAAGTTGATGTAAACACAAACCAAGCCACTACCCACTGACTAACAACACACAATACAGTTAGTCATTTGTTGAATACATAATGGTTTAATACTTAGACATTGTTTATTCAGTCAATAGTATTAGGACCGATTGGTTATGCAATCATTAGCCAGCCTGAATGAAAAAGAAAAAGAAATTGAGTTCACATGTTATGTTCTTTTTAGGGTCAACATTAATTATTTTGATGATTGCTATATCATTTTAAAACTTTTTTCTTCGCTTTACAATTTTAAATGGTTCATTTCTGATAATTGCAAGATTAAAATATATTACATAAACTAATTTGATGTTTAATCAAGGCTCCTCACTAACCTTTTTTTGTACGAGGGATGTGGATTGTTATTATGCCTCCGTTACGAAGTAGCCGGAGGCATTATGTTTTCGGGTTGTCCGTCCATCCGTCCGTACGTCTGTACGTACGTCCCGTTCTTGTGATCGCGTTATCTGAAGAACCGATTGATGGATTCCTGCCAAACTTTGGTCATGTATGTATCTTGCAGAGCCGATGAACTGATTAGATTTTGGGGTCACAAGGTCAAAGGTCAAAGGTCACAGGGCTCATTAGGTATGCAAAAACAGCTCATGATCGCGTTATCTGAAGAACCGATTGATGGATTCCTGGCAAACTTAGGTCATGTATGTTACTTGCAGAGCCAATGAACTGATTAGATTTTGGGGTCACGAGGTTAAAGGTCAAAGGTCACAGGGCTCATTATGTATGCGAAAACAGCTTGTGATCGCATTATCTCAAGAAGCGATTGATGGATTCCTGCCAAAATTAGGTCATGTATGTTACTTGCAGAGCCAATGAATCGAGTAGATTCTTGGTTCATAAGGTCAAAGGTCAAAGGTCATGGGCTCATTATGTATGCAAAAATAGCTTGTGAACGCATTCTCATTAGAACTGACAGATGGATTACTATTTAACTCAGGACATCTTGCAGAGCCAATGAACTGAGTAGATATTAGTGTCATGAGGTCAAAGATCAAAGGGTCATATATATGAGAAATTGCTTGTAATCACAATATTCTGAGAACCTGTCAATGGATTACAATTGAACTTGAATTCAAAAAATTTCTTCTGTTTTGGTTTGTAAAATTGCTCTATGACGGAGGCATCATTTTCGACTGCGCGCAGTCGAATTCCATCTAGTTTTCTTTTGGTTTCTGTGCATACCCACCCCCCCCCCCCCCCCCCTCCCCCCATTAAAAAAACATTTCAAAAATATTGTTGAAATTATTTAATTAATTAATTTATTTATTTATTCATGTATTTATTAATCTTTTTTTGTTAGGGGGGGGGGAGGTCCAGAGTAAATGTTAATGTCAAGCTCTTCCTAATAGATTCTAATGCTAGCTTTCATGTTAAAAAAAAGAAATTACCCCTCATATTCTGTTCAGACTTCATAGCCTGTTTAGAACTTCAGACCAAAGGAAATTTATACAAAACTTGTATAAAGAAACATTGTATCAATAATCATTGTTTAATAAAGGAGCATACAGACTAGAAAACATAGACATTATTTTGGAAGAGGTTAATGGACCATGGTAGCTGCCCAGTCATCATTGCGCACTCAGGAAAAATGATATCCATACAGAACAACATTCAGACTAGAAAGGGACCCTGATTCTTTTCATTTGAAAAGATGCATTCCGCAATACGACTTTTCTATATTATGACCTTCAGTCTAGGAAAACGGTACTTTCTTCTCGGTTAGCTACATGTATTGGATTCTTGTATAGTGTTACAATGAATTCTGTTAGTCTGAACACAGGGGGTCAGTCCCTGGCTATATTTTAAAGCCCCACTGTACTACTTATAGCTACTTGCGCCCTCTATAGAGCAAACAATGCCTAATCGGTGCCTGTTGGTCCCCCATGATCCCCTTTTTCTTATGTTAATTGAGAGCTGATTTGATGAGATAACCACCTGTCAGTGACCTTGCAGGGTGGTCTAACCCCCCTGGCCAAACTAGTGCAGACGGGCATTAACCTTTCTTTTTTTCCTTCATTCTCGGCTCCAGACTCCCCTTCACCTTGCGTGTATCAACGGTGACCTTAACACCGTTAAGATGTTATGTGAGCAGGACGGCGTAGAGGTCGACTTAGAGGACCACAACCACAAGACACCGCTCCTGCTGGCCAAAGGTCGTAACCATACCGAGATCATCAGCTACCTTGACAAGGAGACTAAGAATATAAAGAGTGTTATTCCCAGAATAGACCTCAAGTGAGTCTAGTCATTTAAAATATACTTAATAATGATAATAATATTCCCTGCTCTTCATCTCACTAAGCTACATGTATGTACAGTACCTCAATGTACCATAATGTACGTTTAATGTACGCTTTTGATCTAAACTATGCTGTGAATGTACCTGGACTTGTAACAATCATCCAATATCCTTCTGTTTAAGTGATTTTTTTTTGTTGTTGTTCATCACTAAGACAATTGAAGGATGGATATTATCGCATATTGAGAAGAAAACATCTTATTTTATCATTACCTTAGCTGGTGTAGTTTAGAGATAAATATAGGAACATCATTATTTTGAATAGGTATAAGTCACAGTTTTTCAAGTTCGTGTTTGACATTGTTTATATTTCTTTTTTGATTTTATAGTTTATATTTCCTCAGTGAATAACAGAACTTTTTCTTTCTTTGCAGATCTATCATGTTTGGCCCACCAGGCAATAGCAAAGCTCCCTTCCTTTTCTTTGTAATCAGTGTACTCTTCTGGGGTTATCCCATGTATATTATAAGGGTAAGTATTTTATATAAATATATATATATATATAAAACTCTTTCACAGAACCGGTTTTACCATACCGGTACTCATTATCCCCAATAGACTGTAGTGTTATAATTGCAATTTCAATTTCCTATCATAAACATCTTGATAATCAGACAGGCAATCAGCTTGTAAAAGTCATGGGATTCCTGACTGACCTAAAGATATATGATTATGATTGCAGCATGAGCTAAATCCAGGATTTTGTTTAGAATCTTGAGGCAAAGATACCCAATCCCTTTAAGTGCTGAGCCTCTTTCAGACTGTTCTCCTGTTAATTTAAAGCACCAGCTAGGGTGATATGTTGTTGTTGGGCCATCAATAAATCTGCACTCATATCATTTGAAGAAACTTGTAGACCCACAACAAGCAAAAGCCCCCCTAATTGTTATTTTACTGATTATTTTAAAAAATTAAAATAAAATCAGTTTCATCATTGAGTGAAATATTGCAGCTGAAATTTTATTTGAATGGACATCTGTTTTAGTATAGAGGAGCTTATGTACATGTACATATAAATCATTTGTATGACGTGATGATTTTTCAATGGTAGTTTCAATAATATGCCTAGAAATGCTGTTAAAACATACTGGTTTGATGCAAAGCTAAGTCACATTTGTCAACTTCAGGAGCTAACAAATTTAATCTACGGCATGCTAACATACTCCTGGAGGTATCTAAAAAATTCATGGCAGTTGAAAATTTTATGCAAACAAGTGTAGTGAATCTTAAGCGGGACTGCACTACTTGCGCCCTCTATATAGCCAACGATGCCTAAGTGGTACCCGTTGGTCCCCCATGGTCCCCTTTTTCTTATGTTAATTGAGAGCTGATTTGATGAGATAACCACCTGCCAGTGACCATGCAGGGAGGTCTAATCCCCCTGGCCAAGCTAGTGCAGATAGGCTTAATATAGTACATGCGTGGAAAAAGCTAACAGCTAGTCTTGTTTGACTTATGTTTTCATTTTTCTCTGTAGTGTTTTCCAGCAACATTTGCATCGTACCCGGGTCTACACGTGGCCTTCTTAGCAAACAACGTCTTCATGTGGATTACATTCTACCAAGCATACACTAAGGATCCTGGTTTCCTACCCAGAAACTCACCTGAGTACGACCAAGCTATCAGACAGGTATGCACCTAATAACCATCAAACAAAACTGATTATTGATAATCTCTGCCTCTTTAAATTGGCAATGCCAAGGGAAGACTCCAATTACACACTTTAATGGATCATCTTCAGGAACTCTGTTGAAATACCAACTCAGAATATCTCTTATTCAATGCTTGATGTGTTACGTCAGATTTTTCTGTGGAAGTTATGGAATTCAAATTGGCAACAGAACAAGATTTCTGTCACCTAAGATGATTTTGTACCGTAGCATAAAATTGCTAAACTATACCAGATGATATCAGATGATGAAATCTGTATATGACCAAATTTGATACAGCTACAATAAATTTGACACATCTTGTGCAGTTTTATTTGCTATGTATTGTTGTTTAATAGTGTTTGTTTAATGCTAACCGAATCCTTATATTGTTTTCTTGCCGAATCATCAAAGGTGTACTAGCTGAAAGGATGATAATATTCTTGAAAGTCTTATTGAACAGTTTTTTATTTACCTGTTGTCGAGGATGATGTACTGATGAGTGATAACAGGGTCGTAAATCTGTGCAGTTATCTACCTTATGTTCATGCCCAGGTTGCACAGTTTCATTAGTGGAACTTGGTCATAAAGTTGTGTATAAGGTTCATTTCATTTAACATTACTATGAACTACCCCAAGTTGCATAGTTTGATTACCCTCCAAAGATCCTAACTTAACATTACATTTTGCCCTCTACTCCTTGCCAGGTTGCCCAGTTTGATGAGTGGAAGCAGGGTCGGAATCCTCTGAGTAGACTCTGCCATACATGTAGACTAGTCAAGCCCTACCGCACCAAGCACTGCAGAACTTGTAATCGATGTGTCCTTCATTTCGATCACCACTGTCCCTACATATACAACTGTGTTGGTCTAAGGAATAGGTAAGACACAAGCCAGGATGATGGGGACGAAATGTGGCATTTAGGGGCTTGTTACTTTGTGAATGTGCTTTTGAAATGGATTAGAAAATGGCATTTATTAAGACGGCATTTCCAAACGTGTGAAAATGCAGCATGATAGTATGTTTGTAAATCGCTTAGAGACATTTGTGATAAGCGCTATTTAAAAATTAAATATTATTATTATTATTTCATTACACTCTCGGGATCATCATTAGCAAATTTGGCAATCCTGGTCCAAACATAATGTACATCAATACACCCATAAGTTTCTGTAGTGGGATTTGTCCCCAAAGCACACAAGAGGCCCTTTGAGCTAAGCCAGTTTTGTACGATTCATAATTTAGCCATTGTGTCATCAACATGATACATTGAAAGGACCTGCCTGTAAGACTGAAGACATTGATGCTTGAAAGTGTGTGTACTATATAAAATCAGCAATTAAAGATCCTTTTAATAGATAAGTTTCTCTATAGACTGCTCTAAACTTTGTACCAGTACATGAACTGATAAATGGTTGAATCATTTTTTATTTTATGGTCCCATCAGTCAAACAGTCGTTGTAGTTTCTTTAAGAAGTGAAGGTGTATTACAATTGTTATCATATTTGAGTTCTGTAAGTATTTAGTTTTCCTGCAAATCCTGTCGCAGAACATACTTCATGGGTTTCACAACATCGGTATCGACGATGATGATAATGGTGGTATACTTTGCTGCTATATTGCTGAAGACCGAGGGATGGAACTGGCTGTACCTCATCGGTATCTTAGAAGCCATCTTCTTTGGCATCATTGCTTCTGGTCTCTGCTCAATAGGGGTGAGTTGAGGTGCCTCTATTAAAGGGAGAGGGTAGTCAGTTGTCCATGTGCAGAAGGCCATAATTTAGCTGACACCAGACTTGGGGGATATTTCACAAAGGTCCTAAGTCGAACTTATCTCTAAGTTGGACTTAACAATGATGGAAAGCCGTTAGCATCTTTGAAAATATTGATTCAAATCATTCATATTTTCTATTATCAAGGAGATTTCATGTTCTTGATGTGGAATTTAAGAAAAGTCTAAAATACTTGAATTTTCGCTTTTGACTATATTTATTTTAAGGCTACAAATGGCTCTCCAAGTAGAGTTAAGTTTGACTTAGGACCTTTGTGAAACACCCCCAGGTGGAAATCCCATCAATGGGTGCACAAGTCTGCACACAGCAAACCCGTAGTCATATCAAGAAATACTCCCTAGTCTCACAGAGAGTCTTTCGGGTGAGGGAAACGTAAGATAATGCCTTTACCATATGGGGGAATGGGTGGAATATGATTAGCTTGGTTTATAATGTTCTTCACAAATATTATGTTACTTTGAAAAAGAAGAAGCTTGTTAGATTACTAAGACGTCAGGTAATGAAAATAATGATATGTTTAGTGGTCATGATTAAACAAAATCATATTAGACTTCTAGCTGTTGTACTAATTCAATTCAATTCAATTCAAATTTTATTGGTCCAAAAGGAAATTCGTTTCGTTTACATGCATTGTTCACATAGAAGAATAAATAAAATGTACATGTAACATGATACATACAACATACAACAAGTATATAGAGAGAATGAACATATAGCACTTTAACATTCACATTATATAGATATTTTCTTTGAATTTACATTATATTCAATATTTGTTTATGTATCCAGAGTAATTACCAGAACAATATAACATTGTAACTATTATTACTATTATCATTATCAATATTACTAATACTGTTATTATTATTATTATTGTTTGAATTGTTATTATTATCATTAGTTTGACTCATTATATCATTATGATAACAAAATATAACAAGGCACACATAAAACACAGACAGTTTAACAATAAAACAGATTTATCATAATTATTGTCTATATGGTGGAAACAAATAAAAATAACCATGTATATATCCTGATATTCTGATAGATCCACAACAATTATTGTCCCTATAAATGAAACCTAAAATATGAGTGCACTCAGTGCAGTATGTATGAGATATGAATACCTATTGAAGGCAGTATGAGATAATTATTAGTAAACATGCAATATATTACGACATGTGAGTATAAATAGAAAAAGAAACCTTTTCATTTAATTTGAGAAAAGATGGCTATTGTAAGAATTTAAATATACTTGTCCTAGAATAAATACAAATGGAATTTTGATCACTTTCTACAATCAAATAGAACAAAATAAGATACGGGTGATACATTTTTACATTTTATATTTCATTCAGCAGACGGATAGAATACGGGACATAAGAGTTCAGGTACCTCGAAGTGCGGGATTTCTTTGATTGCCACCTTTTACCACTTCTTAACCTGACATAATTTCCATTCAGGGGGTGACTTGAATCCCTTGACAACTTGACAGCCGTTTCCACTGCTCTGTTTCTGCAAACATCATCAAGATCCATTGGTCTATCTATTATTTTGGCTGCTTGTTTGACAATGGTTTTGAGTTTTCCTTGGTCTTTCTTTCTAGCACTGTTGTACCACACTACAGAATCATAGGTCATTATACTTTCAACTACGGACCGATAAAAAAGTGACAGTATGGTCCTATCAACATGGTATGAACGCAGCTTTCGCAGAAAGTGCATTCGCTGGCTCCCTTTGTTGCAAGGGCTTTTGTATGCCCATTCCAGACCAGTTCATTGTCAATGTTTGTACCCAAATATTTGTATGAAGTAACAATTTCAATATCTTGCCCTTTAATGCTTACAGGGTGGTCACTTGGTTTGCTTTCTACTTTGATCCTAAAATCAAACAGGATCTCTTTGGTTTTCTGCACATTCAGTTCTAGATAGTTTTCCACACACCATGAGTTGAAGTTATCTACACAATCTCTGTAGTGATTCGTTATGATTTCAAGTGGGCCATCAGATTAGTACATTCCTTAATTTGAGGTTCCAATTACTTCATTATGTCTGAGTTCAGCTTCTGGAGGTAAACTGTATAAAGCCTTTTGTCTGAAATTGGGGGATAAGCACCAGACCAGGGACATGACCTTACTTTTAACCACTAAACCACCCCACCTTTATAGCAAGGGTTATATCAGTATGGACATTGTCAAAATTTTCTGTCATCATTCAGCAAATTGTAAATGTAAACATCTTTATTTCATGAACGTGCTGGAAAACTTAACAATTGTAATATAAGTTGTCTTCGAACCATTATTTTCCTTTCAATGTATGCTCATGATATTGATATTGCAAATATGATCATACAGTAAGTAATGTTTGGACCTCCCCTGAATTGCTTCATTATCTACATTTGTTGGATACAATGTTGGTTCAAATGAATCAAACTATGATGTATTAAAGCAAGTCTATAATCATCAAATAACATGTTTTTGTCTCTCTGTCCCTTCCCCTCTCTCTCTTCCAATCTTTCTCCCTCTTCCCATCTCTCTCTTTCCGTCTCTCTCTCTTCCCATCTCTCTCTTCCCGTCTTTCTCTCTTCCCATCTCTCTCCCTCTTCCCATCTCTCTCTCTTGCCGTCTCTCTCTCTCTCTCCCCATCTCTCTCTTCATTATTCTCACCATTACCCCCCCCCCCACCTCTTGCTCTCTTCTTTATCCTCTCTCTCCCTCCAGTGGTACATGGCTTCTGTTAACACCAATACCAACGAGCGGATCAACTTCAAGCGATACGGTTACCTCAAAGACGCCAGCGGTAACTTCCACAACCCTTACAACAAAGGTCTCGTTCGCAACCTTGATGATTTCTTTAGGACCAAGAACCATATGACGGATGAGGAGGTGGACCAGTCCAGGATCTATGTTGTATGATTCCTGGTTACACGATTCTATTTAGTCTATTCTGTTGCACCTGTAGTTACTAGATAGTATGTTTTTACTACGCAGTTTTTTTTTGCAGAAAATATGTTGGCATCCCAGAGACAATATTGTTACTTGTAAACCTTTTGTTTTTCTTCTATGGAGAAGAAGAGAGAGAGAAGGGGGTGGGGGGGCTGGGGAGCAGGGTGAGAGAGAAAACTGCTCTTGAGGACTGTTTCCACACTGCTCTCTCAATTTGATTCAATCATCTTATTTCATGATTTGATTGAGATAAATTGTTCTTTATACCTGCGATATCAGTGATAAAAAGTTTGGTATGGAGAGCAAAAATCTTTAGACTGATCACCAGTTTCCACAACTATTTCTGTTTAAATATAGTATACAAATATACACTGTCTTGAGAGGTTCTGGTTAAAACTATGCGCAAGAGGTGACTCCAATAGTACTATTTGCTGAGGGGCGCAGCCCTGAAGCAAATGGTACTTTTGGAGTCACCGAGGCCCATAGTTTTAACCAGTACCTCAAATAGAAGGCATGGAATATTTGTTTTATATCCTGCATCAAAAAATTATTTTATAAAAAAAAAAAAAAAAAAAATCACATGTTTTTCAACTCCCAAATAGTACTCTCATAAAGTACTTTCTAAAAAGAGTTCAAATATTTCTGGTCATGTGACGAGCTCTCAACCAATCAAAAGCTAACAAATTTTTGATGCAGGATATAATACATCTTAATATGAGAAGGGCAGTTTATTTTCCTGTCCTAAACTTGCAGAATTGTATCTTTTGTAGTTTAAATGACTAGAGTCTGTATACTTCCTGTGTTATTTCAAAACTATAAATTACTGAATTCAAGGTTACTGATGAAATTAAGAAATATTTATCAAGATCATAATGACCAATCAAGTTTGAACCTTGCCAACTTATGATTTCTTATTTTATTAATTTAAGTCTCAAATATTTAAATTTCAATCATTATTTATTCTATACTTGTAATGCACAAGGAGCTTGTGCAATTTATTTTGCAAGGTTGAGCGAATCTTGATGAAATTGAAATTAATAAAAATGAAATATATTTTGTAGAAGAAAAGGTTCTACGTACAATCGTACATGTATATTACTCTTATAACATGGTGGACGAACTTTAAATTTACAGAGATTCAAACACTTCTCTCAACCTTTTGAGTTGTTAGAATAGCATGTGTTTCCTTTGTCACATCAAATACATGCAGCTTTAAGGACAATCCAACCTTTGTAATGGTTTTATTTGAATGAAAGCGGAAAAATAAGAGAAACAGAATGGCGAAAGTTTTTAACAAATCTGGAACAAAATAATAAAATTGTGAGTGTTTGAAATATGAGATCACTAAAGCTATGCAAATCTCAAATTGGCAGTTTGGCTAATGCATTGTGATGTAGTCGCAGATAACTTATCAAAATATATAGTGGATAGCAAATTAAAGGTTCTCTAAAAAGAAAAGACACTCTTGAGTTGTACATTTTGACAAATTTAGTCATTTTGCATGTTGGAACAAATGGGAAATTTGTCTCAAACTTTGTCATAGTGACATCACTGATTCAGTCTATTTGAAGTGCCCATAATTTCTTGTTATAACAGCTTTAGAAAATTCATGATTTCCTTATTTTTTGTCTGATTTCGCTCAAAAATTCACCAGTCTCCCTCAACTATTTGTTCCGCTTTCTTTTATAGTAGTTTGGTATTAGGGTTGAATTTCCCTTTACAAGGAGATACTTGTATGGTCCTGTATTTCGTGTTTTGTTATTTTTTCATTATTGCAGATACATTTATTATGGTGCCTTCAAATAAAAAAGAAAAGAAAAGAAAAATACCTGGATCACAGTATATTTTCCTATGAAAATAATGAAATGTATTGCTATGGGTAATATCAACTTATAAGCTTCTACATCAAGTCTCATTGTGATTTAGTCATCGGTGAAATTATGTGGATAATGTTAGGTTTACAGAAAATTGTACTGATATCTTGTGTACATTTGTTGAAATGATTTGTGTACATAATGGAAATACCTGCAATATTTATTCTTCTGTACATACGACTTGTTTCTCAGTTTGCAGTATATGTACTTTGTAGTGATAGACAATGACTTTACTCTATAAGATTTTCAATGTACAGGTATGTGTAATATTTACATGTAGAATCATACGAGTTATTTGTTTGTGTTAACTTGAGGTGATGGGAGTAGGTACGATATGATACTTTGAAAAGTAATATGAAATAAACCTCAAAGATCTTTACCTGGTATTCTATGGGATACCGGTTAAGGAGTTTGAGGAAAATGAAGAATAACATAAAAAGCAGCGCATGGAACCTAAGGTAGACATTGGGTTCTGTGCTGCCTCTTTTTCAGTGCGATCTTGCATGGGTGCATGAACTAGTCTGCTCAAAAGTCCCTTTTATTTATAGAAAAAATATTTGCAGCTCGTGTCTTTAATACAGTATATTGATGTGGAGCAAACAAAAATTAATCCCTTGCAAGATCTTTCTCCCATGAGAGCAACTCAATTGTTTGTTTGGTCTGTTGACGCACAGGCATCAGTCTAGTCTGTGTGACTGAGGGTAATACAATGTTAACTCAAATTCTGGTCCATATGGAGTTCAAGGAATATGCAAGGTGGATTCTCAAAGAAAGCTTTTGTATAAAAAAAATGACCACCCTGTTCAGTATTGTGTCTTTTGAATTGTTTAATCAATGTGTTTACTTCATAGCTTCCAACATTATTTAGAAATCATAAATACTTGGAATAATTTTTTTTTTTTTTAATCACTATGTAAATACATGTATGAGATTTCAATGTGTCTCATCTATTGTAAAAAATAAAAGAAATGAAATATAAACATCTAAAGTGTGAATTTCAATATATTTTGTAATTTGTCTTTAATATCTTACTGTACCTTTGTATAAAGATTAAAAACCACATCACTCTTTATGTACTAGGTATATATACAATTGACATTCTTTATTGTTAATAACTGAAAAGTTAAACAAATATCATATTGAAGTTTCCACTCTATAAAAGTTTGAGGCCGCAAATTAATAAAATTGACAAAGGAGGATTTCAAGATCAAACTAAATGTTGATTACAGAATTACATCAGAAAATTAAGCATAACATTTCCTTTATGTTAAAAAAAATATGTCCTTCTTGAAATATTAGTCAATGTATTATATTTCTTATAAAATGGAAATGGAAACAAGTCGGTTTAGAGAAGTTCAAAAGTCCTTTTTGTTTTGTTAAGTTCTCTCCTCTGTACATAGAACTGCGTAAGTGGTACAGTATAGCATCTTCTACAGCTTTTGATGATCTAAAACTTCGGCACTGAGTCGAGATCTCACTGTCTTGACAGAGTATCAGCGCATTCCAATCTTCCTTTGCACCGCACATCAATATTTGCTACAATCAGTGAGTCACTTCCACAAGAAAGCGACCGTGAAAATGATGTCATGTCAGAAAAATGACATAAATCTCCAATCAAAAGTACTGATAGATCCGTCCTCTCCACTTGCCATCCACTCTAGATCATCAGAATATGCGATGAATTTTCAATCTGTCTTTTGCCCCATTGAATATGACGGGGAATGAGAGGGTCATGAGTCCACTTCTCTTCATAATTTATGCTCCGTTTTAATTCTGGGTCATTGCGTATCCATGCCTTCTTCTTTGAACTTTTGTATGGTGTCCTGAAAGAAACAAAGAAAGAAAAAAAGGGCAAAAATCCAAGAATAGATGACATGAAATTGGTTTGAATAGAAGTTTGAGATTGGTAAAAGTTTGAGAATTAAGAGAAGGTTGACAAATAATTTGTGAGCATTATCATTGTATTATGCAAGTGTGGAATAACATCAGAATAAAATATTCCCTGAAAAGCATGGCTCTTCAAATTAAGGCATGTAACACTACATGTCCGTGTAGTACCATATACATCTTACTGTGTACAGTGCTTGTAACTTTACCAAGACTGGGCCAAAGCTCTTATCATTTTGATGATTCCAGAACCTTGCAGTACACACCAATAAGTATTCCACAACGTTTCTTTTACAATGCAATCACATGACCAGAACTCAACTTTTATCTTTAATCATAAAAAGTTGTTTAAGTCATTATTTTGAAGAGCATACATGAGTTGGGCAATCTGGCTTCATTTGCACACTACTTTCCATTTGTGTATTAAAACGAAGTTACAGAAAGCATTTCTTAAAACATTAAGATTGAATCTGTAAAGTTTGCATCATTTACTTGACTTGAATCCCTTGACTCACTTTGAATGTTTGTTGAATGTGATCACATACTTCTGACAGATTCGCTAATCCTTTACCAAAAACATCACCGGCAGGAGCACCTATGGAGAAATATCAAATTACAAAAATGAAGCAACATAAAAGTCTCTGAAATACATGAAACATGGACCTTTATAAAACAATAAAGTTGATGTGTATAAATATCCGACATGGAACATACATAATTCAAAGCAGACGGTTTTATTACTAAACACAGAATCGTCTCAAGGTTTTTATCAAATTACAATTTTTGATGCATCACAAATCAGGTGAAAATTATGATACTGCGAGCTATATAAAAAAAAAAAATTCTTCATTATCAAATAATCCCTTTTGATCTGTCACAAATCAGATGGAAGGAAGGGTATTGTGAGCTACATGTCAATCTATAATTTTGTTCCTTCAATTTTGCAACTGACATCATTGTTTTGATTTTCACATATCGATATATAAAACAGTTTGATATTTTGAGCTCCATCAAAGTCACTAGCATGACGTAAGCATGGTTTTAAATCACCTATTCCAGATGTCTTCAAATTGTTGATATTAACTGCAATATCAGTTTTCAACTGTTAAGAGTGCAACAAATTATATTTTATCATATACCATATGATTTACAAAAAAAGATTAAAATCTGAATTTGGAATTGCTTCACATGCAACCTCTTTAACCCTATTTAGCCCGGGCTATTTTGAAACTGCTTCTAAGCCCCCCCCCCCCCCCCCCCCCCCCCCTATGATCTCGGCCGTGAAACGCCCGACAGCCGCGAAAATGTGCATACATGTCAAGTGAAGTGTATAGAATACTATGGTAATTTCAAATTTTTGAAAAATTTACTCATTTGCATATTTATGGTAATTTATGCAAATAAGGTCATAAAATTCACATTTTTGCCCATAAATCAGACATTATTCATATTTAAGCATTCTTTCTCACAACATATATTTGTTAGACCATTTGGAATAATAATACAACACAAAAAATTGAAAAACCAGGGTTATTCCTTATATTATCTATTGTTTTGATAATTTCTTATGTATTTCTTTGTTTTTTTAACTTATGTATTTTATTGTTTTTGTTGTTTTATTTCATTTCCAACTATATTTCAACTATTTTGACCCCCAAATAAACACCTAAACTCTAAACAAGACCAAATAACCAATGTTTTATCTTTTTTAGTTTTAAAAAATGAGATTTCCATATGTTTTTCACACAAATCACAAAAGTGAGCGATTTTCCTGCTGACATGCAAAGACAAAACGACGGGCTAAATAGGGTTAAATGTATTAACCCTATCATCATTTAAAACAACTTTTAAAAATCATAACATTATTTAGCCCTCCACAGGCTATTTGAGAGCAGGTCCAAGCTATTTGGATTGTGACGTACGGGACATTCAGAGACTTTAAACAAGAAATAACAACAGATGAAATTATTTATATGGCTATCTTTTGGTATGAGTCTGTGGCTATTATGGGCTAGTTCATTTGTGGAAAGTTTTAGTTCTGACCAATTCTTTAATCAATTTTTAATGTTATTAATGTGTTGCGTGACGTACAGGACGCTGCCCTTTATTGGAAAGAATCAAAATACGGTAGCAAAGAAACAATCATAAAGTTACATATGTTTAACTCACTTGGTAACAAGGTGATTCTCTCATTTTTGTACATGTATACAAATAAAAATTGAAATGCATACCAGATAAATTATAAATATATATTTCATCCTGAGCATAATATTGAACAATTTTTGTACTTCATAAATACATGTACAGGAAATACATTTCAAACAACTTCCCTCCATCGATTTTTGCTCAGAGTTTGCCTGCACTCTGGAAGTGCTTTTTCAAAACATGGCAATTCTGTAAGGATGTATTTAACTGATAATGGAAATAATTATGGATATGAACCTTTGGTCTGTATCCTGAAGTTTATCCTGTTCTCTGTGGGATGAGGAACACTGTAACCACAGAACTCTACATCAGGGCTGGAAGAGGAAGGACAAATTAAAGATTCAATAATCAGGTGTTTGACATAGGGGTTACGAGTGTATCAACTCATCTATGAGTTAATTTTTTTTTTTTTAAGAGGTCAACCAATAGGCCATTTTCGTAATGTAACCAAATTTAATGCATAAGTCTTTGTGAAGTGCCTTAATACAAATTATTTCATTCACCTGATAAGAATAATAGTATTTCAATAGTCAGAATGCAAACTGCATAAGTGTTGCTAGGAAGGTCAAGCCATAATGTTTGTCCTACCTGGCAATAACTAATGTATCATTTTGCAGTTCAAATTCTGTCTATTGAAATACTATTATTCTTATCAGGTGAATGAAATAATTTGTATTGAGGCACTTTACAAAGATGTATGCATTACATTTGGTTACATTACGAAAATGGCCTACCGGTATTGGTTTTATTGCATTGGTTTCTTATTTGCTATTAAAAGATATATATTACAAAAATATATTTAAACAAATATCTTGAACAATGAGCACATTTACAATACATGTATACAATGAATACATGCATAAAAGTATATATCTGAATTGAAAATCAAAGAAAATTAAGGAAGCAAAATTTAAATAAAAATTATGATCCTCTGGATCTACAATGATTATGGACTGCAAATGTTGCAACTGTAGTCGCCCATTAAAACTAATTTGAATACCGGTATACAACTATAATAGATCGGTTCAAGATCGCATTACATAGCGTTAAAGGGATAGTCCACCCCAGGCTTTTCTTTAGCTGACGATATAGACCTAATAATACCATGAAGAATGATACAAGTCTCATTAAAATCCATGATCACATAACGAAGATATATCGACTTTTTTATCGAAAATCAGCCGCCCCCCAAATGCAAATGCGTTACATGGGCATGAAACGATCGCCAAAAAATAACCGATAGTATCGAAATTGTGACGTATGTTGCGAGCTGCCTTCTTATTTTGCAGACATTCACTTTCGCTTTCACTTTCATTCATGATTCGTCGTGTCAGTGCGATAACAGTGTACCGCGAGCGAAAGTGAATGTCTGCGAAATAAGAAGGCAGCTCGCAACATACGTCACAATTTCGATACTATCGGTTATTTTTTGGCGATCGTTTCATGCCCATGTAACGCATTTGCATTTGGGGGGCGGCTGATTTTCGATAATAAAGTCGATATATCTTCGTTATGTGATCATGGATTTTAATGAGACTTGTATCATTCTTCATGGTATTATTAGGTCTATATCGTCAGCTAAAGAAAATCCTGGGGTGGACTATCCCTTTAAATAAAATTGTTTCCAAGTACCGGTAGTAGCCCATTAAAACTAATTTAAATCCTTTTCCTGCAAAAGATCAACCTCAACCCTACAATAGTTTAATTTCAACCTAACTTTCAAATAATTTGTTTGGTTTCATTTTCAAATATCATTTACATGTATATTATGGATAAATAAGGTTGACCTACATGTATGCCCTTCAAAAGAGCACGTACACAAAATCAGCATTACAATATTCTTTATGGAATCATCTGCCAAGGACTGCTAAATTATGTGATAATATAGTTTATACATGTAACATGTACTGGTACTTGTTAAAAAAACAGATGAGAAACTTTCTATTTACAAATTTATGCATTATTTTCCAAATATACACATCACCTAAGAGCCTAGTACTACATATCAAGCAAATATTTGCACAAAATGTGTTATTTAAGAGTACCCATTTCTCAGTGCTGTTAAAGGTAAAGACCAGTTATGGTCATGCGATTGCATTGTGAAAGAAATGTTGTGGAATCGATCAGAAAAGGTTGATCATCTAGCATCTGCAAGGTTCTGGAATCATCAAAATGATAAGAAATTTGGCCCATTCTTAGTAAAGTTACAAGCACTATACAGAGAAAAATGTATATGGGACTACCCTATATCTCTCACAGACCATGAGAGAAACAAATTTACCAAATATATGAATAAGTAGGCGGTTTCCCGGCAATTTTTTTATCATCATGTATTAGTCAAAACATATTCTTTCACATGATTGGTAACGAGAGCTTCCATTTCATTTGTTGAAATTGGGGCGTTTTCAATACTGGTCTTTACCTTTAATCATAGTAAATTGAATTTGGTATACAGTGGAACCTCATTATGAATTAATAAGGTCCTTCAGACCATGTAATTACCTCGTTTATATCAGGAATCTTGTTATATCAATAATCAAGGTAAAAAACAAAACAATATTAGAACCGGGACCAGCGAAATGACCTTTATTATATCAGACCTCTTTATAATGAGATACCACTGTATTTCATTTGTGCTTATATGTAACTATATGAGTGTCAAGAGAGACTGATTAACCCTCGCATGACAAGCATTCTACATTGACATTTGTTTCAACAATAATAATTGATTCAGAGCTCTGATTACACACCTGATGAACTAAAAGAAAGGGCAAACATTTCTTCACACATTGTGTCCAGTTTTGCTGCCCGACCACATTGCATTTGACGTCAGGAATTTAGCAAAGAAAATCCTTAAATCGGCAACACATTCAGAGGTTTACAAATCACCCTTTTTCACACAAAACTGGAAGTTTAGAATAAAATCTTTTGAGTATACATGTAGTTCATAACCATGCATGTTGCTTTCAGAGATATGAAATTTGTATTGGTACAATGTAGCAAGAAAATAATATTTCTAACTCTTGTCAGTTTAGGGGAAAAATGTGATCAATCTAGCCCTTAACAAAAAATTATGTGTGCAGGGCTCTGATCAAGGGCATAAAAGTGTTACATATGAGGTGAATTTTAAAAGTCAATAATAGACTGTGGCAACATTATTTTTGTAATCTGCAAACATTATGCAACACATAGCTAAAAAATCAGACCTTAACAAATTGCCGTTAAGCGGCAATCAGTAGCCAAATATCACATCATCAAAAATGTTACGTACATAACTCGGTGTCCACTTCATGCTGATATTTCTCTTATAATTTAAATTTTTCTCAACAAAGTACATGAGATGTTAAAACATACCCTAAACAAAACTTATAACCATTGCCATATCAACTTTTTTCAATTTAGTTATTAGAATTTGGCCAAAACAAATATGGACACCGAGTTATGTACAGTACATCTTATTCTCTAGATGCTTTCTCTTTGCCTTATTGTCAGATATGGTTTTGCATTAGTCCAATATCGACTTCAATTGAAGGAATGATGTGTTTCCTGAATGAAACATAATTTGCAATGTGTAAATAGTTTGTAAACTACTATTTCAGGACTGAAATGTTAGATTTCTGTACTTAATCGTACATAACTGTGGACACCAAAAGTAAGTAGTTTTACATTCAAATTATAACTTCTTGTTCCTTAAATTCAATAAATGTTTGTTTAAATGAAAATGCAGAAGGGTGCAATTCATGCTGACAGAAATAAATTGATTCATTTATGATAATTTATTTCAAATTGTGATTGGTAGTAACGTACATAACTCGGTGTCTTTTCATAACGGTGTCTTAGTTATGTACATGACATGAAAAAGCTCAAACTGCAATATTTTGTAATATTCTTCTCACCAAATCAGACGTGTGTATGTCTTATACATTGTTTACTACCTTACCATAACAAATAACTAAATATAGGTGGTCTTATTGAAGAAAAAAAAACATGGTGTACGTACATAACTTGTCACGTACATAACTCGGTGTCCATTCATTGTTGATTAAATTTTTCATTTCATTTCATTTATTTTTCCACTTCTCATAAAAAACATATAACAATTTACATACAATATCTGATTAAATACAACAAAACAAAACAAGAAAATAACATAACAATATTAAAAGAATTTTTAGCACCTAGAACTTATACTTGAGTATGTGGAGGAGCCAACAAAGGCCATTGGCCTGTCAAGGGCTGGTCTCCAGGAATAAATTAAAAATATATTGGTAGGTAAAGAACATAATTTAGTACATAACAAAAGGGAAACAGGCGGTCTGTGTGATGGAAAAGTATACACAAAGAATATTTGAGCATAAATAATTCAGGTGGTGTAGTAATTATTTTAAAAAAAAATCAACATATTTTAACATTTCAAAAGACATTGTTTGTATTTGCCTTTGAAAGAGGCAGGCGAAGGGCTGTTTTTTATGTCATCAGATAATGAATTCCATAGTTGAGGTCCCAAGTGTCGGACCGTCTGTCTGGACGACTCATACTTTAACAATTGAACACGTGGTCTATTGGAATATCTGGTATTGTACTGATGCATTTCAGAATTTAACATGAACATATTATTAAAAACCTCAGGCAACAAGTTGTTGAAGTATTTGTACATAAATAATGCAGTTTGCAATTTACAAATGTCAAAAATATTTAAGACTTTAAGTTTCTTAAAAAGAGGATCACTTGGTGTTCTGGGATGAGAGTTAGTTATTGCACGTAGAGCTCTTTTTTGCAATACATATAGCTTATTTATTAAAGTATTTGAACATTTCCCCCATACTATATTACAATAAGAAAGGTATGGCAAGATCAATGTGTTATATAAATTGGTTAAAATTCTCAGAGGAATGAAAGGTCTAATTCTATACAATACTCCAATTGCACGTGCTATTTTCCCCATGATTTCATCAATATGACAAGACCAAGTCAGGCTATCATCTACAGCAATTCCAAGAAATTTTGTGCAGTATACTTTATCAATCTTGTAATTATTGATGTATATATCCTCAATTTCATCATCAAGATGTCTATTTCTTTTCTTAAACACCATACATTGAGTCTTTTTTGAATTGATCATAAGCTTGTTTGCTGCAAACCATTGGTCAATTTTTGGGATTTCTGTACGAATAATGGCATTTAGTTCATTTATACTTTTCCCTTTTAAAAACAAAGTAGTGTCATCAGCAAATATTGTATGGCAAATGAGTTGAGAAACATATTGAACATCATTAATGTAAAGAAGAAATAGAATGGGGCCTAATATTGAACCTTGGGGTACACCTACAGAAATCTTGAGTAAAGACGACTTGATATCATCCAAGTAAACAAACTGACTTCTGTTATTCAAATAGCTTCTTATCCATTCTAGACATACTCCCCTTATTCCATAATATTCTAATTTGTTTAATAATATGACATGGTTGATACTATCAAATGCTTTAGAAAGGTCAAGGTAGATACTAAAGGCAATATGTTTACTTTCAAAGGCATTATTTATATTATCAATAAATTCTAGTAACGCCAGGGCAGTAGAATGTCCTGAGCGAAACCCAAATTGTCTATTATATAAAATATTATATTTATTTATGAATGACATCAATTTAGTATAAACTAATTTTTCAAAGATTTTGGCAAAAATGGACAAAAGAGAAATAGGTCGATAATTTGAACTTAGATTCTTTTCTCCACCCTTATATATAGGCAAAACTTTCGCTAATTTTAACTTGTCAGGGAAGTGACCACTTTGTAGAGATACATTATAAATATAAGTTAAAGGCAAAGCAATTATATGTATACATTTCTTGAGAACTTTTGAGTCAATATCATCATATCCTGGACTCTTGCCATCTTTTAGTGCTAGTACTATATTTACAACATCAACCGTCCGTATGTCAGAAAAAAATAATGAAGTAGGATAGTCACCATGCAAGTATTTACCTGGATTTATATCATTTGAAGGTATATTTGTATTAATATTTATGCCAACATTAACAAAGTATTCATTTAATAGTTGCGCTATTTGCTTCTGGTCATGTATAATGTTACCATCAATAGATAAAGACATGCATTCAACCTTCTTAGTGCCATTTTTCAAAATGGAATTTATGACTCTCCACGTAGCTTTTAAATCATTATGTGCTGTATTAAATTTAGAGTGGAAATATTCACGTTTGCTCTTTCTTAAGCATCACTTGCAATGTTTCTACATTGTTTGTAAACCTGTTCACGATACTGACTAGGATTCTTCAAGAATTTTCTAAATAACCTGTTTTTCTTCTGACACAATTTTTTAACTTTCTTGTTGTACCAAGGTTTTTCTTTTCTCTTTACACAATTTTTAGCTCTACGAAGAGGGAAATGATTATTATATAAAGAAGTAAATTTTTCGATAAATAAGTCATATAAGACGTTTACATTTTTGGAATCATTTTCAACAACATCTTCCCAGTTAACACATTCTAAATCCCGGTAAAAAGAATACATATTTACATCATTGATATCACGGACCATTTTTCCATTACTACCATCAACCTGAGCATGTAAATGTGATACCATGAATACAGGCATATGATCACTGACTGCTTGACTAATTATACCTGAACTATGAATATTGCATATATTATTAACAAAGATGTTATCAATGAGGGTTGCAGTTTGACTTGTAACTCTTGTTGGTTTTGTAATCAAGGGTGTGTACGAAAAAGATTTCATAAATTGCAAAAAATCATTTTCGTTACCAGAAGAGCTCACTTTAAGAAGGTCAACGTTAAAATCCCCCATTAAAATACACTGCTTCTTTTCGTTTATGATTTTGAAGAGAACTGGTTCAATAGAGTCAATAAAATCACGAACAGGTCTCCCTGGAGGTCTATAAATAACTCCAATTATTACATTTACTGGCTTCATGAACACTTCAATAAAGATGGATTCAACATTTTCAGTGAATATTTGCATATCGTTTCTACATTTGTATCTTAATGGTTCGTTAACATAAATTCCTATACCACCACCAGGGCGACTTGTTCTGCCTTTTCCCAAAAAGTTATATCCTGGCAAGCAGTTTAATGGCAAGGGCACTTCATTTTCCGTTAGCCATGTTTCAGTGACACCTATAACTGAAAACTTTATTTTTGATGATTTTATACATAAATCCAAATTCTCAAATTTTTTCTTCAAGCTTCTGACATTACAATGCACACAAGATAGGGATGGTGAATCCAGATTTATGATATCTTTTGCCTCAAAGTATTTACAGTCTATAACAACTTCTTCCATCTATTGATATGACAGTGTAATTGTAAAAAATCTGACAGATGTATAGACTTGAAACCTGTGATGTTTAATATGTTACATACTAAAACAGCACCCCGTAGTCTGCCTCTCCATTTAAAAAACACCATATAGAAGACACAAGACCGTTCCTGAAAACTAGATGACAACAAATCTACTATATAAACATCACACATATGCAAAGCTAAAATGTACAAAGAATCAACAAATACACGGGTATAAAAATACATTGTGTAAAATACCGCTTGGAGCATATTATTTCACTAGACGGGGAAAAAAATATTGGATAACGTACAAACATCCTCCTTCACACCGTGAAAGTACATGTATCATGTGATAGCAATCATGTTCATTAAGTCTATCAATGTCATATTTTAAGTAAATCTTCCTTACTATGGATGATATGCTTCATTGTGCTTCCATTTGATGATGTGGTCAGCGCGAAGACCTTTCCATCAGATGTCCAAGAGGAAGTCACCTTTTCACAGTTTTTCACTTCATGGAGGAGTTGAATGTTTGATGGGGTCAAATCTTCGTATATACCAATCCCTGTGTCTTTTAGCTTTCGGCGATTGCGAATCAGGAGCTGTCTTGTGCGATAAGAGCAGAGTTTGACGATAATACCTCGGCTCCTCTTCTGGTCCTTTGGAGTTTTTCCCACGCGATGGCTTCTGTCAATTTGATTCACCCCGATGTTCACTCCCATCTTACTGGCGACGGATACTACAATTTCGTCTGTGTTCTCGTTGGGTGTCTCTTTGATGCCGAAGATGCGAATGCATGATCTTCGAGAGTACTGCTCGAGTGTGTTAATCTGGCGATGCAATCCCATAATTTCGTCAGACCTTATCTCCAGATTTTTTTCGATTGATGTGATTTGACGTGAACTCGAGTCCTTGTCATTTTGGAGATCCAAAACAGTAGACTCAAGCAAGTCGCAGTGCGTTCCGATGCGATTGCTGCTTTCAGTAATGTGCGCCCGAAGGTCACACCTCTCTTTATTAGCTTCCTTTGATATTGTTTCCAATTTCAACAAGCGATCATCATAATTCTTCAATCGCACTAAGATTTCATCTAATTTATTTTCCACTGCCTCAGAAATGGCAGAAAGAAAATCCTCACTAGAGAGAAATTCCTTTAAGGCTTTGGCAACTGCCTTCGGTGTTGCCATCGCAATAACAATGACCACGTAGGCAGGTTAACGGCAAAGCGATAGTCACGGGGAACACAGGTGCGTGCGAATATCGCTTGTTACGTAGTGTAGATTGTGGCTCGGCCGACTAGAAAGACTATGCGCGGGACCGTATAAACTTTACCTGTAGATTTCCATAGCAGAGTAAGAATGATTTCCAGTCAAATTCACACGTTCATATCAAAGTTGGCTCCAAAAGTGCGGCAGTATAAAGTGCAGATGATTTACATGGCAGGTAGGTAATTACATGAAGATAAATAGGTAAAATATGGCAGAAAAGAAAGCGTAATCCACATCAACAAACTCACATAGTCTTTCAGCGCATTCCAGAACAGATTTGCTTCGTTGGACAAAAATTGTTCAATCACACATACAAGTTAAAATGGGGAATCCAATGTTATCAGTGCTCTTCATTCACCTATATACACCATTGCATTATCATTTTGAAAGAATACAATAAGTTTTTGTATAGATTCTGTTGCATGGTTTGTTCATAACTGCAGGACACCAAACATTTTCCATTTTCAGAAATCTGAATATTTTTAAAACCATGACCCAGAATGAAATGATCTGATTAGAAATCAAAGATAAAGTGAAACTAAACATTATAACATTGCAAGCTTGTAAATAAATCAATTATTTATACACCATTCTTCAGTTAGTAAGATTTGAAATTTGCAGGACACCAAAGTTATGTACATATCACAAAAATTGTATCACGTGTAAATGGAATAAGAAAGTAAAATAATAGGAATTAACTCAACAGAAATGTTAATTATTACATAGATTCTACATCAAGATTTTAAAAAATCACAAGTTTTGCATCCCATTAGTAAAAATATGGTATCCAATTAGTGCATGTTTTGAATGTAACGTTAAAAGTGCTGAAAATAGGCCCTTTTTCATCATAAAATTGCTCTAAAATCTTTAATTTGAACTCAATGAAGCTGAAAACTTGTTTGGAGCTTCCCCCAATGGTACTTTCTAATATAAAAATGCTAATTTGTGTCTGGGTCTCATGGTTTTGGATAATTTAACAATTTCCCAGTGTTCAATCTACATTTTTGTAAGTGTACCCTTGATCTGAGCCATGCACATGTTCTCAAAGGGATAATCTGTGGGGTCCAGGTGAATGTAATTGAGACATTATTATTGAGGTTATCGAAACTCAACAGATTTAACTGTTCCTTCATATGACTGTGCTCATAATGCTGCTTATAATTATGTGCCATAAATTAGATAATGATAATAATTCTGTTTACTCAGGGAAGCCTCATCAGCACTCATACTGTTCTTCCTGAGGGCCCTGCAATTAGTATTACCCATGAAATTGCCTGGTACCCATTTACACCTAGCAAATGTGGATTAATCTCTTGCCACACAAAGTTAGTCCCGGGCTGGGATTAGAACCCCTAACCCTTGGATTGAAAGTCGAGCAAATGAACCGAAATACCACGATATCTCCACATCATACCTGTACACTTATTCATATCTCTATCAGGCGTTTAAAAAAAAGGAAATCCGAATGACCGACCTAGGTTCTGGCACCTAAAGGGTCATACAACATTTTTTTTGTATAGGCCCAATTCATGTGAAGAATTAATTCTTACATAAAAGTTATATTTCAAAATGGGGACAGTCTGACATTCGCAGTGGTGATATCTGCTCCAGGCTTTATTTTTGTTGAAGATGAGAGGGAGAAGGGCTTGGGTTTCTATTGAGTTTTCAGTTAAGCTTAGCCTCTTAGTCTTAGGGTAAATCCTGTTAGGTTAATGTCGAATCCAGGGCTAAGTTAGAAATTAAACACTTTGTTTCCTTTCTTCACCTCTCTGCACGGTTGTTCGTTTGCCACACATGCATTTTTGAACAAAACACTAGGGAACCAGGGGAGTGTTTAACAAAGACTAAGATCAACTTTAAGTTGGTCTTAACTATGGCAGGCTGTTCATGCCACTGTTTGCTCTCACTATTACAATCTTTATATGTTTTTTCCTTAATTCCTTCAATAATGAATTGTCAAAAAATGGAAATTCTGTAGATTTGCAACCATGATTTGTACGTCCCTTGAGAGACCAATGTCAGTATAAAATGGTGAGAGCAAACAGTGGCATGAATGGCCTGCCATAATTAAGTCCAACTTAAAGCAGATCTTAGTCTTTGTGAAACACTCCCCAGTTGAAGGATGAATTGCTCTGTACAAAAAAAAAAAAAAATCGGCTTTCCAAAATTACTGATTTCCAGTCTTGATCTGTTCCATGACAACCCGTTTAACATTGGTGTAGATCAATTACACTGGAAACAATTAAATAATCTTGCAGCCTTTTGGTGTATCTATCCAATGATAAAAAAATATGGTACAGGGAAGTTGTTTAAATGGCTTTTAAAGAGGTAAGCAGTGTTCGAAATTCACAGAGGAACAATAGTAGCCAGAGCATTTGGTAAAATCACTATACTGTAACTGTCATCTTGAAGTTGTCATTTATGTTATGGGTCCACCCACTTCCCTCAAGCCATCGGCTTTATCGGGTGCTAATGATCCAGTAAACTTTAAATGTATATATTGTATGTGATTTTTTATGAAATAATAAATTGAAATGAATTGAATTGAATGTAATACTTACTCCTTCATAACCATATATCTGAGAGCATTGCCAAGCGTATGGTCCTCATTGTGCATTACAAATGTCACACAGTCACTCTTATCCCAGTTGTCAGTCGTCTGAGCAGTTTGGACCTGGAAGCAAACATATAAAATGAAAACTCTTTTATTAAAAGTTGAACGATCAAATATTTTTATTTGCCACAATTGAACAGAGAGTATTGCTAGAAAAACCACATGCAACCAGTTGCGGCGCTACGATACTTTTGCACTGGGCACCTAAAATGTGATTCTGTTGATTCCATTCAATTAAATGCAAAGGAAAGACCTGTTTTAATGCGTTTCTGCTATGCCTGATAGTCTCATATATGTATATATATTTCTAAGCTGGGATTTCCACATTGAAACAGGTATTTTCTTTCCCTTTTATTTGATGGAATCACATTTTTCAGTAGAGGCGCACGACCAATGTGGGAGACTATTTTTTATTTGGGAGAGTGGGAGACCGTCTCTAATGGCAAGATTTCTGGCAGCCTGTCAGGGAGACCCTCTCTGACTTGGGATACCGAACTATCCCACGTCCTACATATCTAATTAGTTTAAAGTGATAATTACGTTTAGTACTAAATGTGTAAATTTAATTGTTAAAAAATGTGTTTTAAGGTTTAGAGGGCTAAAATTTTGTTATTTCAATATTTATATTTATTGAAGCTTAACATTGGAAACAATTTCATAGCATCGCATCTAAGAAAAATATAAGGGTGTATTATAAATTATCAATTGATAAATTTCTGGGGTACCCATCTCAGAGACAAAACTGATTCACCAGTCATCAACTAATAAGTCACAATTGTATTTTACACAAAATTCTATAGACTATAAGCTATGATTGTTTTGCAACTCTTGTTCCCTGCGGTTATTTTCAATCTTTTTCATTTCCTAATTCATTTAAAATAATTACTTTTTTTTGCAATAGTACAACATAATGGGAAAACCCAGGGAGAGGGAAAAATTAGGTGTCATCATCATGATCATAGGTTTTAATTATAAAGCTCTGACCCGCACCGTTCCCTACTTAAACTTAGCCAGTACTACTAACTATGTAGACCACTCGAGCAAGCATAGAGTCAATGCTAATGCGCATTGACCTGTAGCGCTGTATACCGTGCTGAGAGGCAGCAATTGCACACACTGCACACAATTGCACACGAATGCACACAATGAATACGAAGTGGCTGTAGGCAAGTTTGACAGTCAGTAGACTCTTGATTTGAATTTTCAAAGAACTTTTCTAACATCAGTAAGTTGAATTTTTTTTACTGCTATTTAGGTGTCATCAATTGTCACTAAAGTACCGGTTTTGAGTGAACTCAGTTGAGTTTTGTACAGTGGTCATGGTGGTGCTTGAAATGTTGAGAATCGTCTACACTGTTTTTAATACACAGCCAGGATAGTAATGCAGCTATGCATACCTGCCAACCACTCTGATTTAGGCGGAGTTACTCCGCTTTTTTCATACCCACTCCGAATTCCGATTGCATGCCTCAAAACTCAGATTTTTTGTAATTTTAAAATATTTTTAAAACAAACGGCTGTTGCATAAGACTAAATCATAACACAGCACTGATAACCAGATCACGCCTTACGGGGAAACGATAAACATAAGTACTTTATATAGCGAATGCCGCCTTATCACATAGCCTCCGCACACAGCGCTGCATGTCGCACGCATTCACTCATAGGTTCACTGAATTTGACTACACTGGATAGACACTTTCGCGCACATGGTCCGTCCGCCGCCATCTTGTTTAATTCCAAAACAACACGGCCGCTACGTATGCTACGTGCGTTCGTGCCTTTTGAGGGGAGCATGGGGGTAGATGATCGTGCGCATGGCACCCGCAATATAGTAGCGAAGACTTCGGTGATTCAGCGGGCGCATTGCAAGTGCAGTGCGGTATACGGTGTGTTGTTGTTCATGAACGCCGGGCCTAGCGGCCTGGGCTGTATGGTGTGTCTGTGGTACTGGTGAGTGTACGTGTGCGTGTGTAGAATACGAGCTCTGCCATTTGACTGTGGATTCTAATTTGCCATTCGACGCTTGAACGAGGTGTTTTCTTCCTGAATATTATCATGGATTCACTCAAAAGAGCGAGTACCCGAGAAGGAGATCCTTTGACTGGAAACAGATTTTTTAAAACGTTTTTATGCACATCTTTATTTTGGACTTGAATATGGTAGGTTCGAAATGCAGTAAGAGTGATTGGGTGTTTGTGTACGTTTTGCGCGAAAATTATGCTGCGGTGTCTTGCGTTACGGAAAGACCCCCATTTGTTACGGACAAATATGGTAAATGTTACTGACAGCCATCCTATAGGGTTGGCATCTCTGCCCCCCCCCCCCCCAATCTACGGGCTACTACCCCAATCCTTCGGTGGTTCGCGACCTCGTAGTCCATCCAGAAAAATTTACTCCTAATTTCTCTTGTCTCAGGTTGGCAGGTATGGCTATGGCGTAGCGCTTTAGACATTGATAGAGTGGAGTCTGGCTTAGACAGAAATAACCGTATGATATGGGTCATTTCTTTAATAAAACTGACATTTGTTGACATTCCCCATTGTATATTATATACAGATGGTAGCCTACTCCAGAGGTTACGCATCGAGGAGGTAATCTGGCCAATTACTGATAGGCCTACCACTTTGTGACAGATATATTTCCGGGTCAACCAACCAAAACATAGCGAATGGCCAATCAGAGCACTCGTTTCGTATTGGGTTTATCAATATTCATATATCACTGGGTTGACTCGTACGTAGCTATTGGACGTTCGAAAAGAAAAAATGAATATTCATCAACTAAAAACAAGATGGATGACAACAAATCATGTCGACTACAAGACTTTCTCGGATTAATCATTAATTTAGGATCTAAATGAGCAAGCTATTGTAAGTCAGAGCCATATTTGGGTTATCCTATACTTTAGGGTGTTTTATTATTTTCGGTTCCTAACTTCAGTCAACAGCTCTACATGGAGTCGGGCTAACAAAAACTGTCATTTTTTGTCATTTTACCCTAGCTCTAACCCTAACTCTAACTCTAACCCTAACCCTAACCCTATCCCTAACCCTAACCCTAACCCTAAACCTAAACATGCAAAAACTGACAGTTTTTGTACCTGGGCCGAGTTGTCCCCTGGCCCTGGTCCGAGTTAGCCCGACTCCATGTAGAGCATAGTAACCAAAAATAATAAAACACCCTAAAGTATAGGATAACCCATATTTGTTTGTTATTTTTTATATTTTAATAAGCCTATTGTAATAAGCCTATTGTAATATTGCAGCAAAAGTGCATTTATGATAGGCACATTCATGGGACACTAGAGGGCGCTTCGCGCTCGTACGAAAATCTGAATGGCCTTGCTGCGGTGGGTCGGCAATAATCAGCCCAAAACTTGGATATGGGAGAGTGGAAGGATATATCTTTTTTATAATGTTATCTGGTCTTACCCTTAACCATCCTATGTTTAATCTATGTAGAAATAACATGCGAGTACGATAAGAGAAACATCGGGCCCATTACTGATGCAACTTTTGAAATATTAGCCTAGAAATGACCACCAAACGGAAAAAAATGACATTTTTTCCCGACAAATCTTCATAAAATCTGAGTTATAAACAAGTCACATCTAGGTACACTAATACAAATATGATTTTCTGAAAATTAAGGTATGATTTATTAAGTTTCTTTCAAGTATATTTCTGCGCATTGCAGCGCCAATATTCTACACTGCTTCAAAATCACCCTTGAATTTTTTTTTTGCAACGAATTTGTTACGAGGTCCGCGAGTGTTCCCCGTTCCTTGCGTGTTGAAAGTTTGGTAATACATAGTTTCCATTGACTCGCGCACGAAAAAATGGTCGAAAACAAAATGTCAAATGAAGAAATAAACAAGCTTTTGTATAGTTATAAGAGTTCTACTGAGGTTTCTTTGTCGATTTAATTTATTATATAGTCTCAATTAGAATTCAGAATTATCTCACTGAAAAGTTAAGAAACCGACGATGTTCTCAATCGTAGTTATTTTCATTTTGCCAGCAGCCGATCTAGCGTTGTTTGGGCAAAAAGCTAGGCCGCTGCCTACCCACCGCGAACCTTTCCGAGTCCCGCTAAAATGGCGTTCTGCGGAGCTCCGCGGCTGCGTTGGTATCGCTGCAAACTCTCAGCCGGCTAGCTCCCCACGACGGACCATTCGCGGTATGGCGAGAGTGTGTGTGCGAGGTATGATTTTGGATTCGAGAACGCACATAATGCAACCGTGCGCGTCATTTTCAGCTGTCGAATGTATACGACCAATTTTACATGTACGATTTTTAGTACAGATACTTGGTCAGTTTTCTTCTTATATCTTTGGTTTTACAACATTTAAAAATATAATTTCTTCAAATTTGCTCCTGACTCGGTTCAGACTAATTGTATGATGTGTTTTCAAGTCAGTTTTTTGAATATATTTTTTTGCATGAATTTGCCTATTTATGAGGATGTAAAGAGTGAAAATCTAGTTGCATATCTCATTCATCTAGGTCCGGCCGAACCGAACCATTTGTTCCACTCATAGGCCGTACTTCAGTCTATGTATAGAGGCGGTCAGAGGAGCCAGATGCAATCTCAGCGGAACCACCGTCGATATCAGAGACTGAAGCTTTCGGTCTAAGTCTGGCTATAGATTTAACAGTTACATCTAGACTCTAACTTGGATCAATCTTCAAAGACAACTCGGCCCAGCTGCAAAAATGGTCAGTTTTTGCAGGTTTAGGATTAGGTTTAGGGTTAGTGTTAGGGTTAGTGTTAGGGTTAGAGTAAAATGACAAAAACTATCCGTTTTTGCAGCTGGGCCGAGTTGTCTTTGAGCCTAGTTTACTAGTTGGCCCAGATTCTATAGTAGTATATAGAGCGTAGATCGAATCTCAGACAATAGCCCACACAAATGTGGACGCATGGGACCGGGCTCACATCTCGCACATGATTTAATTGATTTCCATTATCACACTCAGTCATGCATATTTATAGTATAAGTAAGAAACAAATAATTCTATAATTTTACTCACAACTCCCAATCTGCCGCTTGATTTATTGTCTGGATCTGTCATTTTGGAGACCAAATTTTACGTTCCAGATTCCAGTTCCACATGCGTGTGATGTTATTGTTGTTGTTGCTTTAGTTTTAAAGGCGTGGATATCTATTTACCTTTAGTCTAAACTCAAGACATCATCATTATTATTATTGATATAATTATTATTATTGATATAATTATTATTATTGATATAATTATTATCATTATTATTACATGTATTATCATCATCATTATCATTGTTGCCGTGTTATTATTACTAGTATCGTTATTTGTATGTTTATTATTATTATTGTCATCATGATCATCATTAGGCCTATTATCATTATCTTCATCATTATCATCGTTATATCAGTATTATTATTATTGCTATTAGTATTGTTGTTGTTGTTGTTGTTGTTCTTGTTATTGTTGTAAAATTGCATTTAGTCCATTTTACTTCATTATTTTAATCAACATCATTATAATTGTTTTAATTATCTTGGACACTGATGTTATCGTTATTTGTATTATGTTTATTATTATTATTATTATCATCATCATCATTATTTAGGCCTATTATCATTATCTTCATCATTATCATCGTTATATCATTATTATTATTATTGTTAGGCCTATTAGTATTGTTGTTGTTGTTGTTGTTCTTGTTCTTGTTATTATAATCATCATTCTAATTGTTTCAACTATCTTGGACAACAAAATTTACGACATATAAGGAAGAACAAATTGATAGACCTATAGGTCTATCAATTTGTTCTTCCTTATAGGAATTTCATCCTCCTTGGGATGCCTCCATAACAAAATAATATAGGCACTA